>CM026402.1:80096869-80157876 GCA_014843695.1 Archivesica marissinica | reverse complement strand
TATATATATATGTCATCCAGTATAGTATATATGTGGGCCATCCAGCGTGATATATATATATATGTCATCCAGCATAGTATATATGTTGGTCATCCAGCGTGATATATATATATGTCATCCAGCATAGTATATATGTGGGTCATCCAGCGTGATATATATATATATGTCATCCAGTATAGTATATATGTGGGCCATCCAGCGTGATATATATATATATGTCATCCAGCATAGTATATATGTGGGTCATCCAGCGTGATATATATATATATATGTCATCCAGCATAGTATATATGTGGGTCATCCAGCATGATATATATATATATATTTCATCCAGCATGGTATATATGTGGGTCATCCAGCATGATATATATATATATGTCATCCAGCATAGTATATATGTGGGTCATCCATAGTGATATATGTCATCCAGCATAGTATATATGTGGGTCATTCAGCGTGATATATATATATATATGTCATCCAGAATAGTATATATGTTGGTCATCCAGCATGATATATATATATAGGTCATCCAGCGTGATATATATATATATGTCATCCAGCATAGTATATATGCGGGTCATCCAGCGTGATATATATATATATATGTCATCCAGCATAGTATATATGTGGGTCATCCAGTGTCATATATATATGTCATCCAGCATAGTATATATGTGGGTCATCCAGCGTGATATATATATATATATGTCATCCGGCATAGTATATATGTGGGTCATCCAACATGATATATATATATATATATATATATGTCATCCAGCATAGTATATATGTGGGTCATCCAGCGTGATATATATATATGTCATCCAGCATAGTATATATATATGTCATCCAGCATAGTATATATGTGGGTCATTCAGCGTGATATATATATATATAGGTCATACAGCATAGTATATATGTGGGTCATCCAGCATGATATATATATATGTCATCCAGCATGGTATATATGTGGGTCATCCAGCGTGATATATATATATATGTCATCCAGCATAGTATATATGTGGGTCATCCAGCGTGATATATATATATATATGTCATCCAGCATAATATATATGTGGGTCATCCAGCGTGATATATATATATATGTCATCCAGCATAGTATATATGTGGGTTATTCATCGTGATGTATGTAGGTCATCCAGCGTGATATAGATGGTCATCCAGCGTGATATATATATATATAGATGTCATCCAACATAGTATATATGTGTGTCATTCATTGTGATGTAATCGTGATATATGTAGGTCATCCAGCATTATATAGATGGTCATCCAGCATGATATATACAGGACATCGACCATGATATACCCATATGTGTCATCCAGCGTGATATATGTGGGGCATCCAGCTTGATATATGTGGGTCATCCAGCATGATATATGTGGGACATCCAGCGTGATATATGTGGGACATCTAGCGTGATATATGTGGGACATCCAGCATGATATATGTAGGTCAGCCAGCGTGATATATGTGGGGCATCCAGCTTGATATATGTGGGTCATCCAGCATGATATATGTGGGACATCCAGCGTGATATATGTGGGACAGCTAGTGTGATATATGTGGGACATCCAGCATAATATATGTGGGTCAGCCAGCGTGATATATGTGGGGCATCCAGCGTGATATATGTGGGTTATCCAGCATGATGTATGTGGGTTATCCAGCGTGATATATGTGGGTTGTCCAGCGTGATATATGTGTGTTATCCAGCATGATGTATGTGGGAGATCCAGCATGATGTATGTGGGTTATCCAGCATGATACATGTGGGTTATCCAGCTTGATATATGTGGGTTATCCAGCATGATATATGTGGGTTATCCAGCATGATATATGTGGGTTATCCAGCATGATATATGTGGGTTATCCAGCGTGATATATGTGAGTTATCCAGTATGATATATGTGGGTTATCCAGCATCATATATGTGGGTTATTCAGCGTGATATATGTGAGTTATCCAGCGTGATATATGTGGGTTATCCAGCATGATGTATGTGGGTTATCCAGCATGATGTATGTGGGTTATCCAGCATGATATATATGGGTTATCCAGCGTGATATATGTGGGTTATCCAGCATGATATATGTGGGTTATCCAGCGTGATGTATGTGGGTTATCCAGCATGATATATGTGGGTTATCCAGCAGGATATATGTGGGTTATCCAGCATGATGTATGTGGGCTATCCAGCGTAATATATGGGTTATCCAGCGTGATATATGTGGGTTATCCAGCGTGATATATGTGGGTTATCCAGCATGATATATGTGGGTTATCCAGCATAATATATGTGGGTTATCCAGCATGATCTATGTGGGACATCCAGCATGATGTATGTGGGACATCCAGCATGATATATGTGGGTTATCCAGCATGATGTATGTGGGTTATCCAGCATGATATATGTGGGTTATCCAGCATGATATATGTGGGTTATCCAGCAGGATATATGTGGGTTATCCAGCATGATGTATGTGGGTTATCCAGCGTGATATATGTGGGTTATCCAGCATGATATATGTGGGTTATCCAGCATGATATATTTGGGTTATCCAGCGTGATGTATGTGGGTTATCCAGCATGATATATGTGGGTTATCCAGCAGGATATATGTGGGTTATCCAGCATGATGTATGTGGGTTATCCAGCATGATGTATGTGGGTTATCCAGCGTGATATATGTGGGTTATCCAGCGTGATATATGTAGGACATCCAGCGTGATATATGTTAGTTATCCAGCATGATGTATGTGGGTTATCCAGCGTGATGTATGTGGGTTATCCAGCATGATATATGTGGGTTATCCAGCATGATATATGTGGGTTATCCAGCATGATATATGTGAGTTATCCAGTAGGATATATGTGGGTTATCCAGATTGATATATGTGAGTTATCCAGCATGATATATGTGGGTTATCCAGCATGATATATGTGAGTTATCCAGCATGATATATGTGGGTTATCCAGCGTAATATATGGGTTATCCAGCATGATATATGTGGGTTATCCAGCATGATATATGTGGGTTATCCAGCGTGATATATGTGAGTTATCCAGTATGATATATGTGGGTTATCCAGCTTGATGTATGTGGGTTATCCAGCGTGATATATGTGGGTTATCCAGCATGATATATGTGGGTTATCCAGCATGATATATGTGGGACATCCAGCATGATGTATGTGGGTTATCCAGCATGATATATGTGGGTTATCCAGCGTGATATATGTGGGTTATCCAGCATGATATATGTGGGTTATCCAGCGTGATATATGTGGGATATCCAGCATGATATATGTGGGACATCCAGCATGATGTATATGGGACATCCAGCATGATATATGTGGGTTATCCAGCATGATGTATGTGGGTTATCCAGCGTGATATATGTGGGTTATCCAGCATGATGTATGTGGGTTATCCAGCGTGATATATGTGGGTTATCCAGCATGATATATGTGGGTTATCCAGCATGATATATTTGGGTTATCCAGCGTGATGTATGTGGGTTATCCAGCATGATATATGTGGGTTATCCAGCAGGATATATGTGGGTTATCCAGCATGATGTATGTGGGTTATCCAGCATGATGTATGTGGGTTATCCAGCGTGATATATGTGGGTTATCCAGCGTGATATATGTAGGACATCCAGCGTGATATATGTTAGTTATCCAGCATGATGTATGTGGGTTATCCAGCGTGATGTATGTGGGTTATCCAGCATGATATATGTGGGTTATCCAGCATGATATATGTGGGTTATCCAGCATGATATATGTGAGTTATCCAGTATGATATATGTGGGTTATCCAGATTGATATATGTGAGTTATCCAGCATGATATATGTGGGTTATCCAGCATGATATATGTGAGTTATCCAGCATGATATATGTGGGTTATCCAGCGTAATATATGGGTTATCCAGCATGATATATGTGGGTTATCCAGCATGATATATGTGGGTTATCCAGCGTGATATATGTGAGTTATCCAGTATGATATATGTGGGTTATCCAGCTTGATGTATGTGGGTTATCCAGCGTGATATATGTGGGTTATCCAGCATGATATATGTGGGTTATCCAGCATGATATATGTGGGACATCCAGCATGATGTATGTGGGTTATCCAGCATGATATATGTGGGTTATCCAGCGTGATATATGTGGGTTATCCAGCATGATATATGTGGGTTATCCAGCGTGATATATGTGGGATATCCAGCATGATATATGTGGGACATCCAGCATGATGTATATGGGACATCCAGCATGATATATGTGGGTTATCCAGCATGATGTATGTGGGTTATCCAGCGTGATATATGTGGGTTATCCAGCATGATGTATGTGGGTTATCCAGCGTGATATATGTGGGTTATCCAGCGTGATTTATATGGGTTATCCAGCATGGTATATGTGGGTTATCCAGCGTAATATATGTGGGTTATCCAGAATGATATATGTGAGTTATCCAGCATGATATATGTGGGTTATCCAGCATGATGTATGTGGGTTATCCAGCATGATATATGTGGGTTATCCAGCATGATATATGTGGGTTATCCAGCATGATGTATGTGGGTTATCCAGCATGATATATGTGGGTTATCCAGCATGATATATGTGAGTTATCCAGCATGATATATGTGCATTATCCAGCATGATATATATGTGACATCCAGCATGATATATATGGGACATCCAGCATGATATATGTGGGACATCCAGCATGATATATATGGGACATCCAGCGTGATATATGTGAGTTATCCAGCATGATGTATGTGGGTTATCCAGCGTGATGTATGTGGGTTATCCAGCATGATATATGTGGGTTATCCAGCATGATATATGTGTGTTATCCAGCATGATATATGTGAGTTATCCAGTATGATATATGTGGGTTATCCAGCATGATATATGTGGGACATCCAGCATGATATATATGGGACATCCAGCATGATATATGTGTACCAGCATATATATGTGGGTTATCCAGCGTGATATAGTGGGATCCAGCATGATTATGTGGGTTATCCAGTATGATATATGTGGGTTATCCAGCATGATATATGTGGGTTATCCAGCATGATATATGTGGGTTATCCAGCATGATATATGTGGGTCATCCAGCATGATATATGTGGGTTATCCAGCATGATATATGTGGGTTATCCAGCATGATATATGTGGGTTATCCAGCATGATATATGTGGGTTATCCAGCATGATAAATGTGGGTTATCCAGGATGATATATGTGAGTTATCCAGCATGATATATGTGGGTTATCCAGCGTGATATATGTGGGACATCCAGCATAATATATGTGGGATATCCAGCATGATATATATGGGACATCCAGCGTGATGTATGTGGGTTATCCAGCGTGATATAGGTAGGTTATCCATTATGATATATGTGGTTATCCAGCGTAATATATGGGTTATCCAGCATGATATATGTGGGTTATCCAGCATGATATATGTGGGTTATCCAGCATGATATATATGGGTTATCCAGCGTGATATATGTGAGTTATCCAGCATGATATATGTGGGTTATCCAGCATGATATATGTGGGTTATCCAGCATGATATATGTGGGTTATCCAGTATGATGTATGTGGGTTATCCAGCATGATATATGTGGGTCATCCAGCATGATATATGTGGGTTATCCAGCATGATATGATATATGTGGGTTATCCAGCATGATATATGTGGGTTATCCAGTATGATGTATGTGGGTTATCCAGCATGATATATGTGGGTTATCCAGCATGATATATGTGGGTTATCCAGCGTGATATATGTGGGTTATCCAGCGTGATATATGTGGATTATCCAGCATGATATATGTGGGTTATCCAGCATGATATATGTGAGTTATCCAGCATGATATATGTGGGTTATCCAGCGTAATATATGTGGGTTATCCAGCATGATATATGTGGGTTATCCAGCATGATATATGTGGGTTATCCAGTATGATGTATGTGGGTTATCCAGTGTGATATATGTGGGTTATCCAGCATGATATATGTGGGTTATCCAGCGTGATATATGTGAGTTATCCAGCTTGATATATGTGGGTTATCCAGCGTGATATATGTGGGTTATCCAGCGTGATATATGTGGGTTATCCAGCGTGATATATGTGGGTTATCCAGCATGATATATGTGAGTTATCCAGTATGATGTATGTGAGTTATCCAGCATGATATATATGAGTTATCCAGCATGATATATGTGGGTTATCCAGAGTGATATATGTGGGACATCCAGCATGATATATATGGGACGTCCAGCGTGATGTATGTGGGTTATCCAGCGTGATATAGGTAGGTTATCCAGTATGATATATGTGGGTTATCCAGCGTAATATATGGGTTATCCAGCATGATATATGTGGGTTATCCAGCATGATATATTTGGGTTTTCCAGCATGATATATATGGGTTATCCAGCGTGATATATGTGAGTTATCCAGCATGATATATGTGGGTTATCCAGCGTGATGTATGTGGGTTATCCAGCATGATATATGTGGGTTATCCAGCATGATATATGTGTGTTATCCAGCATGATATATGTGAGTTATCCAGTATGATATATGTGGGTTATCCAGCATAATATATGTGGGACATCCAGCATGATATATATGGGACATCCAGCATGATATATGTGGGTTATCCAGTATGATGTATGTGGGTTATCCAGCATGATGTATTTGGGTTATCCAGCATGATATATGTGGGTTATCCAACATGATATGATATATGTGGGTTATCCAGCATGATATATGTGGGTTAACCAGCATCATATATGTGGGTTATCCAGCGTGATATAGGTGGGACATCCAGCATGATGTATGTGGGTTATCCAGTATGATATATGTGGGTTATCCAGTAGGATGTATGTGGGTTATCCAGCAGGATATATATGGGACATCCAGCATGATATATGTGGGTTATCCAGTATGATGTATGTGGGTTATCCAGCATGATGTATTTGGGTTATCCAGCATGATATATGTTGGTTATCCAGCATGATATATGTGGGTTATCCAGCATGATATATGTGGGTTATCCAGCATGATATATGTGGGTTATCCAGCATGATATATGTGGGTTATCCAGCATGATATATGTGGGTTATCCAGCATGATAAAAGTGGGACATCCAGCATGATATATGTGGGACATCCAGCATGATATATATGGGACGTCCAGCGTGATGTATGTGGGTTATCCAGCGTGATATAGGTAGGTTATCCAGTATGATAAATGTGGGTTATCCAGCGTAATATATGGGTTATCCAGCATGATATATGTGGGTTATCCAGCATGATATATGTGGGTTATGCAGCATGATATATATGGGTTATCCAGCGTGATATATGTGGGACATCCAGCATGATATATGTGGGATATCCAGCATGATATATGTGGGTTATCCAGCATGATATATGTGGGTTATCCAGCGTGATATATGTGGGTTATCCAGCATGATATATGTGGATTATCCAGTATGATTTATGTGGGTTATCCAGCATGATATATGTGGGTTATCCAGCATGATATATGTGGGTTATCCAGTGTGATATATGTGGGTTATCCAGCGTAATATATGTGGATTATCCAGTATGATGTATGTGGGTTATCCAGCATGATATATGTGGGTTATCCAGCGTGATATATGTGGGTTATCCAGCATGATATATGTGGGTTATCCAGCATGATATATGTGGGTTATCCAGCGTGATATATGTGGGTTATCCAGCATGATATATGTGGGTTATCCAGTATGATGTATGTGGGTTATCCAGCATGATATATGTGGGACATCCAGCATGATATATGTGGGTTATCCAGTATGATGTATGTGGGTTATCCAGTATGATGTATGTGGGTTATCCAGCATGATGTATGTGGGACATCCAGCATGATATATGTGGGTTATCCAGCATGATATATGTGGGTTATCCAGCGTGATATATGTGGGTTATCCAGCATGATGTACGTGGGACATCCAGCATGATATATGTGGGTTATCCAGCATGATATAAGTGGGTTATCCAGCGTGATATATGTGGGTTATCCAGCGTGATATATGTGGGTTATCCAGCGTGATATATGTGAGTTATCCAGCATGATGTATGTGGGTTATCCAGCGTAATATATGGGTTATCCAGCGTGATATATGTGGGTTATCCAGCATAATATATGTGGATTATCCAGCATGATATATGTGGGTTATCCATCATGATATATGTGGGACATCCAGCATGATGTATGTGGGACATCCAGCATGATATATGTGGGTTATCCAGCATGATATATGTGAGTTATCCAGCATGATATATGTGGGTTATCCAGCATGATATATGTGGATTATCCAGCATGATATATGTGGGTTATCCAGCATGATATATGTGGGTTATCCAGCGTGATATATGTGGGTTATCCAGCGTGATATATGTGGGTTATCCAGCATGATATATGTGGGTTATCCAGCATGATATATGTGGGTTATCCAGCATGATATATGTGGGATCCAGCTGATATATTGCCAATATGTGGGTTATCCAGCGTGATATATGTGGGTTATCCAGCATGATATATGTGAGTTATCCAGCATGATATATGGGTTATCCAGCATGATATATGTGGGTTATCCAGCATGATATATGTGGGTTATCCAGAGTGATATATGTGGGTCATCCAGCATGATATATGTGGGACATCCAGCATGATATATGTGGGACATCCAGCGTGATGTATGTGGGTTATCCAGCATGATATATGTAGGTTATCCAGCATGATATATGTGGGTTATCCAGCGTTATATATGGGTTATCCAGCATGATATATGTGGGTTATCCAGCATGATATATTTGGGTTTTCCAGCATGATATATATGGGTTATCCAGCGTGATATATGTGAGTTATCCAGCATGATGTATGTGGGTTATCCAGCGTGATGTATGTGGGTCATCCAGCATGATATATGTGGGTTATCCAGCATGATATATGTGTGTTATCCAGCATTATATGTGAGTTATCCAGTATGATATATGTGGGTTATCCAGCATGATATATGTGGGACATCCAGCATGATATATATGGGACATCCAGCATGATATATGTGGGTTAACCAGCATCATATATGTGGGTTATCCAGCGTGATATAGGTGGGACATCCAGCATGATGTATGTGGGTTATCCAGATGATATATGTGGGTTATCCAGCATGATATATGTGGGTTATCCAGCATGATATATGTGAGTTATCCAATATGATATATGTGGGTTATCCAGCGTAATATATGGGTTATCCAGCATGATATATGTGGGTTATCCAGCGTGATGTATGTGGGTTATCCAGCATGATATATGTGAGTTATCCAGCATGATGTATGTGGGTTATCCAGCGTGATGTATGTGGGTTATCCAGCATGATATATGTGGGTTATCCAGCATGATATATGTGGGTTATCCAGCATGATATATGTGAGTTATCCAGTATGATATATGTGGGTTATCGAGCATGATATATGTGAGTTATCCAGCATGATATATGTGGGTTATCCAGCATGATATATGTGGGTTATCCAGCGTAATATATGGGTTATCCAGCATGATATATGTGGGTTATCCAGCATGATATATGTGGGTTATCCAGCGTGATATGTGTGAGTTATCCAGTATAATATATGTGTGTTATCCAGCGTGATATATGTGAGTAATCCAGCGTGATATATGTGGGTTATCCAGCATGATATATGTGGGTTATCCAGCATGATGTATGTGGGTTATCCAGCATGATTTATGTGGGTTATCCAGCGTAATATATGGGTTATCCAGCGTGATATATGTGGGTTATCCAGCGTGATATATGTGTGTTATCCAGCATGATATATGTGGGTTATCCAGCATGATATATGTGGGTTATCCAGCTTGATATATGTGGGAAATCCAGCATGATGTATGTGGGACATCCAGCATGATATATGTGGGTTATCCAGCATGATATATGTGGGTTATCCAGCATGATGTATGTGGGTTATCTAGCCTGATATATGTGGGTTATCCAGCGTGATATTGTGGGTTATCCAGCATGATATATGTGGGTTATCCAGCGTGATGTATGTGGGTTATCCATCATGATATATGTGGGTTATCCAGCATGATATATGTGAGTTATCCAGCATGATGTATGTGGGTTATCCAGCATGATATATGTGGGTTATCCAGCATGATATATGTGGGTTATCCAGCATGATATATGTGGGTTATCCAGCGTGATATATGTGGGTTATCCAGCATCATATATGTGGGTTATCCAGTATGATGTATGTGGGTTATCCAGCATGATATATGTGGGACATCCAGCATGATATATGTGGGTTATCCAGTATGATGTATGTGGGTTATCCAGTATGATGTATGTGGGTTATCCAGCATGATGTATGTGGGACATCCAGCATGATATATGTGGGTTATCCAGCATGATATATGTGGGTTATCCAGCGTGATATATGTGGGTTATCCAGCATGTTGTATGTGGGACATCCAGCATGATATATGTGGGTTATCCAGCATGATATAAGTGGGTTATCCAGCGTGATATATGTGGGTTATCCAGCGTGATATATGTGGGTTATCCAGCGTGATATATGTGAGTTATCCAGCATGATGTATGTGGGTTATCCAGCGTAATATATGGGTTATCCAGCGTGATATATGTGGGTTATCCAGCGTGATATATGTGGGTTATCCAGCATAATATATGTGGATTATCCAGCATGATATATGTGGGTTATCCATCATGATATATGTGGGACATCCAGCATGATGTATGTGGGACATCCAGCATGATATATGTGGGTTATCCAGCATGATATATGTGAGTTATCCAGCATGATATATGTGGGTTATCCAGCATGATATATGTGGATTATCCAGCATGATATATGTGGGTTATCCAGCATGATATATGTGGGTTATCCAGCGTGATATATGTGGGTTATCCAGCGTGATATATGTGGGTTATCCAGCATGATATATGTGGGTTATCCAGCATGATATATGTGGGTTATCCAGCATGATATATGTGGGTTATCCAGCGTGATATATGTGGGTTATCCAGTATGATATATGTGAGTTATCCAGTATGATGTATGTGAGTTATCCAGCATGATATATGTGAGTTATCCAGCATGATATATGTTGGTTATCCAGAGTGATATATGTGGGACATCCAGCATGATATATGTGGGACATCCAGCATGATATATATGGGACGTCCAGCCGTGATGTATGTGGGTTATCCGGCGTGATATAGGTAGGTTATCCAGCATGATATATGTGTGTTATCCAGCATTATATGTGAGTTATCCAGTATGATATATGTGGGACATCCAGCATGATATATATGGGACGTCCAGCGTGATGTATGTGGGTTATCCGGCGTGATATAGGTAGGTTATCCAGTATGATATATGTGGGTTATCCAGCGTAATATATGGGTTATCCAGCATGATATATGTGGGTTATCCAGCATGATATATTTGGGTTTTCCAGCATGATATATATGGGTTATCCAGCGTGATATATGTGAGTTATCCAGCGTGATGTATGTGGGTTATCCAGCATGATATATGTGGGTTATCCAGCATGATATATGTGTGTTATCCAGCATTATATGTGAGTTATCCAGTATGATATATGTGGGTTATCCAGCATGATATATGTGGGACATCCAGCATGATATATATGGGACATCCAGCATGATATATGTGGGTTAACCAGCATCATATATGTGGGTTATCCAGCGTGATATAGGTGGGACATCCAGCATGATGTATGTGGGTTATCCAGTATGATATATGTGGGTTATCCAGCATGATATATGTGGGTTATCCAGCATGATATATGTGAGTTATCCAATATGATATATGTGGGTTATCCAGCGTAATATATGGGTTATCCAGCATGATATATGTGGGTTATCCAGCGTGATGTATGTGGGTTATCCAGCATGATATATGTGAGTTATCCAGCATGATGTATGTGGGTTATCCAGCGTGATGTATGTGGGTTATCCAGCATGATATATGTGGGTTATCCAGCATGATATATGTGGGTTATCCAGCATGATATATGTGAGTTATCCAGTATGATATATGTGGGTTATCGAGCATGATATATGTGAGTTATCCAGCATGATATATGTGGGTTATCCAGCATGATATATGTGGGTTATCCAGCGTAATATATGGGTTATCCAGCATGATATATGTGGGTCATCCAGCATGATATATGTGGGTTATCCAGCGTGATATGTGTGAGTTATCCAGTATGATATATGTGGGTTATCCAGCATGATGTATGTGGGTTATCCAGCATGATTTATGTGGGTTATCCAGCTTAATATATGGGTTATCCAGCATGATGTATGTGGGTTATCCAGCGTAATATATGGGTTATCCAGCGTGATATATGTGGGTTATCCAGCGTGATATATGTGTGTTATCCAGCATGATATATGTGGGTTATCCAGCATGATATATGTGGGTTATCCAGCTTGATATATGTGGGACATCCAGCGTGATGTATGTGGGACATCCAGCATGATATATGTGGGTTATCCAGCATGATATATGTGGGTTATCCAGCATGATGTATGTGGGTTATCTAGCCTGATATATGTGGGTTATCCAGCGTGATATTGTGGGTTATCCAGCATGATATATGTGGGTTATCCAGCGTGATGTATGTGGGTTATCCATCATGATATATGTGGGTTATCCAGCATGATATATGTGAGTTATCCAGCATGATGTATGTGGGTTATCCAGCATGATATATGTGGGTTATCCAGTATGATATATGTGAATTATCCAGCATGATGTATGTGGGTTATCCAGCGTGATATATGTGGGTTATCCAGCATGATATATGTGAGTTATCCAGTATGATGTATGTGAGTTATCCAGTATGATGTATGTGAGTTATCCAGCATGATATATGTGAGTTATCCAGCATGATATATGTGGGTTATCCAGCGTGATATATGTGGGACATCCAGCATGATATATGTGGGACATCCAGCATGATATATATGGGACGTCCAGCGTGATGTATGTTGGTTATCCAGCGTGATAGAGGTAGGTTATCCAGTATGATATATGTGGGTTATCCAGCGTAATATATGGGTTATCCAGCATGATATATGTGGGTTATCCAGCATGATATATGTGGGTTATCCAGCATGATATATATGGGTTATCCAGCGTGATATATGTGAGTTATCCAGCATGATATATGTGGGTTATCCAGCATGATATATGTGGGTTATCCAGTATGATATATATGGGACATCCAGCATGATATATGTGGGTTATCCAGTATGATGTATGTGGGTTATCCAGCATGATGTATTTGGGTTATCCAGCATGATATATATGGGTTATCCAGCGTGATATATGTGAGTTATCCAGCATGATATATGTGGGTTATCCAGTATGATGTATGTGTGTTATCCAGCATGATATATATGGGACATCCAGCATGATATATGTGGGTTATCCAGTATGATGTATGTGGGTTATCCAGCATGATGTATTTGGGTTATCCAGCATGATATATGTGGGTTATCCAGAATGATATATGTGGGTTATCCAGCATGATATATGTGGGTTATCCAGCATGATATATGTGGGTTATCCAGCATGATATATGTGGGTTATCCAGCATGATATATTTGGGTTATCCAGCATGTTATATATGGGTTATCCAGCATGATATAAGTGGGTTATCCAGCATGATATATGTGAGTTATCCAGCATGATATGTGTGGGTTATCCAGCGTGATACATGTGGGACATCCAGCATGATATATGTGGGACATCCAGCATGATATATATGGGACGTCCAGCGTGATGTATGTGGGTTATCCAGCGTGATATAGGTAGGTTATCCAGTATGATATATGTGGGTTATCCAGCGTAATATATGGGTTATCCAGCATGATATATGTGGGTTATCCAGCAAGATATATGTGGGTTATCCAGCATGATATATATGAGTTATCCAGCGTGATATATGTGAGTTATCCAGCATGATATATGTGGGTTATCCAGCATGATATATGTGGGTTATCCAGTATGATGTATGTGGGTTATCCAGCATGATGTATGTGGGTTATCCAGCGTGATATATGTGAGTCATCCAGCATGATATATGTGGGTTATCCAGTATGATGTATGTGGGTTATCCAGCATGATATATATGGGACATCCAGCATGATATATGTGGGTTATCCAGTATGATGTATGTGGGTTATCCAGCATGATGTATTTGGGTTATCCAGCATGATATATGTGGGTTATCCAACATGATATATGTGGGTTATCCAGCATGATGTATTTGGGTTATCCAGCATGATATATGTGGGGTATCCAGCATGATATAAGTGGGTTATCCAGCGTGATATATGTGGGTTATCCAGCGTGATATATGTGGGTTATCCAGCATGATATATGTGGGTTATCCAGCATGATATATGTGGGTTATCCAGCGTGATATATGTGGGTTATCCAGCGTGATATATGTGGGTTATCCAGCGTGATATATGTGGGTTATCCAGCATGATATATGTGGGACATCCAGCATGATGTATGTGGGACATCCAGCATGATATATGTGGGTTATCCAGCATGATATATGTGAGTTATCCAGCATGATATATGTGGGTTATCCAGCGTGATGTATGTGGGTTATCCAGCATGATGTATGTGGGTTATCCAGCATGTTGTATGTGGGTTATCCAGCATGATGTATGTGGGTTATCCAGCGTGATATATGTGGGGTATCCAGCCTGGTGTATGTGGGACATCCAGCATGATGTATGTGGGACATCCAGCATGATATATGTGGGTTATCCAGCGTGATATATGTGGGTTATCCAGCATGATATATGTGGGTTATCCAGCATGATATATGTGGGTTATCCAGCGTGATATATGTGGGTTATCCAGCGTGATATATGTGGGTTATCCAGCGTGATATATGTGGGTTATCCAGCATGATATATGTGGGACATCCAGCATGATGTATGTGGGACATCCAGCATGATATATGTGGGTTATCCAGCATGATATATGTGAGTTATCCAGCATGATATATGTGGGTTATCCAGCGTGATGTATGTGGGTTATCCAGCATGATGTATGTGGGTTATCCAGCATGTTGTATGTGGGTTATCCAGCATGATGTATGTGGGTTATCCAGCGTGATATATGTGGGGTATCCAGCCTGGTGTATGTGGGACATCCAGCATGATGTATGTGGGACATCCAGCATGATATATGTGGGTTATCCAGCGTGATATATGTGGGTTATCCAGCATGATATATGTGGGTTATCCAGCATGATATATGTGGGTTATCCAGCGTGATATATGTGGGTTATCCAGCGTGATATATGTGGGTTATCCAGCATGATATATATGGGTTATCCAGCGTGATATATATGGGTCATCCAGCGTGATATATATGGGTTATCCAGAGTGATATATGTGGGTTATCCAGCATGATATATGTGGGTTATCCAGCATGATATATGTGGGACATCCAGCGTGATCCAGCGTAATATATGTGGGTTATCCAGCGTAATATATGTGGGTTATCCAGCATGATATAGATTGTCACCCAGAGTGATATCTGGTAGAATTGTATTAAACATAGTTGGAGGCAGCATTTATGTCATACATGCTCTATAGGGTTCATGTCTGACGACATCGCAGGCCATGGAATTGTCTGAACAGCTTCTTGCTGTAAACAATGTTGTATAATTCGGGCTCTATGTGGCCTAGCGTTGTCGTCCATGAACATTGGCCTGTCAGCCAACGCATGATTGTCGAAATATGGGACTACGCGTGGAGTGAGCACATTGTCATGGTATGTTGGCCTGTCATATTACTACGATTGTACTGAACGGTCGTTGCCGCGCCCAGCTGTATATGAGCCGGTCCTCTCTCGGTGTCGTTTTGCGAGGTCTACTGCACGTGGACGGTCAGTAACATTCCCCGTACAATGATGGAATGGTTAACCCTGAAGTGGTCTGCCACCCTTTTATGGCTAAGACCACCGTTATGCATACCAACCGCTTGCCACCTTTCTGGTATGGTAAATTTTCGCCACACCATACCAAACCAATAGAAAATTAAACTTAAAATTAAACTCTACACAAAAATAATTAGCTTTCGTTTGCAAACACAAATGTTGAAGCGTACACTTGTCACTTTACACACCCTGTCATAATGATATTATTGAAACAAGTCAGGTGGTGCTTAACTTTTGTCGGGATGTATATTTGTAATGAAACACGTATAGGAAACCGCTGGTTCAGGGTGACAAGTCATGTGTGGTGATTGCTTCATTCAAACAACGGGTCCTTGTGAGGGCCACATCCTCCACATTTGCCATCTCACAGTAACAGAAACCGTCTCAGATATTCTCCTCAAGGGTCTTCGACACATCAATGCATCCCCGGGCAGTTCCCCTCGTACCGGGCTCGAACACAAAACACGAGAGACCGAGTATGTGTCGATTTGTTTTTAAACTTTATTTATTTTACAACGATTGCGAAGCAAGTTTTAACAACTATGTTAATCACTCTCGTTGGCTCGGATGAAAGCGTATATGTTGTCATTCATATGGGAGGTACTCGGAGAAAACCCTCCTGTCCGATCTGGCGACCATCGTACCATCTCACATACTTCCCGGTCCGAGGATCGAACACGGGTCGCATTGGTGAGAAGCGAGCGCGCTAATCGGACATCCTTCAGAAGCATGTGTCGATGAGGCGAAGTCTCTAGCTACTGCGAAGTCTCTAGCTACTGCGATGTCTCTAGCTACTGCGATGTCTCTAGCTACCGCGATGTCTCTAGCTACTGCGAAGTCTCTAGCTACTGCGATGTATGTAGCTACTGCGATGTCTCTAGCTACTGCGATGTCTCTAGCTACTGCGACGTCTCTAGCTACTGCGATGTCTCTAGCTACTGCGATGTCTCTAGCTACTGCGATGTCTCTAGCTACTGCGATGTCTCTAGCTACTGCGATGTCTCTAGCTACTGCGATGTCTCTAGCTACTGCGAAGTCTCTAGCTACTGCGATGTCTCTAGCTACTGCGATGTCTCTAGCTACTGCGATGTCTCTAGCTACTGCGATGTCTCTAGCTACTGCGAAGTCTCTAGCTACTGCGATGTCTCTAGCTACTGCGAAGTCTCTAGCTACTGCGATGTCTCTAGCTACTGCGATGTCTCTAGCTACTGCGATGTCTCTAGCTACTGAGATGTCTCTAGCTACTGCGATGTCTCTAGCTACTGCAATGTCTCTAGCTACTGCGATGTCTCTAGCTACTGCGATGTCTCTAGCTACTGCGATGTCTCTAGCTACTGCGATGTCTCTAGCTACTGCGAAGTCTCTAGCTACTGCGATGTCTCTAGCTACTGCGATGTCTCTAGCTACTGCGATGTCTCTAGCTACTGCGAAGTCTCTAGCTACTGCGAAGTCTCTAGCTACTGCGAAGTCTCTAGCCACTGCGATGTCTCTAGCTACTGCGATGTCTCTAGCTACTTCGATGTCTCTAGCTACTGCGATGTCTCTAGCTACTGCGAAGTCTCTAGCTACTGCGAAGTCTCTAGCTACTGCGATGTCTCTAGCTACTGCGAAGTCTCTAGCTACTGCGATGTCTCCAGCTACTGCGATGTCTCTAGCTACTGCGATGTCTCCAGCTACTGCGATGTCTCCAGCTACTGCGATGTCTCTAGCTACTGCGATGTCTCTAGCTACTGCGAAGTCTCTAGCTACTGCGATGTCTCCAGCTACTGCGATGTCTCTAGCTACTGCGAAGTCTCTAGCTACTGCGATGTCTCTAGCTACTGCGATGTCTCCAGCTACTGCGATGTCTCTAGATACTGCGATGTCTCTAGCTACTGCGATGTCTTTAGCTACTGTGATGTCTCTAGCCCCTGCGATGTCTCTAGCTACTGCGATGTATCTAGCTACTGCGAAGTCTATAGCTACTGCGAAGTCTCTAGCTACTGCGATGTCTCTAGCTACTGCGAAGTCTCTAGCTACTGCGATGTCTCTAGCTACTGCGAAGTCTAGCTACTGCGAAGTCTCTAGCTACTTAATTGTTTGTCAGTGTGTGTGGGTGCGTGTGTGTGTGTGTATGTGGGTGCGTGTGGGAACTTAATTGTTTGTCAGTGTATGTGGGTGCGTGTGGGAACTTAATTGTTTGTCAGTGTATGTGGGTGCGCGTGTGTGTGTATGTGGGTGCGTGTGTGTGTATGTGGGTGCGTGTGTGTGTGTGTGTGGGTGCGTGTGTGTGTATGTGGGTGCGTGTGGGAACTTAATTGTTTGTCAGTGTATGTGGGTGCGTGTGTGTGTATGTGGGTGCGTGTGGGAACTTAATTGTTTGTCAGTGTGTGTGCGTGTGGAAACTTAATTGTTTGTCAGTGTATGTGGGTGCGTGTGGAAACTTAATTGTTTGTCAGTGTGTGTGGGTGCGTGTGGGAACTTAATTGTGTGTCAGTGTGTGTGGGTGCGTGTGGGAACTTAATTGTTTGTCAGTGTGTGTGGGCGCGTGTGGGAACTTAATTGTTTGTCAGTGTGTGTGGGCGCGTGTGGGAACTTAATTGTTTGTCAGTGTGTGTGGGTGCGTGTGGGAACTTAATTGTTTGTCAGTGTGTGTGGGTGCATGTGGGAACTTAATTGTTTGTTATTGTGTTCTTGTTATTTCATATTATGTAATTTATGTTTTGAAAAATACAGAGATATAAGATTGAAATATTTGGGCTACATAGCATGGCCATCAATAAATAAATTTATATCATGTCATGCATAAATAAGAAATATTTGATAAATGTTTGTAAGTACATCACAGAAGCTATGTCATTACGTAGTAATACCCTGACAATTACTACTGTTTCTTAAATGTATTGTATTTGTTTATGTATGTATATCTGTAACATGATTTGTGTGTGTTTTACGTTTATTTATCGTCGCTACCGGTTGCCCATATGAGCGACGCCTCCTGAAGAGATTAGTAATTTTAGATTGTTGGAGGATAGTGCAATGATACAGACAGATACCCATTCCAGAGTCTCCTCTGGTTCTATTACGTGCACGGTGTAAAGCACCGACACGAGACCTCGGTTTAACGTCCCATCTGAAATACTGTTAATTTTATTAGGGTCAGACGGGGGATCGAACCTGCGATCCCTGGATTACCAGTCAAGCGTGTTACCACTGAACTACAAATCCGTCTGTGATACATGTTTTGTGGTGTCTTTGCCATATTTCTATCACTGTAAATGGCCAAAGGCAATAGTTGCAGATTATGCCAATAAATTTTAAACTTGTTATAATAAATTTGTTTGGCTAAGCAATCAAAGGAAACAATTATGATTGATAGTGGGTGTGTGTGTGGTGGGTGTGATGTGGTGTGGTGGGTGTGGTGTGGTGGGTGTGATGTGGTGTGGTGGGTGTGTGTGTGGTGGGTGTGATGTGGTGTGGTGGGTGTGGTGTGGTGGGTGTGATGTGGTGTGGTGGGTGTGGTGTGGTGGGTGGGTGTGACGTGGGTGTGGTGGGTGTGACGTGGGTGTGGTGGGTGTGGTGGGTGTGATGTGGTGTGGTTGGTGTGATGTGGTGTGGTGGGTGTGGTGTGGTGGGTGTGACGTGGGTGTGACGTGGGTGTGGTGGGTGTGACGTGGGTGTGGTGGGTGTGATGTGGTGGGTGTGATGTGGTGTGGTGGGTGTGATGTGGTGGGTGGGTGTGACGTGGGTGTGACGTGGGTGTGGTGGGTGTGACGTGGGTGTGATGTGATGGGTGGGTGTGGTGGGTGTGTGTGTGGTGGGTGTGATGTGGTGTGGTGGGTGTGATGTGGTGGGTGGGTGTGACGTGGGTGTGGTGGGTGTGACGTGGGTGTGACGTGGGTGTGGTGGGTGTGGTGGGGTGTGGTGGGTGTGTGGGTGTGATGTGATGGGGGGTGTGGTGGGTGTGACGTGGGTGTGGTGGGTGTGGTGGGTGTGGTGGGTGTGGTGGGTGTGGTGGGTGTGATGTGGTGGGTGGGTGTGACGTGGGTGTGACGTGGGTGTGGTGGGTGTGACGTGGGTGTGGTGGGTGTGGTGGGTGTGATGTGATGGGTGGGTGTGGTGGGTGTGACGTGGGGAAGGGGCGGATCTATTTGATAAAAGCATAATACGGGAGCCTGGTAAAACAATGCAAAGAGTCACAGACGGATCTGTAGTCCAGTGGTAACACGCTGGACTGGTAATCCAGGGATCGCAGGTTCGATCCCCCGTCTGACTCTAATAAAATTAACAGTCTTTCAGATGGGACTTTAAACCGAGGTCTCGTGTCGGTGCTTTACACCGTGCACGTAAAAGAACCAGAGGATACTCTGGAATGAGTATATGTCTGTATCATTGCACTATCCTCCAAAAATCTAAAATAACTAATCTCTTCAGGAGGCGTCGCTCATATGGGCAACCGGTAGCGACGATAAATACCACCACAATGCAAAGAAACGCAATTCATGTAGGTAGTACTGGTACTATCCTTGATACAAAGGTAAAAATATGCAAATAAACACGAGGCATGCTAGTATTGGTCCTGCAAAGAAGGCGGTGAGGGCGTGCTGCAGAGCCAAGTTGGAAGCATCGGTAGCTATTCTACGGTTCTCCTGTTGTATGGCTTTCCTAACCTGAAGAGAGTAAACAACATGTTGTTATACAAATAAACCTGCCACATCTACCCTCCGTGATCAATACCTCCCACATCTACTCTCCATGGTCTATACCTGCCACATCTACCCTCCGTGGTCTAAATCTGCCACCTCTACTCTCCGTGATCTATACTTCCCACATCTACCCTCCGTGGTCTAAATCTGCCACATCTACCCTCCGTGATCTATACCTGTCACCTCTACTCTCCGTGATCTATACCTGCCACATCTACCCTCCATGATCTATACCTGCCACATCTACCCTCCGTGATCTATACCTGCCACATCTACCCTCCGTGATCTATACCTGCCACATCTACCCTCCATGATCTATACCTGCCACATCTACTCTCCGTGATCTATACCTGCCACATCTACCCTCCGTGATCTATACCTGCCACATCTACCCTCCGTGATATATACCTGCCACATCTACCCTCCGTGATCTATACCTGCCACATCAACCCTCCGTGGTCTAAGCCTCCCACATCTACCCTCCGTGATCTATACCTGTCACCTCTACCCTCCGTGATCTATACCTGTCACCTCTACCCTCCGTGATCTATACCTGCCACATCTACCCTCCGTGATCTATACCTGCCACATCTACCCTCCGTTGTCTAAACCCGCCACATCTACTCTTCGTGGTCAAAACCTGCCACATCTACCCTCCGTGGTCTAAACGAGCAACATCTACCCTCCGTGATCTATACCTGCCACAACTACTCTCCGTGATCTATTCCTCCCACAACTACTCTCCGTGATCTATTCCTCCCACAACTACGCTCCGTGATCTATACCTGCCACATCTACTCTCCGTTGTCTATACCTGCCACATCTACCCTCCCTGATCTATACCTGCCAAATCTACTCTCCGTGATCAATACCTGTCACCTCTACCCTCCGTGATCTATACCTGTCACCTCTACCCTCCGTGATCTATACCTGTCACCTCTACCCTCCGTGATCTATACCTGTCACCTCTACCCTCCGTGATCTATACCTGTCGCCTCTACCCTCCGTGATCTATACCTGTCGCCTCTACCCTCCGTGATCTATACCTGTCACCTCTACCCTCCGTGATCTATACCTGCCACATCTACCCTCCGTGATCTATACCTGCCACATCTACCCTCCGTGATCTATACCTGCCACATCTACCCTCCGTGATCTATACCTGCCACATCTACCCTCCGTGGTCTAAACCTGCCACATCTACTCTCCGTGGTCTAAACCAGCCACATCTACCCTCCGTGGTCTAAACCTGCCACATCTACCCTCCGTGGTCTAAACGAGCAACAACTACCCTCCGTGATATATACCTGCCACAACTACTCTCCGTGATCTATTCCTCCCACAACTACTCTCCGTGATCTATTCCTCCCACAACTACGCTCCGTGATCTATACCTGCCACAACTACTCTCCGTGATCTATACCTGCCACAACTACTCTCAGTGATCTATTCCTCCCACAACTACTCTCCGTGATCTATACCTGCTACATCTACCATCCGTGATCTAAACCTGCCACATCTACCCTCCGTGATCTATACCTGTCACATCTACCCTCCGTGGTCTATTCCACCAACATCTACTCTCCGTGATCTATACCTACCACATCTACTCTCCGTGATATATTCCTCCCACAACTACTCTCCGTGATCAATACCTGCCACAACTACTCTCCGTGGTCTATACCTGCCACAACTACTCTCCGTGGTCTATACCTGCCACAACTACTCTCCGTGATCTATACCTGCCACATCTACCCTCCGTGGTCTAAACCTGCCATATCTACCCTCCGTGGTATAAAGCTGCCACATCTACTCTCCGTGATCTAAACCTGCCACCTCTACTCTCCGTGGTCTAAACCTGCCACATCTGCTCTCCGTGGTCAAAACCTGCCACATCTACCCTCCGTGGTCTAAACCTGCCACATCTACTCTCCGTGGTCAAAACCTGCCACATCTACCCTCCGTGGTCTAAACCTGCCACATCTACCCTCCGTGGTTTAAACCTGCCACATCTACTCTCCGTGGTCTAAACCAGCCACATTTACCCTCCGTGGTCTAAACCTGCCACCTCTACTCTCCGTGGTATAAACCTGCCACATCTACCCTCCGTGGTCTAAACGAGCAACATCTACCCTCCGTGATCTATACCTGCCACAACTACTCTCCGTGATCTATTCCTCCCACAACTACGCTCCGTGATATATACCTGCCACAACTACTCTCCGTGATCTATACCTGCCACAACTACTCTCCGTGATCTATTCCTCCCACAACTACTCTCCGTGATCTATACCTGCCACATCTACCCTCCATGGTCTATACCTGTCACATCTACCCTCCGTGGTCTATTCCTCCCACATCTACTCTCCGTGATCTATACCTGCCACATCTACTCTCCGTGATCTATACCTGCCACAACTACTCTCCGTGGTCTATACCTGCCACAACTACTCTCCGTGATCTATACCTGCAACAATTACTCTCCGTGATCTATACCTGCCACATCTACTCTCCGTGATCTAAACCTGCCACAACTACTCTCCGTTGTCTATACCTGCCACAACTACTCTCCGTTATCTATACCTGCCACATCTACTCTCCGTGATCTAAACCTGCCACAACTACTCTCCGTTGTCTATACCTGCCACAACTACTCTCCGTTATCTATACCTGCCACAACTACTCTCCGTTATCTATACCTGCCACATCTACTCTCCGTGATCTATACCTGCCACATCTACCCTCCGTGATCTATACCTGCCACATCTACTCTCCGTGGTCTATACCTGCCACATATACTCTCCGTGATCTATACCTGCCACATATACACTCCGTGGTCTATACCTGCCACATCTATTCTCCGTGGTCTATATCTGCCACATCTACTCTCCGTGATCTATACCTGCCACATCTACCCTCCCTGATCTATACCTGCCACATCTACTCTCCGTGATCTAAACCTGCCACATCTACCCTCCGTGATCTACACCTGCCACATCTACTCTCCGTGATCTAAGCCTGCCACATCTACTCTCCGTGATCTAAACCTGCCACATCTACCCTCCGTGATCTAAATCTACCACATCTACCCTCCGTGATCTATACCTGCCACATCTACCCTCCGTGATCTATACCTGCCACATCTACTCTCCGTGGTCTATACCTGCCACATCTACTCTCCGTGATATATACCTGCCACATCTACCCTCCGTGATATATACCTGCCACATCTACCCTCCGTGATCTATACCTGCCACATCTACTCTCCGTGATCTATACCTGCCACCTCTACCCTCCGTGATATATACCTGTCACCTCTACTCTCCGTGATCTATACCTGCCACCTCTACCCCCCGTGATCTATACCTGTCACCTCTACCCTCCGTGATATATACCTGCCACATCTACCCTCCGTGGTCTATACCTGCCACATCTACCCTCCGTGATCTATACCTGCCACATCTACTCTCCGTGATCTATACCTGCCACATCTACCCTCCGTGATCTATACCTGCCACATCTACCCTCCGTGATCTATACCTGCCACATCTACCCTCCGTGATCTATACCTGCCACATCTACCCTCCGTGATCTATACCTGCCACATCTACCCTCCGTGATCTATACCTGCCACATCTACCCTCCGTGATCTATACCTGCCACATCTACCCTCCGTGATCTATACCTGCCACATCTACCCTTCGTGATCTATACCTGCCACATCTACCCTCCGTGGTCTATACCTGCCACCTCTACCCTCCGTGATCTAAACCTGCCACCTTTACTCTCCGTGGTCAAAACCTGCCACATCTACCCTCAGTTGTCTAAACCTGCCACATCTACCCTCCGTGATCTATACCTGCCACATCTATTCTCCGTGGTATATACCTGCCACATCTACTCTCCGTGGTATATACCTGTCACATCTACCCTCCGTGATCTAAACCTGCCACCTTTACTCTCCGTGGTCAAAACCTGCCACATCTACCCTCAGTTGTCTAAACCTCAGTTGTCCAAACCTGTCACATCTACCCTCCGTGATCTAAGCATGCCACATGTACACTCTGTGGTCAAAAACTGTCATCCTACTCTCCGTGGTATAAACCTGCCATCTCTACTTTCTGTAGTCAAAACCTGCCACATCTACTCTCTGTGGTCAAAACCTGCCACATCTACTCTCTGTAGTCAAAACCTGCCATATCTACTCTCTGTAGCCAAAACCTGCCACATCTACTCTCTGTAGTCAAAACCTGCCATATCTACTCTCTGTAGTCAACACCTGACACATCTACCCTCTGTGGTCAAAACCTGTCACATCTACTATCTGTGGTCAAAACCTGACACATCTACTCTCTGTGGTCAAAACCTGTCACATCTACTCTCCGTGATCTAAGCATGCCACCTCTACTCTCTTTGGTCAAAACCTGCCACATCTACTCTCCGTGGTCAAAACCTGCCACATCTACTCTCAGTTGTCTAAACCTGTCACATCTACCCTCCGTGATCTAAGCATGCCACATGTACACTCTGTGGTCAAAACCTGCCATCTCTATTCCCCGTGGTCTAAACCCTGTCACCTATAATCTCCGTGGTCGTCCACAATAAACAGGTATTACGAAACCAAACTTGTAATTACTTAATAATATTAATGTTAGAATAAATCAGGCATACAACAATACTAACCATCACACGATGCATGATGTCTCCATATTAACCAGCACACGGGGCATTATGTCTCCATATTAACGAGCACACGGGGCATTATGTCTCCATATTAACCAGCACACGATGCATGATGTCTCCATATTAACCAGCATACGATGCATGATGTCTCCATATTAACCAGCACACGATGCATGATGTCTCCATATTAACCAGCACACGATGCATGATGTCTCCATATTAACCAGCACACGAGGCATGATGTATCCATATTAACCAGCACACGAGGCATGATGTCTCCATATTAACCAGCACACGATGCATGATGTCTCCATATTAACCAGCACACGATGCATGATGTCTCCATATTAACCAGCACACGATGCATGATGTCTCCATATTAACCAGCACACGAGGCATGATGTATCCATATTAACCAGCACACGAGGCATGATGTCTCCATATTAACCAGCACACGAGGCATGATGTCTCCATATTAACCAGCACACGAGGCATGATGTCTCCATATTAACCAGCACACGAGGCATGATGTCTCCATATTAACCAGCACACGAGGCATGATGTCTCCATATTAACCAGCACACGATGCACGATGTCTCCATATTAACCAGCACACGAGGTATGATGTCTCCATATTAACCAGCACACGAGGTATGATGTCTCCATATTAACCAGCACACGAGGCATGATGTCTCCATATTAACCAGCACACGAGGCATGATGTCTCCATACTAACCAGCACACGCGGTATGATGTCTCCATATTAACCAGCACACGATGTATGACGTCTCCATATTAACCAGCACACGATGCATGATGTCTCCATATTAACAACCAGCACACGAAGCATGATGTCTCCATATTAACAACCAGCACACGAGGCATGATGTCTCCATATTAACCAACACACGAGACATTATGTCTCCATATTAACCAGCACACGAGGCATGATGTCTCCATATTAACCAGCACACGAGGCATGATGTCTCCATATTAACCAGCACACGAGGCATGATGTCTCCATATTAACAACCAGCACACGAGGCATGATGTCTCCATATTAACCAGCACACGAGGCATTATGTCTCCATATTAACCAGCACACGAGGCATGATGTCTCCATATTAACAACCAGCACACGAGGCATGATGTCTCCATATTAACCAGCACACGAGGCATTATGTCTCCATATTAACCAGCACACGAGGCATGATGTCTCCATATTAACAACTAGCAAGGCTGTCATTATTTTATTTTTAAGTGTATTTATCGGTTGCCCGTATGAGCCGGGTATTTGACCTAGCAACATATGTCCTGTGCATGTCATGCTCCTGCGGTTAACCAGCATTTGGTGCACATACCTTCGTAAGAAATTGCCAATATTTTCATTTAAAGAGACACGGTCTGAGCTGGGCTAGAACCCGTGACCATCAGTGATAATTTGCTACAGTGGTATACACGTCAGCGATCTTAACTGTTTGTGTTTTACGTTTATTTATCGTCGCTACCGGTTGCCCATATGAGCGACGCCTCCTAAAGAGATTAGTCAGTTTAGATTTTTGGAGGATAGTGCAATGATGCAGACAGATACCCATTCCAGAATCTCCTCTGGTTCTGATACGTGCACGGTGTACAGCACCGACACGAGACATCGGTTTGGTCACACCTGGAAGACTGGAGACGGTCTTAACTGTAATGGATTTAGCTTAAATAAAACCGTTCACCTTTCCAGAACTTTGAAGTCTAGCTAACCGTTCCAGAACTTTATCCGTTTTTTTCTTCATGTGGAAATACTATAATAAATATTCATATGCAAATTTATCCTATTGTTAATTTTTAAATTAGTAAATCACAATTTACAGATTTATTGATTATTTGGTTAACAAATACCCATAATGGGTGGACTTGTAACTGCGATCCCCAGTCTGACGCTAACAACATTAACATACTTTCAGATGAGGTTTTAAACCGAGGTCTTGTGTCGGTGCTTTACACCGTGCACGTCAAAGAACCAGAGGACTGATATCTTCAGGAGGCTTCACTCATATGTGCAAACGTATCGACTATAAATAAACGTAAAACACACACAGCGAAGTCATACATGCATGTACTGCAATAAACAAATGAGCATTCAATCGATCAATTCAAATTCAAATGTTTTACATCACAGAATGATACCCGTGACGTAGGCAAAGGAATGTTCATTGAACTTACCCTCATACTGTTAACAAAAGCCACTAGTCCCACTGGGACGAACACGGCGATAGAAATCAGAGATAGGATGAAATAATCTGGTACTTCAATGTCACTCCCCTGTAGTCTGGATACCTATTGTATACAAGGTTCAACATTATACAAGATCAAGCACATCCCCTGCTACCTAGAAGCATATTGTAACCACGGTTTAACATAATATAACATCAAACACATCCCCTGCTACCTGGGCGCATATTGTAACCACGGTTTAACATTATATAACATCAAACACATCCCCTGCTACCTGGACGCATATTGTATACACGGTTTAACATTATATAACATCAAACACATCCCCTGCTACCTGGACGCATATTGTATACACGGTTTAACATTATATAACATCAAACACATCCCCTGCTACCTGAACGCATATTGTATACACGGTTTAATATTATATAACATCAAACACATCCCCTGCTACCTGGACGCATATTGTATACACTGTTTAACATTATATAACATCAAACACATCCCCTGCTACCTGGGCGCATATTGTATAAACGGTTTAACATTATATAACATCAAACACATCCCCTGCTACCTGGACGCATATTGTACACACGGTTTAACATTATATAACATCAAACACATCCCCTGCTACCTGGACGCATATTGTATACACGGTTTAACATTATATAACATCAAACACATCCCCTGCTACCTGGACGCATATTGTAATAACGGTTTAACATTATATAACATCAAACACATCCCCTGCTACCTGGACGCATATTGTATACACGGTTTAACATTATATAACATCAAACACATCCCCTGCTACCTGGACGCATATTGTATACACGGTTTAACATTATATAACATCAAACACACCCCCTGCTACCTGGGCGCATATTGTAACCACGGTTTAACATTATATAGCATCAAACACATCCCCTGCTACCTGGGCGCATATTGTATAAACGGTTTAACATTATATAACATCAAACACATCCCCTGCTACCTGGACGCATATTGTATACACGATTTAACATTATATAACATCAAACACATCCCCTGCTACCTGGGCGCATATTGTATAAACGGTTTAACATTATATAACATCAAACACATCCCCTGCTACCTGGACGCATATTGTACACACGGTTTAACATTATATAACATCAAACACATCCCCTGCTACCTGGACGCATATTGTATACACGGTTTAACATTATATAACATCAAACACATCCCCTGCTACCTGGACGCATATTGTAATAACGGTTTAACATTATATAACATCAAACACATCCCCTGCTACCTGGACGCATATTGTAACCACGGTTTAACATTATATAACATCAAACACATCTCCTGCTACCTGGACGCATATTGTATACACGGTTTAACATTATATAACATCAAACACACCCCCTGCTACCTGGGCGCATATTGTAACCACGGTTTAACATTATATAGCATCAAACACATCCCCTGCTACCTGGGCGTATATTGTATAAACGGTTTAACATTATATAACATCAAACACATCCCCTGCTAACTGGACGCATATTGTATACACGGTTTAACATTATATAACATCAAACACATCCCCTGCTACCTGGACGCATATTGTATACACGGTTTAACATTATATAACATCAAACACATCCCCTGCTACCTGGACGCATATTGTATACACGGTTTAACATTATATAACATCAAACACATCCCCTGCTACCTGGACGCATATTGTATAAACGGTTTAACATTATATAACATCAAACACATCCCCTGCTACCTGGACGCATATTGTATACACGGTTTAACATTATATAACATCAAACACATCCCCTGCTACCTGGACGCATATTGTATACACGGTTTAACATTATATAACATCAAACACATCCCCTGCTACCTGGACGCATATTGTATACACGGTTTAACATTATATAACATCAAACACATCCCCTGCTACCTGGGCGCATATTGTAATAACGGTTTAACATTATATAACATCAAACACATCCCCTGCTACCTGGACGCATATTGTACACACGGTTTAACATTATATAACATCAAACAGATCCCCTGCTACCTGGACGCATATTGTATACACGGTTTAACATTATATAACATCAAACACATCCCCTGCTACCTGGACGCATATTGTATACACTGTTGAACATTATATAACATCAAACACATCCCCTGCTACCTGGACGCATATTGTATACACGGTTTAACATTATATAACATCAAACACATCTCCTGCTACCTGGACGCTTATTGTAATAACGGTTTAACATTATATAACATCAAACACATCCCCTGCTACCTGGACGCATATTGTATACACGGTTTAACATTATATAACATCAAACACATCCCCTGCTACCTGGACGCATATTGTATACACTGATGAACATTATATAACATCAAACACATCCCCTGCTACCTGGACGCATATTGTATACACGGTTTAACATTATATAACACCAAACACATCCCCTGCTACCTGGACGCATATTGTATAAACGGTTTAACATTATATAACATCAAACACACCCCCTGCTACCTGGACGCATATTGTATACACGGTTTAACATTATATAACATCAAACACATCCCCTGCTACCTGGACGCATATTGTATACACGGTTTAACATTATATAACATCAAACACATCCCCTGCTACCTGGACGCATATTGTATACACTGTTGAACATTATATAACATCAAACACATCCCCTGCTACCTGGACGCATATTGTATACACTGTTGAACATTATATAACATCAAACACATCCCCTGCTACCTGGACGCATATTGTATACACGGTTTAAAATTATATAACATCAAACACATCCCCTGCTACCTGGACGCATATTGTATACACTGTTTAACATTATATAACATCAAACACATCCCCTGCTACCTGGACGCATATTGTATACACGGTTTAACATTATATAACATCAAACACATCCCCTGCTACCTGGACGCATATTGTATACACGGTTTAACATTATATAACATAAAACACATCCCCTGCTACCTGGACGCATATTGTATACACTGTTGAACATTATATAACATCAAACACATCCCCTGCTACCTGGACACATATTGTATACACGGTTTAACATTATATAACATCAAACACATCCCCTGCTACCTGGACGCATATTGTATACACGGTTTAACATTATATAACATCAAACACATCCCCTGCTACCTGGACGCATATTGTATACACGGTTTAACATTATATAACATCAAACACATCCCCTGCTACCTGGACGTATATTGTATACACTGTTGAACATTATATAACATCAAACACATCCCCTGCTACCTGGACGCATATTGTATACACTGTTGAACATTATATAACATCAAACACATCCCCTGCTACCTGGACGCATATTGTATACACTGTTTAACATTATATAACATCAAACACATCCCCTGCTACCTGGACGCATATTGTATACACGGTTTAACATTATATAACATCAAACACATCCCCTGCTACCTGGACGCATATTGTATACACGGTTTAACATTATATAACATCAAACACATCCCCTGCTACCTGGACGCATATTGTATACACTGTTGAACATTATATAACATCAAACACATCCCCTGCTACCTGGACGCATATTGTATACACTGTTTAACATTATATAACATCAAACACATCCCCTGCTACCTGGACGCATATTGTATAAACGGTTTAACATTATATAACATCAAACACACCCCCTGCTACCTGGACGCATATTGTATACACGGTTTAACATTATATAACATCAAACACATCCCCTGCTACCTGGACGCATATTGTATACACGGTTTAACATTATATAACATCAAACACATCCCCTGCTACCTGGACGCATATTGTATACACTGTTGAACATTATATAACATCAAACACATCCCCTGCTACCTGGACGCATATTGTATACACGGTTTAACATTATATAACACCAAACACATCCCCTGCTACCTGGACGCATATTGTATAAACGGTTTAACATTATATAACATCAAACACATCCCCTGCTTCCTGGACGCATATTGTATACACTGTTGAACATTATATAACATCAAGCACATCCCCTGCTACCTGGACGCATATTGTATACACTGTTGAACATTATATAACATCAAACACATCCCCTGCTACCTGGACGCATATTGTAATAACGGTTTAACATTATATAACATCAAACACATCCCCTGCTACCTGGACGCATATTGTAATAACGGTTTAACATTATATAACATCAAACACATCCCCTGCTACCTGGACGCATATTGTATACACGGTTTAACATTATATAACATCAAACACATCCCCTGCTACCTGGACGTATATTGTATACACGGTTTAACATTATATAACATCAAACACATCCCCTGCTACCTGGACGCATATTGTATACACGGTTTAACATTATATAACATCAAACATATCCCCTGCTACCTGGACGCATATTGTATACACGGTTTAACATTATATAACATCAAACACATCCCCTGCTACCTGGACGCATATTGTATACACGGTTTAACATTATATAACATCAAACACATCCCCTGCTACCTGGACGCATATTGTGTTTTGTTGTTTTTTAAAGGTTTATTCAGTTCATTATTTACAAATATTTACAAAATAATACACACATGTATTAACACAATAATCATACATTCAAAAGCAATGTACATATACTAAATGTATAGATATATATATGAATTGAATTAAGATTTCAAAATATTTTCAATTTTCCTAAAGAACAAAGTATTTTTGCTACGTTTAGAATATTCATTCATAATTGTTATTTCACTTTTCATTATTTTCATTATATCAACATATTTCCGTCTGTTTTCACTGATAATATAAGACTTGTAGACAGAAAACCCAATTATGGAGAACGACAAATTGATATCTCGATATTCAAAATAGTCTATCTTGTAACCTAACACAATTGCAGATAGTCTATTAAAATTCTTATTTATTCCACATTGTCTGAGTATATGCATAATTGTTTGCCAAAAAGGTACCACGCTGTTGCAAGATATGAAAAAATGTTCATATGTATCATAACAAACAGTTTGGAGAATTTGTTAATTACCATTTGAATAAATGTTCTCTTGTTGGTAAGATATTGTTAATAAGTTTGTATTTATATTGCTTGTATCTGTTATCTATGCTGCTTTGAAGCGTTGTGTAAAAGTGTGACCACTGAACATGTAATGAGAGTGTATGTTCCCAGTAAGCGTGTATATATGGTGTGGATGTTCTGTTTTTGAGAAAATAATTGTAAATATCTTTGTCGTATTGTTGAAGTTATGTCTAATATTAGTTAAACCAATAAATATAGTACGATTTATTGGTGTTCAATATGTATTGGTTTGAGACGGCGAACTAGTGAGGAACAGCCAATGTAAGTGTTCCTTATGGTATCTGTTGTAAATGTATAGCAATGTTTACCAGTTTGCAATGTAAGTGTTCCTTATGGTAGCTGTTGTAAATATATAGCAAGGTTTACCAGTTTGCAATGTAAGTGTTCCTTATGGTAGCTGTTGTAAATGTATAGCAATGTTTACCATTTTGCAATGTAAGTGTTCCTTATGGTAGCTGTTGTATATGTATAGCAATGTTTACCAGTTTGCAATGTAAGTGTTCCTTATGGTATCTGTTGTAAATGTATAGCAATGTTTACCAGTTTGCAATGTAAGTGTTCCTTATGGTAGCTGTTGTAAATGTATAGCAATGTTTACCAGTTTGCAATGTAAGTGTTCCTTATGGTATCTGTTGTAAATGTTTAGCAATGTTTACCAGTTTGCAATGTAAGTGTTCCTTATGGTATCTGTTGTAAATATATAGCAAGGTTTACCAGTTTGCAATGTAAGTGTTCCTTATGGTATATGTTGTAAATGTATAGCAATGTTTACCAGTTTGCAATGTAAGTGTTCCTTATGGTATATGTTGTAAATGTATAGCAAGGTTTACCAGTTTGCAATGTAAGTGTTCCTTATGGTATATGTTGTAAATGTATAGCAATGTTTACCAGTTTGCAATGTAAGTGTTCCTATCTGTTGTAAATGTATAGCAATGTTTACCAGTTTGCAATGTAAGTGTTCCTTATGGTATATGTTGTAAATGTATAGCAATGTTTACCAGTTTGCAATGTAAGTGTTCCTTATGGTATCTGTTGTAAATGTATAGCAATGTTTACCAGTTTGCAATGTAAGTGTTCCTTATGGTATCTGTTGTAAATGTATAGCAATGTTTACCAGTTTGCAATGTAAGTGTTCCTTATGGTATATGTTGTAAATGTATAGCAAGGTTTACCAGTTTGCAATGTAAGTGTTCCTTATGGTAGCTGTTGTAAATGTAGAGCAATGTTTACCAGTTTGCAATGTAAGTGTTCCTTATGGTATATGTTGTAAATGTAGAGCAATGTTTACCAGTTTGCATGTTCCTTTGCTGGCACTCGGCGATAATATATCCTCGCCGTTTGAACACCCAGGACCGTCGGATGATTGGTAGCTCACGTGGTGGTACACTGTAAACATAGATTTATATATCAACATACAAGACAGAAATTGGGACTTCGGGGAGGGCCCTATTCGACTTGAAGGTGGATATTATACCACTGACATACTTCCCTAACCCAACCATGTACACGGTCATAAAATACGCGATTTGTTTAGAAAAGCGAGAACAACTCTAATTACGATGCGAACACTGGAGACTTGCACTGTCATTTTTGTTTACGTTTATTTAACGGTTTCCCATATGAGCGACGCCTCCTGAAGAGATTAGTCATTTTAGATTTTTGGAGGAAATGGCAATGTTACAGACATAGACCCATTCCAGAGTCTCCTCTGGTTCTTTTACGTGCACGGTGTAAAGCACCGACACAAGACCTCGGTTTAACGTCCCATCTGAAAGACTATTAATTTTATTAGGGTCAGACGGGGGATCGAACCTGCGATCCCTGGATTACCAATCCAACGTGTTAACCACTAGCCTACAGGTCCGTCTGCCTTGCCATATCGCTAGCTATATAGCTACGTGGTATAGTAATCGCATCCAGGCAATGTGTGATCAGACGGTCATGGATTCAAATGCCGACTTGGGCTTGATTATTTATAGTATTAATTATGCTTAGATCATGTTAATACTGAATGTTACTGCCTCATGGGCGCGGTGCTCTGCTACATTACACCTCTCATCCCCCACCCTCACCCCACACACCTCTCATCCCACACACTCACCCGACACACCTCTCATCCACCACACTCAACACACACACCTCTCATCCACCACCCTCACCCGACACACCTCTCATCCACCACCCTCACCCGACACACCTCTCATCCACCATCCTCACCCCACACACCTCTTATACCCCATCCTCACCCCACACACCTCTCATCCACCACCCTCACCCGACACACCTCTCATACCCCATCCCTCACCCCACACACCTCTCACCCCACACACCTCTCATCCACCATCCTCACCCCCACACACCTCTCATCCACCACCCTCACCCCACACACCTCTAATCCACCACCCTCACCCGACACACCTCTCATACCCCATCCTCACCCCACACACCTCTCATCCACCACCCTCACCCGACACACCTCTCATACCCCATCCTCACCCCACACACCTCTCATCCACCATCCTCACCCCACACACCTCTCATCCACCACCCTCACCCCCACACACCTCTCGTCCACCACCCTCGCCCCCACACACATCTCATCCATCACCATCACCCCACACACCCCTCATCCAGCACCCTCACCCCCATACACCTCTCATCCACCACCCTCACCCCATACACCTCTCATCCAGCACCCTCACCCCCACATACATCTCATCCACCACTCTCACCCCCATACACCTCTCATCCAGCACCCTCACCCCACACACCCCTCATCCACCACCCTCACCCCATACACCTCTCATACACCGTACTCACCCCCACCCACCTCTCATCCACAACACTCACCCACACACCTCTCATCCACCACCCTCACCCCCACACACCTCTCACCCAACACCCTCACCCCTCATCCATCACCCTTGGTTCGCAATCAAACTAAAATAAGTTTGTATAAACTCGTATCTTAACCACCCAGTTGCAAGCGATACATGTAATATATACAACAGCAATATTTTGTTGTTGCAATGTTCGTTATATTATTACACGTATGTATGCAAATTGTTTCATGTGCAGAATGACCAACGTTAAATAAAATATCTCTATATATGTAAACTTGTTTCATCCCCATGTTGTAATGATACATGGGTGAATAAATGACGTCCGGCTATCCATCTGGCTTGCGTAATCCTAGCATAGTGGACGACAGCTGGCTTGCGTAATCATAGTATAGTGGACGACAGCTGGCTTGCGCAATCCTAGTATAGTGGACGACAGCTGGCTTGCGTAATCCTAGTATAGTGGACTACAGCAAGCTTGCGTAATCCTAGTATAGTGGACGACAGCTGGCTTGCGTAATCCTAGTATAGTGGACGACCGCTGGCTTGCGTAATCCTAGCATAGTGGACGACAGCTGGATTGCGTAATCCTAGTATAGTGGACGATCGCTGGCTTGCGTAATCCTAGCATAGTGGACGACAGCTGGCTTGCGTAATCCTAGTATAGTAGACGACGACAGCTGGCTTGCGTAATACTAGATAGTGGACGAAGCTGCTTGCGTAATCTAGCATAGTGACGACAGCTGGCTTGCGTAATCCTAGTATAGTGGACGACAGCTGGCTTGCGTAATCCTAGTATAGTGGACGAGAGCTGGCTTGCGTAATCCTAGTATAGTGGACGACAGCTGGCTTGCGTAATCCTAGTATAGTGGATGACAGATGGCTTGCGTAATCCTAGTATAGTGGACGAGAGCTGGCTTGCGTAATCATAGAATAGTGGATGACAGCTGGCTTGCGTAATCCTAGCATAGTGGACGACAGCTGACTTGCGTAATCCTAGCATAGTGGACGACAGCTGGCTTGCGTAATCCTAGTATAGTGGACGACAGCTGGCTTGCGTAATCCTAGCATAGTGGACGACAGCTGGCTTGCGTAATCCTAGTATTGTGGACGAGAGCTGGCTTGCGTAATCATAGAATAGTGGACGACAGCTGGCTTGCGTAATCCTAGAATAGTGGACGACAGCTGGCTTGCGTAATCCTAGTATAGTGGACGACAGCTGGCTTGTGTAATCCTAGTATAGTGGACGACAGCTGGCTTGCGTAATCCTAGTATAGTGGACGACAGCTGGCTTGCGTAATCCTAGCATAGTGGACGACAGCTGGCTGGCTTGCGTAATCCTAGTATAGTGGACGACAGCTGGCTGGCTTGCGTAATCCTAGTATTGTGGACGAGATGTGTTTACGATCCAGATTGAATGCTTTATAATCTACCACAATGATTTACCTATGACTTACAAGTACAGTCTCCATCAATGATATGCCTATGGCTTACCAGTACAGTCTCCATCAATGATATACCTATGACTTACCGGTACAGTCTCCATCAATGATATACCTATGACTTACCAGTACAGTCTCCATCAATGATATACCTATGACTTACCACTCACCAGTACAGTCTCCATCAATGATTTACCGATGGCTTACCAGTACAGTCTACATCAATGATATACCTATGACTTACCACTTACCAGTACAGTCTCCATCAATGATCTACCTATGGCTTACCAGTACAGTCTCCATCAATGATCTACATATGACTTACCAGTACAGTCTACATCAATGATCTACATATGACTTACCACTTACCAGTACAGTCTCCATCAATGATCTACATATGGCTTACCACTTACCAGTACAGTCTCCATCAATGATCTACATATGACTTACCAGTACAGTCTACATCAATGATCTACATATGACATACCACTTACCAGTACAGTCTCCATCAATGATCTACATATGACTTACCAGTACAGTCTCCATCAATGATCTACATATGACTTACCAGTACAGTCTCCATCAATGATCTACATATGACTTAACAGTACAGTCTACATCAATGATTTACCTATGACTTACCAGTACAGTCTACATCAATGATATACCTATGACATACCACTTACCAGTACAGTCTCCATAAATGATCTACATATGACTTACCAGTACAGTCTCCATCAATGATCTACATATGACTTACCAGTACAGTCTCCTTCAATGATCTACATATGACTTACCAGTACAGTCTACATCAATGATATACCTATGACTTACCACTTACCAGTACAGTCTCCATCAATGATCTACATATGACTTACCAGTACAGTCTACATCAATGATATACCTATGACTTACCACTTACCAGTACAGTCTCCATCAATGATCCACCTATGGCTTACCAGTACAGTCTACATCAATGATCTACATATGACTTACCAGTACAGTCTCCATCAATGATCCACCTATGGCTTACCAGTACAGTCTACATCAATGATCTACATATGACTTACCAGTACAGTCTCCATCAATGATCTACATATGCCTTACCAGTACAGTCTCCATCAATGATCTACATATGACTTACCAGTACAGTCTCCATCAATGATCTACATATGCCTTACCAGTACAGTCTCCATCAATGATCTACATATGACTTACCAGTGCAGTCTACATCAATGATCTACATATGACTTACCAGTACAGTCTCCATCAATGATCTACATATGACTTACCAGTACAGTCTCCATCAATGATCTACATATGACTTACCAGTACAGTCTACATCAATGATCTACATATGACTTACCAGTACAGTCTCCATCAATGATCTACCTATGACTTACCACTTACCAGTACAGTCTCCATCAATGATCTACATATGGCTTACCAGTACAGTCTACATCAATGATCTACCTATGACTTACCACTTACCAGTACAGTCTCCATCAATGATCTACATATGACTTACCAGTACAGTCTCCATCAATGATCTACATATGACTTACCACTTACCAGTACAGTCTCCATCAATGATCTACATATGACTTACCACTTACCAGTACAGTCTCCATCAATGATCTACATATGACTTACCAGTACAGTCTCCATCAATGATCTACATATGACTTACCAGTACAGTCTCCATCAATGATCTACATATGACTTATCAGTACAGTCTCCATCAATGATCTACATATGACTTACCAGTACAGTCTCCATCAATGATCTACATATGACTTACCGGTACAGTCTACATCAATGATCTACATATGACTTACCAGTACAGTCTCCATGAATGATCTACATACGACTTACCACTTACCAGTACAGTCTCCATCAATGATCTACATATGACTTACCAGTACAGTCTCCATCAATGATCTACATATGACTTACCACTTACCAGTACAGACTCCAACAATGATCTACATATGACTTACCACTTACCAGTACAGTCTCCATCAATGATCTACATATGACTTACCACTTACCAGTACAGTCTCCATCAATGATCTACATATGACTTACCACTTACCAGTACAGTCTCCATCAATGATCTACATATGACTTACCAGTACAGTCTCCATCAATGATCTACATATGACTTACCAGTACAGTCTCCATCAATAATCTACATATGACTTACCAGTACAGTCTCCATCAATGATCTACATATGACTTACCAGTACAGTCTCCATCAATGATATACCTATGACTTACCATTACAGTCTCCATCAATGATCTACATATGACTTACCAGTACAGTATCCATCAATGATATACCTATGACTTACCATTACAGTCTCCATCAATGATCTATATATGACTTACCAGTACAGTCTCCATCAATGATCTACATATGGCTTACCAGTACAGTCTACATCAATGATCTACATATGACTTACCACTTACCAGTACAGTCTACATCAATGATATACCTATGGCTTACCAGTACAGTCTCCATCAATGATATACCTATGACTTACCAGTACAGTCTACATCAATGATCCATCTATGGCTTACTAGTACAGTCTACATGAATGATCCACTGAGTGTGCTCCTGAAGTGGAATTGAACAACACCACCATACATCCGAGTGCTGCTGAACAACACCACCATACATCCGAGTTCTGCTGAACAACACCACCATACATCCGAGTTCTGCTGAACAACACCATCATACACCCGAGTTCTGCTGAACAACACCATCATACACCCGAGTTCTGCTGAACAACCCCACCATACACCCGAGTTCTGCTGAACGGCTACTCGGAATAATGATCGACCACACACTATCCTGGGATAAGCCTGGGAACAGGCGTTGATATATATTTTAACACCGAGGCTATTAATTGGGCCGTATTGAGTTTCTCATAATATCAACGTCATTTGGCCAGAAGTTAAAACGTGAAAAATCGACAGACTGGGACCCAGGCTATCCTGGGATAAACATGTATTGACAATGTTCTCAAAAAGTATCATTCTTATTTATATTTACTCTCTCGTATCAACATATATCTCTATATTCCCAATCGCAACCTCTTCTACAATACTTCTATATTGCCTCACTTAGACTTTTGTTGTGTACTTTGGGGTAGCTGCAATTCATCTTTAGAAGATAAACTTGTTCGGTTCCAAAAGAGAGCAGCTAGAATCATTCTAGATCAGGATTTCGACACGCCATCGCAATTATTATTCTCCCAACTAAAATGGATGACCTTTCCAGAACGAGATATATATGAGAACGCTATGCACATAAACAGTACACGGAGCTGCTCCAGAATACTTAAATCGTCCTTCACTTTTACTTCTGATATACATCACAGAATTCTCAGATCAACCTCAGATTATCAGTTATACACACCAATACCAAACTGTTAATTATTTCGTAATACATTTGCATTTTCAGGATCATCTATTTCGAATTCATTGCCTCACTCAGTTCAAAATGCTCCAACTATCCAACAGTTCAAAATGCTCCAACTATCCAACAGTTCACAATGCTCCAACTATCCAACAGTTCAAAATGCTCCAACTATCCAACAGTTCACAATGCTCCAACTATCCAACAGTTCACAATGCTCCAACTATCCAACAGTTCAAAATGCTCCAACTATCCAACAGTTCAAAATGCTCCAACTATCCAACAGTTCAAAATGCTCCAACTATCCAACAGTTCAAAATGCTCCAACTATCCAACAGTTCAAAATGCTCCAACTATCAAACAGTTCAAAATGCTCCAACTATCCAACAGTTCAAAATGCTCCAACTATCCAACAGTTCAAAATGCTCCAACTATCCAACAGTTCAAAATTCTCCAACTATCCAACAGTTCAAAATGCTCCAACTATCCAACAGTTCAAAATGCTCCAACTATCCAACAGTTCAAAATGCTCCAACTATCCAACAGTTCAAAATGCTCCAACTATCCAACAGTTCAAAATGCTCCAACTATCCAACAGTTCAAAATGCTCCAACTATCCAACAGTTCAAAATGCTCCAACTATCCAACAGTTCAAAATGCTCCAACTATCCAACAGTTCAAAATGCTCCAACTATACAACAGTTCAAAATGCTCCAACTATCCAACAGTTCAAAATGCTCCAACTATCCAACAGTACAAAATGCTCCAACTATCCAACAGTTCAAAATGCTCCAACTATACAACAGTTCAAAATGCTCCAACTATCCAACAGTTCAAACTGCTCCAACTATCCAACAGATCAAACTGCTCCACGTATCCAACAGTTCAAAGTGCTCCAACTATCCAACAGTTCAAAATGCTCCAACTATCCAACAGTTCACAATGCTCCAACTATCCAACAGTTCACAATGCTCCAACTATCCAACAGTTCACAATGCTCCAACTATCCAACAGTTCACAATGCTCCAACTATCCAACAGTTCACAATGCTCCAACTATCCAACAGTTCACAATGCTCCAACTATCCAACAGATCAAACTTCTCTACTTAAGGTGGAACAATAACAATACAAACTAATCACATAATTCTACTATTATTACTTCAGATAATATTGTACACAGTCTTTTGCACATGTGTGCATTACAATTGCCATAGTTACTAGATGCTGTGAATGACTGTCTTTAAGCTGCTTTCATTCTGATTTTCAAAATACCTCTATAAGTGATATATGCACATTGTTATATAGATTTATTGTCATTAATTGTCTCATTCTCCCTTTCTACTCTGTTAGACAATTTCATATATCATCATATTCCATAACCTATTATACATAGTTTCTCTACTTTAGTATTACTATATAATTCCAATATGCAGTTTTCACTTATAGTCCTATCATTTGATTTGTATATTTGTTGAGGGCCTCATGGTAGATTAACTTTAACTTTCTCGTAAAATAAAGTATTTATTATTATTATTATTATAATGCTGTTTGCATTCAGTAGATGACGCGGCTCTATCCGTGTATACAAATTTAATTTAGCTCGATTGCGAAACAAGTTCCTACAACTTATATTAATCGTCACGAGGGAGAGAGAATTCCTAGGGTACAATCGTAACGGCTACAGCTGGGCGCGAACCCCGCACCTGAAGCACACGCCCTATCATGACTTCCACAGTGCGGCTAATTCCGTTTAGTAATTTCATCAGCGGCGCCGCTTATGTAAATCCATATAGCACATATATATAAACAATAACACGTGACTAACACACACAATAGTCTCCATTATTAGGGGCCTCCGTGGCTGCTGTAGGTTCGAATCCCACTGGGGTGTCGGGCTATCCAGCTGGCTTGCGGAAGATCGGACGCCAGTCAGAGACAGGAATACTGCCCTTAGGGGCAGTCAGGGTCTTCCTCCACCGTTAATAGCTGGCAAGTCGCCGTGTGTGCGACTTTATACCCCAGACGTACGGACACATACACACAGATGCTTGTTCTCAGGGCAATGAAATGTGTTCTTATATTTGTTCCCCCGCGGGCCCTAAACCTACTCTGGCAAATATGAAGAAAAGAACATATTTGATTTAACACTATAGAGCATAACACCTCATAGAGAGGCAAACCCCGTGAATTTGATATTGTGCAAATGTGCGAATTATTGGGTAAATTAGTGCAATATGTGAAGGATTATTGGGTATATTAGTGCAATATGTGAAGGATTATTGGGTATATTAGTGCAATATGTGAAGGATTATTGGGTATATTAGTGCAATATGTGAAGGATTATTGGGTATATTAGTGCAATATGTGAAGGATTATTGGGTATATTAGTGCAATATGTGAAGGATTATTGGGTATATTAGTGCAATATGTGAAGGATTATTGGGTATATTAGTGCAATATGTGAAGGATTATTGGGTATATTAGTGCAATATGTGAAGGATTATTGGGTATATTAGTGCAATATGTGAAGGATTATTGGGTATATTAGTGCAATATGTGAAGGATTATTGGGTATATTAGTGCAATATGTGAAGGATTATTGGGTATATTAGTGCAATATGTGAAGGATTATTGGGTATATTAGTGCAATATGTGAAGGATTATTAGGTATATTAGTGCAATATGTGAAGGATTATTGGGTATATTAGTGCAATATGTGAAGGATTATTGGGTATATTAGTGCAATATGTGAAGGATTATTTCTTCACTCTCATGATAGTAAAATCCAAAATTCAAAACTTTGTAACGAAAAAGTAACGCTCAATATAAAAGTGCACATATTTGTTATTATGCTAGTATATAAATATATGTGACCACTCTGACCTCAGACCTTTGACCACTCTGACCTCAGACCTTTGACCACTCTGACCTCAGATCTTTGACCACTCTTCACCTCAGACCGTTGACCGATTTCCCCCAAAATATAATCACTTCCACTAGACCAATGATATACATATCCACAAAGTATCATTAAAATCCAGAATAATCATGTACGTACACAGACAGACGGACGCACACTCACTTACCTACTGCAACGTATTTCTTCGGTGTATCATCCTCCGCAATTGGTTCAAGCTCTCGGTTGGTATCGCTCATAGTTTATAGTGTCCCTTCTTATTTATATAACGCATATTATTTTATATGTCTCTCTATATAACACATATGTCAGTAATATATAAACTTCATTCAATATGGAGAAACGGTATTCAGTAGCACACACTAGCGTGTATATTAACAAGCAGTGTTCATAATATCGACATTTCAGATAATGGTCTATTGTTGTTTTCAACACATGTCGCTCGCTGCTAGTGTAACCGCTTGAATAACATCATTTAATATAATTATATAAATAGTATACATTACGCATATAATGTGTTTGTTGTCGCTTAAGCTATTGTTTCGGAATGTCTCGTGCGGTAATTGCATGATATTATGTCCAACATTCACGTGTACTTCCGCTTCCTGTAGATTTACGTTAACTTAGTTTATACAAATTTATTTTAGCTGGATTGCGAAACAAGTTCTTACAACTTATATTAATCACTCTCGAGACCTTATTCATGATGGAATCCATCGCCACGAGGGAGAGAGAAGAGGCAACGTGGAATTTAAATGCGTTACCTAAGAACACACTCGTCAACGGCTCCAGCGGGGTTCGAACTTAGGGTCGTTCTCACCTGAAGCGACCACACTACTACTGCGCCATAGATTTACATTAGCTGGGTATTCGTCTGCAGACTCGTATAACATGACGGGGTGGTTAGTGAGCTGCTATGTATGCGACGTTAGCCCCGCCCCCTCCTCTCCCGATCTAACAACAAATCTTCAATCTGTGTACTATACTATAAGATTATGTGTATTTTATGTATTATTGTTAATTTGCATATATTTGCATACTTTGCGTATATTTGCATATATTTGCGTATATCTACATATAATGTACATGTATGTTTGCTCTTCAATTATGGAGTATTTGCAGTTATATATTTTGAACTATTTTCATAGTTGGTAGCAACATGGGTGTCATTATTGTATCTATTATATACACTGGTAATTACACTGCAAGTAGGGTCGTCGTCATTATATACTGCGGACATCTGGTATATACACTACAAGTAGGGTCGTCGTCATTATACACTGCGTGCATCTGGTATATACACTGTAAGTACGGTCGTCGTCACTATACACTGTGGGCATCGTCATAGCATTTAGCTTAGGATTAAAAAACAGAACAACACCAACATATTACTTATTATTAAATAATCATAACTTTCGTTGTTAGCAGTTCTCGACACGACCAGTGTTGTCTTGTTAAGGGCCTATCACCTTTTAAATTGCATAGCCAAAACCGAACTAAGCCTGGACAGTATTTTTTAATGTCAATCTATTGTGCAATTGTAGCTCGCAGTTTATTTACAACTGAACGATTTCATTGTACATGTATTACTGGCACCAAGTACACCCTGTGAATCATGTGCCATTATTAAGTATCCTGTGCAGCACACTTAAGTGTATACACATTAATTTTAGCTCGATTGCGAAACAAGTTCTCTCAACTTATATTAATCACTCGGGAGACCCCGTTCCTGATGGAACTCATCACTGCGAGTGGGAGAAGGTGCAATGTGGAATTTAAATGCCTTACCTACAGGCACAACCCGGGGCCTTTCGCAGCTGAAGCGAACACGCTACCACTGCTCTACCACTGCGCTATCACTGCGCTATCACGACTTCCACTTCCACTTAATAACCAAAGTGACCAATCAGTCTAAATCAATAATATACATGTATCGTGGACGTACTTACCAAGTAACGTGATCATGCGTGCCTTATTACGCTTCACTAAACTCACATCGCATAACAACTTTAAAATAAAAATACAATTTCACTCACATTTAAATAAATCTACAATATAGCGTCAAAAAGGACCTTGTGTCTGACCACCCATCAAATTGCATGTAACAGTAATGTGTTTTACGTTTATTTATCGTCGCTACCAGTTATCCATATGAGCGACAGAGACCCATTCCAGAGTCACCTCTAGTTCTTTAACGTGCACGGTCTAAAGCACCGACACGAGACCTCGGTTTAATGTCCCATCTGAAAGACTGTTAATTGTATTAGGGTCAGACGGGGGATTGAGCCTGCGATCCCTGGATTACCAGTCCGGTGTGTTACCACTGGGCTACAGATCCGTCTGTGAATGTAACAGTAATGTGTTTCCGGCATTTTCACAGCAATGACACGTGATCTAGCTAAGCCAACCAATAGAGTTCACCCGTTGCAAATATAAACAAATATTTTTTTATAAATATATACAATGAACCTCTGCATAAAGGATGTTTAAGGGTATACGTGAATGACACAACATTTACATGTTTTCGAAATAAAATATAAAATTTTTTATTATCATTTTCCAGTTTGGCAGTTCTAGCGGTTACCTTATAAATTAAGCACCTGGTATTGACAGTGGTGACGCCATTCGCAAACAAAGTGGGGAGCGAAAACATGTCACTTTGTCAGAATGTAACAATAAAACCAGGCCTCGTGTCGTCCAGTCCATAATTTACATCGTGCATATTAAAGAACGAGTAGAGATGTCCTATTTATTTGTACTTTACTGCAAAGCTTAAACTAGTCAGAAGCGTCGCTCATGTGGGCAGCCAGTAGAGATGCCTATTTCTTTGTACTTTTCTGCAAAGCTTAAACTAGTCAGAGGCGTCGCGTGTGTGGGCAGCCAGTAGAGATGCCTATTTCTTTGTACTTTTCTGCAAAGCTTAAACTAGTCAGAGGCGTCGCTCGTGTGGGCAGCCAGTAGAGATGCCTATTTCTTTGTACTTTTCTGCAAAGCCTAAAATAGTCAGAGGCGTCGCTCGTGTGGGCAGCCAGTAGAGATGCCTATTTCTTTGTACTTTTCTGCAAAGCCTAAAATAGTCAGAGGCGTCGCTCGTGTGGGCAGCCAGTAGAGATGCCTATTTCTTTGTACTTTTCTGCAAAGCCTAAAATAGTCAGAGGCGTCGCTCATGTGGGCAGCCAGTAGAAATGCCTATTTCTTTGTACTTTTCTGCAAAGCCTAAAATATTCAGAGGCGTCGCTCGTGTGGGCAGCCAGTAGAGATGATATAAGTTAGAGAAAAACAACATACATACGTCAATTTACTAACGGAATTGACAACGATTACGTGAATCGCTTTAAGGTGCTGTATTTCTGATACGAGTGTCAACTTAGAATATACCATGGATGTATCGGGTGCAGTTGCTACGCACCTGGCATAGAACAAATGATGCTTGGAAGCTGGACGTCTGCAACAGAGAAATATAAACGGCCACTGGTCTTCTAACGGCATCGTTCAAGTGGATCACAGGTAGCGGAGAAATATAAAAAGTTTAAAAACCCGTTTTAAATACGATTAGGTTTTAAATACGATTAATTCCACATTGCCTCTACTTCTGAGTGGGTTACCAGGCCCATAGCCTCACTGAGACAAATGAGGCACTCGCCTCAGTATAATTTGACAAGTAACGACAGGTATAGGAAAACTCTCATAAAACTGCTTTCAGAATGCAGACAAGCATCGACAAAATAATTCGCGGCGAGGGAGGGTCGCCTCGGTTATTTTCAGATTCTGGCTACGGCACTGGTTACATCGGGTTCGATTAGCGGGGCTCGAACCCGTGACCATCAATGAAGATATCAGCAATATACTGCGTCTAGTAGGCTCAGGTGAACATCAGATTGAGTTTCAGCGTCAACTTTCAAGTTGCTGAGATATCGACGTCTTTCTCGTTGTACTTAGTACATCACGATCACGAATGCTTCCAGTTTTACTTCTGTCCGTGTAATACTTTCCAGTTTCGGTTAGTTTCATAGCTTTTCGCTCCTCTTCAAGTCTCGTGAGCCCCGTTTGGAACTGTTTATAAACATATTCCCTCTCAAAGTCATCATTTATTGCGCGGAGCCAGTGGCTGATAGTGGCCGGGGGTATTCCGAATAGTTCCCGTGTCTCGAACACTTCGTGCAACAGAGCCATGACAAAAGGACATTGCAGTTGCGAGTGTCCTAGCTCGCCAAGGCTTTTCAAAATGCGTGTGATTCTTGAGTTGTTATGATCATATCTGCAAAATAAACAGAAGATTACCCTAAACACGGACTTTATTTGCATCACATGTCATGAACATAGATAGTTCACGAGTGACGATAGTCTCCAATGTCGCTGTCTGGAGCACAGTTCATGATCGCAAACACATCTGTTGCAATCAAGTATATGTCAAGTATATGTCAAGTATATGTCACTTTTACAATGCCCTCTGTTCTAATTAGTATCTCGGAATAGTAATACAAATAATAATAATAAAAACGTTATTTTACCGGGAAGTATGTGAGATGGTATGGTAGTCGCCATATCGGACAGGTAGGTGTGTCTTCTCCGAGTACTCCGGTTTCCTCCCACACGAATGGCCATATTTACGCTTTAATTCGCGCCAACGAGAGTTACTAAAGCGACTCTACATCGGTGAAAACTCAAATTGCTGCAGAATGTAATTTGCTAGTATATGGTATTATTTGTTTCCAAATAGTTGCCTCAAAAACTGAGTATTTCAACAAATAAACAAACGTCGTATACGCGGTATGTTGACATAACAAAATAATGTAAATAGGGTCGGCATTCATGCGTAATACAACGCGTTTATCCTGAATAACACGAGGTATGCTACATATTTACCGTGATATCTCACCTGTGTGCCTTATGCATATTTATTTGTAGACTAATCTTAGTTAAATTATCTCTAATCGAAGTATCGCGTGTTTAGTATTGACTATTGATATACAAATTCAAATTTTAGGACTATAAGTGAAAACTGCATATTGGAATTATATAGTAATGTTACAGCTGAACAGTAGAGAAACTATAATAAAACACGTATATATTTTAAGCTGCGGATTGGCTGCACATTGTAAGCTCCGGATTGGCTGCACATTGTAAGCTCCGGATTGGCTGCACATTGTAAGCTCCGGATTGGCTGCACATTGTAAGCTCCGGATTGGCTGCACATTGTAAGCTCCGGATTGGCTGCACATTGTAAGCTCCGGATTGGCTGCACATTGTACGCTCCGGATTGGCTGCACATTGTAAGCTCCGGATTGGCTGCACATTGTAAGCTGCGGATTGGCTGCACATTGTAAGCTCCGGATTGGCTGCACATTGTAAGCTGCGGATTGGCTGCACATTGTAAGCTCCGGATTGGCTGCACATTGTAAGCTGCGGATTGGCTGCACATTGTAAGCTCCGGATTGGCTGCACATTGTAAGCTGCGGATTGGCTGCACATTGTAAGCTCCGGATTGGCTGCACATTGTAAGCTGCGGATTGGCTGCACATTGTAAGCTGCGGATTGGCTGCACATTGTAAGCTGCGGATTGGCTGCACATTGTAAGCTCCGGATTGGCTGCACATTGTAAGCTGCGGATTGGCTGCACATTGTAAGCTCCGGATTGGCTGCACATTGTAAGCTGCGGATTGGCTGCACATTGTAAGCTCCGGATTGGCTGCACATTGTAAGCTGCGGATTGGCTGCACATTGTAAGCTGCGGATTGGCTGCACATTGTAAGCTGCGGATTGGCTGCACATTGTAAGCTCCGGATTGGCTGCACATTGTAAGCTGCGGATTGGCTGCATATTGTAAGCTCCGGATTGGCTGCACATTGTAAGCTGCGGATTGGCTGCACATTGTAAGCTCCGGATTGGCTGCACATTGTAAGCTGCGGATTGGCTGCACATTTTTCTCAGCCTGTGACATTCGCATCATAATTGGAGTTCTTCTCACTTTTCTAAACAAATCGCGCATTATACTTGGCTGCTGCGTTTTGTTAAGTTTATTTAACGCCGCTACCGGTTTCCCATTTGAGCGACGGACAGTTTACCTAACAACACATTTCCTGGGCAGGCTCCAGCGGTTAACCTGTACTTGGTGCACTTTTCATATAAAGAGACACCTTGACCATCAATGATGATAGACTGGTAATCCAGGGATCGCAGGTTCAATCCCCCGTCTGACCATAATAAAATTAACAGTCTTTCAGATGGGACGTTAATCCGAGGTCTCGTGTCGGTGCTTTACACCGTGCACGTAATAAACCCAGAGGAGACTCTGGAATGGGTCTCTGTCTGTATCATTGCACTGTCCTCCAGAAATCTAAAATCTCTTCAGGAGGCGTCGCTCATATGGGCAACCGGTAGCGACGATAAATAAACGTAAAACACACACAGTGAGGATAGGTTACAGAGGTATACAAGTCAGCGACCTTCACCACTCGACCACCATTCCTGGCTAGCCGTTGTCTAAACGGTTGTTAAAACGTGTGGCCCAAACCATTTGTATTTTCATGCTAAGCTCATCGTATGTGAATGACATATATAATATTGACTTGCAATAAAATATGATTACACGTAACCACTCGACTACGGAGGCGGACTGAGAGACTTGTGTGTTTTTTACGTTTATTTATCGTCGCTACCGGTTACCTTTTACGTGCACGATGTAAAGCACCGACACGAGACCTCGGATTAAAGTCCCATCTGAAAGACTATTACTTTTATTAGTATCAGACGGCGGATCGAACATGCGATCCCTGGATTACCAGTCCAGAGTGTTACCACTGGACTACAGATCCGTCTGAAAGACTTATCATCTGTAGCTAATTATATATAATGTCTTGGCAAATTAAATACACAAATATGAAAGCAATAATGCGTGGCGTCCTTGGCCCAGTGGAAACGCATTCAATTTCAAATCGATGTGTCCCTGGATCGATACTCACGGCACGTATGTAGTGTCCTTGAACAAGGCCACCCACGCGCATTGCTTCGAATTATCCCCATGTCCCCGCAATGTGCTTGTGGGAAAGAGAATAAAAAGAAATAAAACAGAAATAACCTTTTTAAGTTATTGAATCTGTCCTTCCAGTTTGCAGCTCTTTCTATCTGTCCATTCTCCTCGTCAACCAAGATAAACCCATAGAAGTCCAGCATCAACATAAAGGACGTAATGAATCTGTCACGGGTTTCCGCATCATCGTGTATATGCTGAATAATAATAATAATAAAGACTTTATTTTACGAGGGAGCTTACATAACACATGGCTAATACAAATAAGGCCCTCAACAGATAAAGTGGAAGTTGTGATAGAGCAGTGGATGCGCGTTCGCTTCAGGTGCGAAAGGTCCGGAGTTTGAGGCCCGCTGGAGCCGTTACGATTGTGCCCTTCGGCAAGGCATTTAATTTCCACGTTGCCTGTTCTCTCTCCCTCGTGGCGATGGATTCCATCAGGAATGAGGTCTCGAGAGTGATTAATATAAGTTGTAAGAACTTGTTTCGCAATCGAGCTAAAATAAATTTGTTTAAATTAACAGGTAATAATTGGTAAATGAGGCTGGCGAACATTACACATACGAGGAAGCTAACGAATGTGTTCTTACTTTGAGAGAAATCGATTGAGAAAGAGTGATAGAGAGTTAGACAGAGGGTGCTTTAGAGAGAGAGAGAGAGAGAGAGAGAGAGAGAGTTTGAGAGAGTAACGGGGGTAGCGGGGAGGGGGAGAGGGATAGATGTGACTTGCGAATACCATGTTGTTGTTCTAGCCAATCCTTCCTCAGTCCGTAAGGGTTGCTACACTAACGAGGTCAAGGTGAAATAATACTACAATGATTGGCTGGATATAAGACTATAGACGGATCAATTTTCCAATTGTTAACAATTACTGAGTAGCTGTCCGATTAGCACAGTGGTTAGCGCACTCGCTTCTCACCAATGCAACCCGGGTACGGACAGGTGGCTTTTCTCCGGGTACTCCGGTTTCCTCTCACACAAATGACAACACATACGTTGTCATCCGCGCCAACGAGATTAATTAATTAATTAATTAATTTCGTAATACTTTTGTTTATTCAGGTTCTTCCATTTGGAATTCACTACCTCATTATATTCAAAATTCCAACTCACTCAATATCTTTAAAACTCGATATTTAAGATGGAATAAGCCAACAGAAACATAGAAATCTGGTGTATACATATACATACATAATAGATGAGCTTCCACGTATTGCTGAATACTGTGCTTAACATGTAGTGTTTCTTTAATTAATATGTTTTCTACGTCATTGTATATATGTTGTGGGGCGTATTTGTATTAGCCAGCTCCCTCGTAAAATAAAGTCTTTATTATTATTAATTAATTAATACTATTTTATAAGATGTTAGTGTTTCGCAATTTTTGTAAAATCGTTGTCAAATAAATAAAGTTTATACTTTTAATTTATTTTGCATACATTACATCTGCTAAATATTATTGTGGAAGTCGTGATAGCGCAGTGGATGCGCGTTCGCTTCAGGTGCGAAAGGTCCGGAGTTCGAGCCCCACTGGAGCAGTTACGAGTGTGCCCTTAGGCAAGGCATTTAAATTCCACGTTGCCTCTTCTCTCTCCCTCGTGGCGATGGATTCCATCAGGAATGAGGTATCAAGAGTGATTTATATAAGTTGAAATAACTTGTTTCGCAATCGAGCTCAAATAAATTTGTATAAACTGTTATTCTCCTTATACGATCACTCTGAAACAGCAGGATAGCATCCATGCAAAAAGTATCAACTTTACCAAAATCAATAAAATTAGGCGTTTTATCATTCATTTAAAACACTGTCGTGACGTCATATATTTGTACTTGCAGTCCATTATTATTAATATTGGACTGGTATCAAAATATTATATTAAATCCTACGCGTACATGAACGAAATTAACAATTTTAATTAGTAGGATCTTGTTATATAAGTGTGTGCTTTAAGTAAGATATAAGCCTCAGACGGGTCGAATATTTAAGATATTGGTACTGTCTTCAGCGCTACACGCCTCACACTCATACTATTTTACATATCGGATCGTTTTCGGCTTCTATCCTATACATAACAATAAGGAGCTTATCACTCTACATGTACTAGAAAGGAAACAGTACTTGCCTTTGCTTCATGAGCCCTTAAAGGAACCGCATGTGGGTTGACTCTACTGGAATCGTACATTGGGAACAGCCTGAGGAGAGATATTTAGTCCCCTATCGTATTCAGTATAATGTATTTGTATAGATAAGTGTATTCATTGACGTGAGCTATTAGTATATATGTTCTGCGCATTTTGGGAATACGGAATCGCGCTGCGCGTTTTAGGAATTCCAATACTGTTGTGCTATTCTAGAATCGCCCATGCGCAATTCTGGAATCGCGCAAGGCGTTATTTTCATCAGATAAAACTTTTATAATGGTCTTGAACATTTTAGGAATGTTGGAATAGTGAGTTCCATAGTGAGTCGAAAATTGGCAAACATGTCAGTGCGAATGCGGAATTAAATTAAATGAAATTAAACATTTTCAATTCCGCATTTGCTCTAAAATGTTTGTTGACTTTCAATGTTATTTGTGGAAAAGAGCACATAGGCCTACATTTCAATTTAATTATCGGCAAAAAACTATTTATCTTATTTGCATGCAATAAAACTTATTTATTTGACTATTATTTATAACATCATATTTTAGTGAAAATCCAATATTCCAACTTTGTCCCAATTCCTAAAATGCGCACGGACGTTTCCAGAATCGCCCCGCGCGTTTTAAGAATTCTTAAAATACGCAACAGTATTGGAATTCCTAAAACGCGCAGCGCGATTCTGGAATGGCCCGTATTCCAACAATGCGCAGAACATATACATTAACTAGTAGGAATAATATTATCCGAGTCAACATTCTTAAATACACGTACCGGTATATCACTCTAAACAGGTGACGTGACAACTATATAGCCTCGCACACTGATTCGCTCGGCTTTATATTTCCGGTTCAATTACTTCCGGTGACGAAGTTTTTCAATCTCATAAATTTCGAAACCAATTTCCCCACTCTCGTTACTCGCTTAGATAGTTATATTAGACGCATATCGATGACTGATCCCACACACATTGATGGCCGATCACAAAACAGTGACCGGTTTATTTGCACAACGGTAGTCAATTCATGCTTTTGACACACACTATGGCGGCCATTTTGATAACTGATGTCATACTTTAATACATATGTACTGGTTATAGTTTCCACAACAGAATGATTGTGGATTGTTTCACCTGCAATACATACCACTGTATATATGTATGGAGTTTCTCTAACACGTTATAGTTGCCATGCCAGTATCTATGAATATAGTCGATTGTTTCACCTGCAATATGAGTAACTCAGTCTACATAATAGTGTAAGAATTTAATGCAGATGGGGCTGACTCAAACTTCGGTTCATCTGCAACCACATATCACGTCATTCATGGCAGAATGGTTAACAACGTAGATTTAAAATAACTTGCCCGTAACTGATGTAGGTTCGAATCCCACTGAAGTTGTCAATGCATTCATGTGAGGAAGCTATCCAGCTGGCTTGCGGGAGATTAATGCCCGTGTGTGCTGGTGCTCAGGGGGGACAGCTCGTGTGTAAACATAAGTTCGTCATTCACGGGTAAGCACTGTCATTACAAGGCATTCAACGTGTCATGGTTTGTTTTGCAGTGTTTCAGTTTGATATAACACGACAAATGTGGTCTCAGAAGATGACAATGATGGGGACATATAAATGAAAAAACTGAACTATGCTTAATGGGTAACATATAATGTTAATTACCTCTTATCTCTGCCTCATGACGAAGGTTTGCATTAAGGAATGAGGCATCGAGAGCGACTAAGCTAATGTTGCAAATAATTGCACCTCGGCACGACATACTTGCACATCGGAATGATATACTTGCACCCCGGAATGACATACTTGTACCCCGGCATTATATACTTGTACCCCGGAATGACATACTTGCACCCCGGAATGACATACTTGTACCCCGGCATTATATACTTGTACCCCGGAATGACATACTTGCACATCGGAATGACATACTTGTACCCCGGCATTATATACTTGTACCCCGGAATGATATACTTGTACCCCGGCATTATATACTTGTACCCCGGAATGACATACTTGCACATCGGAATGATATACTTGTACCCCGGAATGATATACTTGCACATCGGAATGAAATACTTGCACATCGGAATGAAATACTTGCACATAGGAATGATATACTTGCACCCCGGCATGATATACTTGCACATCGGAATGAAATACTTGCACATCGGAATGATATACTTGCACATCGGAATAAAATACTTGTACCCCGGAATGAAATACTTGTACCCCGGAATGAAATACTTGTACCTCGGCATGATATACTTGCACATCGGAATGAAATACTTGTACCCTGGCACGATATACTTGCACCCCAGCATGACATACTTGCACCCCGGCATGATATACTTGTACCACGGCACGATATACTTGTACCCCGGCACGATATACTTGCACCCCGACATGATATACTTGCACCCCGGCATGATATACTTGCACATCGGAATGATATACTTGTACCCCGGCATTATATACTTGTACCCCGGCATGATATACTTTTACCCCGGCATGATATATTTGTACACCGGAATGATATACCTGTACCTCGGAATGCCGTACGTGTACCCCGGCATGATATACTTGGACCCCGGCATGACATACTTGCACCACGGAATGCCGTACTTGCACCCCGGCATGATATAATTGCACCCCGGCATGACATACTTGCACCCGGCATGACATACTTGCACCCGGCATGACATACCTGCACCCCGGCATGACATACTTGCACCCGGAATGCCGTACTTGCACCCAGCATGCTATACGTGCACCCCGGCATGATATACGTACACCCCGACATGCCGTACTTACACCCCGGCATGATATACTTGCACACCGACATGCCGTACTTACACCCCGGCATGATATACTTACACCCCGGTATGCCGTATTTGCACCCCGGCATGATATATTGTACCCCAGCATGCCGTACTTGCACCCCGGCATGATATATTCCGTGCATCACGAGTACATATCTTCTACATGTATATACATGTAATGCATTGAATGTCCCGTGCTACACGGACACATATCCTCTACATGTATATACATGTAATGCATTGAATGTCCCGTGCTGCACGGGCACATATCCTCTACATGTATATACATGTAATGCATTGAATGTTCCGTGCTGCACGGACACATATCCTCTACATGTATATACATGTAATGCATTGAATGTCCCGTGCTGCACGGACACATATCCTCTACATGTATATACATGTAATGCATTGAATGTCCCGTGCTGCACGGACACATATCCTCTACATGTATATACATGTAATGCATTGAATGTCCCGTGCTGCACGGACACATATCCTCTACATGTATATACATGTAATGCATTGAATGTCCCGTGCTGCACGGACACATATCCTCTACATGTATATACATGTAATGCATTGAATGTCCCGTGCTGCACGGACACATATCCTCTACATGTATATACATGTAATGCATTGAATGTCCCGTGCTGCACGGACACATATCCTCTACATGTATATACATGTAATGCATTGAATGTCCCGTGCTGCACGGACACATATCCTCTACATGTATATACATGTAATGCATTGAATATCCCGTGCTGCACGGACACATATCCTCTACATGTATATACATGTAATGCATTGAATGCCCCGTGCTGCACGGACACATATCCTCTACATGTATATACATGTAATGCATTGAATGCCCCGTGCTGCACGGACACATATCCTCTACATGTATATACATGTAATGCATTGAATACCCCGTGCTGCACGGACACATACCCTCTACATGTATATACATGTAATGCATTGAATGTCCCGTGCTGCACGGACACATATCCTCTACATGTATATACATGTAATGCATTGAATGTCCCGTGCTGCACGGACACATATCCTCTACATGTATATACATGTAATGCATTGAATGTCCCGTGCTGCACGGACACATATCCTCTACATGTATATACATGTAATGCATTGAATGTCCCGTGCTGCACGGACACATATCCTCTACATGTATATACATGTAATGCATTGAATGTCCCGTGCTGCACGGACACATATCCTCTACATGTATATACATGTAATGCATTGAATATCCCGTGCTGCACGGACACATATCCTCTACATGTATATACATGTAATGCATTGAATGTCCCGTGCTGCACGGACACATATCCTCTACATGTATATACATGTAATGCATTGAATGTCCCGTGCTGCACGGACACATATCCTCTACATTATAACATGTAATGCATTGAATTCCCGTGCTGCACGGACACATATCCTCTACATTATAAAATATCTCTACATGTATATACATGTAATGCATTGAATGTCCCGTGCTGCACGGACACATATCCTCTACATGTATATACATGTAATGCATTGAATGTCCCGTGCTGCACGGACACATCCTCTACATGTATATACATGTAATGCATTGAATGTCCCGTGCTGCACGGACACATATCCTCTACATGTATATACATGTAATGCATTGAATGTCCCGTGCTGCACGGACACATATCCTCTACATGTATATACATGTAATGCATTGAATGTCCCGTGCTGCACGGACACATATCCTCTACATGTATATACATGTAATGCATTGAATGTCCCGTGCTGCACGGACACATATCCTCTACATGTATATACATGTAATGCATTGAATGTCCCGTGCTGCACGGACACATATCCTCTACATGTATATACATGTAATGCATTGAATGCCCCGTGCTGCACGGACACATATCCTCTACATGTATATACATGTAATGCATTGAATGTCCCGTGCTGCACGGACACATATCCTCTACATGTATATACATGTAATGCATTGAATGTCCCGTGCTGCACGGACACATATCCTCTACATGTATATACATGTAATGCATTGAATGCCCCGTGCTGCACGGACACATATCCTCTAAATGTATATACATGTAATGCATTGAATGTCCCGTGCTGCACGGACACATATCCTCTACATGTATATACATGTAATGCATTGAATGTCGCGTGCTGCACGGACACATATCCTCCAAATGTATATACATGTAATGCATTGAATGTCCCGTGCTGCACGGACACATATCCTCTACATGTATATACATGTAATGCATTGAATGTCCCGTGCTGCACGGACACATATATTCTACATGTATATACATGTGATGTAGTGAATGCCCCGTGCTGCACGGACACATATCCGCTACATGTATATACATGTAATGCATTGAATGTCCCGTGCTGCACGGACACATATCCTCTACATGTATATACATGTAATGCATTGAATGTCCCGTGCTGCACGGACACATATATTCTACATGTATATACATGTGATGTAGTGAATGCCCCGTGCTGCACGGACACATATCCGCTACATGTATATACATGTAATGCATTGAATGTCCCGTGCTGCACGGACACATATCCTCTACATGTATATACATGTAATGCATTGAATGTCCCGTGCTGCACGGACACATATATTCTACATGTATATACATGTGATGTAGTGAATGCCCCGTGCTGCACGGACACATATCCGCTACATGTATATACATGTAATGCATTGAATGTCCCGTGCTGCACGGACACATATCCTCTACATGTATATACATGTAATGCATTGAATGTCCCGTTGTAATACATGAATACATTGAATTCCCGTTGTATATACATGTAATGCATTGAATGCCCCGTGCTGCACGGACACATATCCTCTACATGTATATACATGTAATGCATTGAATGTCCCGTGCTGCACGGACACATATCCTCTACATGTATATACATGTAATGCATTGAATGTCCCGTGCTGCACGGACACATATCCTCTACATGTATATACATGTAATGCATTGAATGCCCCGTGCTGCACGGACACATATCCTCTACATGTATATACATGTAATGCATTGAATGCCCCGTGCTGCACGGACACATATCCTCTACATGTATATACATGTAATGCATTGAATGTCCCGTGCTGCACGGACACATATCCTCTACATGTATATACATGTAATGCATTGAATGTCCCGTGCTGCACGGACACATATCCTCTACATGTATATACATGTAATGCATTGAATGTCCCGTGCTGCACGGACACATATCCTCTACATGTATATACATGTAATGCATTGAATGTCCCGTGCTGCACGGACACATATCCTCTACATGTATATACATGTAATGCATTGAATGTCCCGTGCTGCACGGACACATATCCTCTACATGTATATACATGTAATGCATTGAATGTCCCGTGCTGCACGGACACATATCCTCTACATGTATGTAATGCTTTGTATAGTCCATGCATTACGTGCACATATCCTCTACATGTATATAATGATTTGCATAGTCCGTGCATCACGTGCACATATCCTCTACATGTATATACATGTAATGCATTGAATGTCCCGTGCTGCACGGACACATATCCTCTACATGTATATACATGTAATGCATTGAATGTCCCGTGCTGCACGGACACATATCCTCTACATGTATATACATGTAATGCATTGAATGCCCCGTGCTGCACGGACACATATCCTCTACATGTATATACATGTAATGCATTGAATGTCCCGTGCTGCACGGACACATATCCTCTACATGTATATACATGTAATGCATTGAATGTCCCGTGCTGCACGGACACATATCCTCTACATGTATATACATGTAATGCATTGAATGTCCCGTGCTGCACGGACACATATCCTCTACATGTATATACATGTAATGCATTGAATGTCCCGTGCTGCACGGACACATATCCTCTACATGTATATACATGTAATGCATTGAATGTCCCGTGCTGCACGGACACATATCCTCTACATGTATATACATGTAATGCATTGAATGTCCCGTGCTGCACGGACACATATCCTCTACATGTATATACATGTAATGCATTGAATGTCCCGTGCTGCACGGACACATATCCTCTACATGTATATACATGTAATGCATTGAATGTCCCGTGCTGCACGGACACATATCCTCTACATGTATATACATGTAATGCATTGAATGTCCCGTGCTGCACGGACACATATCCTCTACATGTATATACATGTAATGCATTGAATGCCCCGTGCTGCACGGACACATATCCTCTACATGTATATACATGTAATGCATTGAATGTCCCGTGCTGCACGGACACATATCCTCTACATGTATATACATGTAATGCATTGAATGTCCCGTGCTGCACGGACACATATCCTCTACATGTATATACATGTAATGCATTGAATGTCCCGTGCTGCACGGACACATATCTTCTACATGTATATACATGTAATGCATTGAATGTCCCGTGCTGCACGGACACATATCCTCTACATGTATATACATGTAATGCATTGAATGTCCCGTGCTGCACGGACACATATCCTCTACATGTATATACATGTAATGCATTGAATGTCCCGTGCTGCACGGACACATATCAAATTGTGACGTGCCGCACATATCCTCTACATGTATATACATGTAATGCATTGAATGCCCCGTGCTGCACGGACACATATCCTCTACATGTATATACATGTAATGCATTGAATATCCCGTGCTGCACGGACACATATCCTCTACATGTATATACATGTAATGCATTGAATGCCCCGTGCTGCACGGACACATATCCTCTACATGTATATACATGTAATGCATTGAATGTCCCGTGCTGCACGGACACATATCATCTACATGTATATACATGTAATGCATTGAATGCCCCGTGCTGCACGGACACATATCCTCTACATGTATATACATGTAATGCATTGAATGTCCCGTGCTGCACGGACACATATCATCTACATATATATACATGTAATGCATTGAATGTCCCGTGCTGCACGGACACATATCCTCTACATGTATATACATGTAATGCATTGAATGTCCCGTGCTGCACGGACACATATCCTCTACATGTATATACATGTAATGCATTGAATGCCCCGTGCTGCACGGACACATATCCTCTACATGTATATACATGTAATGCATTGAATGTCCCGTGCTGCACGGACACATATCCTCTACATGTATATACATGTAATGCATTGAATGCCCCGTGCTGCACGGACACATATCCTCTACATGTATATACATGTAATGCATTGAATGTCCCGTGCTGCACGGACACATATCCTCTACATGTATATACATGTAATGCATTGAATGTCCCGTGCTGCACGGACACATATCCTCTACATG
>CM026402.1:80021783-80095869 GCA_014843695.1 Archivesica marissinica | reverse complement strand
AATGCATTGAATGTCCCGTGCTGCACGGACACATATCCTCTACATGTATATACATGTAATGCATTGAATGTCCCGTGCTGCACGGACACATATCCTCTACATGTATATACATGTAATGCATTGAATATCCCGTGCTGCACGGACACATATCCTCTACATGTATATACATGTAATGCATTGAATGTCCCGTGCTGCACGGACACATATCCTCTACATGTATATACATGTAATGCATTGAATGTCCCGTGCTGCACGGACACATATCCTCTACATGTATATACATGTAATGCATTGAATGTCCCGTGCTGCACGGACACATATCCTCTACATGTATATACATGTAATGCATTGAATGTCCCGTGCTGCACGGACACATATCCTCTACATGTATATACATGTAATGCATTGAATGTCCCGTGCTGCACGGACACATATCCTCTACATGTATATACATGTAATGCATTGAATGTCCCGTGCTGCACGGACACATATCCTCTACATGTATATACATGTAATGCATTGAATGTCCCGTGCTGCACGACACATATCCTCTACATTATTATGATGTGTGCAGGACACATATCCTCTACATGTATATACATGTAATGCATTGAATGTCCGTGCTGCACGGACACATATCCTCTACATGTATATACATGTAATGCATTGAATGTCCCGTGCTGCACGGACACATATCCTCTACATGTATATACATGTAATGCATTGAATGTCCCGTGCTGCACGGACACATATCCTCTACATGTATATACATGTAATGCATTGAATGCCCCGTGCTGCACGGACACATATCCTCTACATGTATATACATGTAATGCATTGAATGTCCCGTGCTGCACGGACACATATCCTCTACATGTATATACATGTAATGCATTGAATGTCCCGTGCTGCACGGACACATATCCTCTACATGTATATACATGTAATGCATTGAATGTCCCGTGCTGCACGGACACATATCCTCTACATGTATATACATGTAATGCATTGAATGTCCCGTGCTGCACGGACACATATCCTCTACATGTATATACATGTAATGCATTGAATGTCCCGTGCTGCACGGACACATATCCTCTACATGTATATACATGTAATGCATTGAATGTCCCGTGCTGCACGGACACATATCCTCTACATGTATCACATATCCTCTACATGTATATACATGTAATGCATTGAATGTCCCGTGCTGCACGGACACATATCCTCTACATGTATATACATGTAATGCATTGAATATCCCGTGCTGCACGGACACATATCCTCTACATGTATATACATGTAATGCATTGAATGTCCCGTGCTGCACGGACACATATCCTCTACATGTATATACATGTAATGCATTGAATGTCCCGTGCTGCACGGACACATATCCTCTACATGTATATACATGTAATGCATTGAATATCCCGTGCTGCACGGACACATATCCTCTACATGTATATACATGTAATGCATTGAATATCCCGTGCTGCACGGACACATATCCTCTACATGTATATACATGTAATGCATTGAATGTCCCGTGCTGCACGGACACATATCCTCTACATGTATATACATGTAATGCATTGAATGTCCCGTGCTGCACGGACACATATCCTCTACATGTATATACATGTAATGCATTGAATGTCCCGTGGTATCCCGTGCTGCACGGACACATATCCTCTACATGTATATACATGTAATGCATTGAATGTCCCGTGCTGCACGGACACATATCCTCTACATGTATATACATGTAATGCATTGAATGTCCCGTGCTGCACGGACACATATCCTCTACATGTATATACATGTAATGCATTGAATGCCCCGTGCTGCACGGACACATATCCTCTACATGTATATACATGTAATGCATTGAATGTCCCGTGCTGCACGGACACATATCCTCTACATGTATATACATGTAATGCATTGAATGTCCCGTGCTGCACGGACACATATCCTCTACATGTATATACATGTAATGCATTGAATGTCCCGTGCTGCACGGACACATATCCTCTACATGTATATACATGTAATGCATTGAATGTCCCGTGCTGCACGGACACATATCCTCTACATGTATATACATGTAATGCATTGAATGTCCCGTGCTGCACGGACACATATCCTCTACATGTATATACATGTAATGCATTGAATGTCCCGTGCTGCACGGACACATATCCTCTACATGTATATACATGTAATGCATTGAATATCCCGTGCTGCACGGACACATATCCTCTACATGTATATACATGTAATGCATTGAATGTCCCGTGCTGCACGGACACATATCCTCTACATGTATATACATGTAATGCATTGAATGTCCCGTGCTGCACGGACACATATCCTCTACATGTATATACATGTAATGCATTGAATGTCCCGTGCTGCACGGACACATATCCTCTACATGTATATACATGTAATGCATTGAATGCCCCGTGCTGCACGGACACATATCCTCTACATGTATATACATGTAATGCATTGAATGTCCCGTGCTGCACGGACACATATCCTCTACATGTATATACATGTAATGCATTGAATGTCCCGTGCTGCACGGACACATATCCTCTACATGTATATACATGTAATGCATTGAATGCCCCGTGCTGCACGGACACATATCCTCTACATGTATATACATGTAATGCATTGAATGTCCCGTGCTGCACGGACACATATCCTCTACATGTATATACATGTAATGCATTGAATGCCCCGTGCTGCACGGACACATATCCTCTACATGTATATACATGTAATGCATTGAATGTCCCGTGCTGCACGGCACATATCCTCTACATGTATATACATGTAATGCATTGAATGTCCCGTGCTGCACGGACACATATCCTCTACATGTATATACATGTAATGCATTGAATGTCCCGTGCTGCACGGACACATATCCTCTACATGTATACGTGCCACGCACATATCCTCTACATGTATATACATGTAATGCATTGAATGTCCGTGCTGCACGGACACATATCCTCTACATGTATATACATGTAATGCATTGAATGTCCCGTGCTGCACGGACACATATCCTCTACATGTATATACATGTAATGCATTGAATGCCCCGTGCTGCACGGACACATATCCTCTACATGTATATACATGTAATGCATTGAATGTCCCGTGCTGCACGGACACATATCCTCTACATGTATATACATGTAATGCATTGAATGTCCCGTGCTGCACGGACACATATCCTCTACATGTATATACATGTAATGCATTGAATGTCCCGTGCTGCACGGACACATATCCTCTACATGTATATACATGTAATGCATTGAATGTCCCGTGCTGCACGGACACATATCCTCTACATGTATATACATGTAATGCATTGAATGTCCCGTGCTGCACGGACACATATCCTCTACATGTATATACATGTAATGCATTGAATGTCCCGTGCTGCACGGACACATATCCTCTACATGTATATACATGTAATGCATTGAATGTCCCGTGCTGCACGGACACATATCCTCTACATGTATATACATGTAATGCATTGAATGTCCCGTGCTGCACGGACACATATCCTCTACATGTATATACATGTAATGCATTGAATGTCCCGTGCTGCACGGACACATATCCTCTACATGTATATACATGTAATGCATTGAATGTCCCGTGCTGCACGGACACATATCCTCTACATGTATATACATGTAATGCATTGAATGTCCCGTGCTGCACGGACACATATCCTCTACATGTATATACATGTAATGCATTGAATGTCCCGTGCTGCACGGACACATATCCTCTACATGTATATACATGTAATGCATTGAATGTCCCGTGCTGCACGGACACATATCCTCTACATGTATATACATGTAATGCATTGAATGTCCCGTGCTGCACGGACACATATCCTCTACATGTATATACATGTAATGCATTGAATGTCCCGTGCTGCACGGACACATATCCTCTACATGTATATACATGTAATGCATTGAATGTCCCGTGCTGCACGGACACATATCCTCTACATGTATATACATGTAATGCATTGAATGTCCCGTGCTGCACGGACACATATCCTCTACATGTATATACATGTAATGCATTGAATGTCCCGTGCTGCACGGACACATATCCTCTACATGTATCGTGCGCACGGACACATATCCTCTACATGTATATACATGTAATGCATTGAATGTCCCGTGCTGCACGGACACATATCCTCTACATGTATATACATGTAATGCATTGAATGTCCCGTGCTGCACGGACACATATCCTCTACATGTATATACATGTAATGCATTGAATGCCCCGTGCTGCACGGACACATATCCTCTACATGTATATACATGTAATGCATTGAATGTCCCGTGCTGCACGGACACATATCCTCTACATGTATATACATGTAATGCATTGAATGTCCCGTGCTGCACGGACACATATCCTCTACATGTATATACATGTAATGCATTGAATGTCCCGTGCTGCACGGACACATATCCTCTACATGTATATACATGTAATGCATTGAATGTCCCGTGCTGCACGGACACATATCCTCTACATGTATATACATGTAATGCATTGAATGTCCCGTGCTGCACGGACACATATCCTCTACATGTATATACATGTAATGCATTGAATGTCCCGTGCTGCACGGACACATATCCTCTACATGTATATACATGTAATGCATTGAATGTCCCGTGCTGCACGGACACATATCCTCTACATGTATATACATGTAATGCATTGAATGTCCCGTTTGAATCCCGTGCTGCACGGACACATATCCTCTACATGTATATACATGTAATGCATTGAATGTCCCGTGCTGCACGGACACATATCCTCTACATGTATATACATGTAATGCATTGAATGCCCCGTGCTGCACGGACACATATCCTCTACATGTATATACATGTAATGCATTGAATGTCCCGTGCTGCACGGACACATATCCTCTACATGTATATACATGTAATGCATTGAATGTCCCGTGCTGCACGGACACATATCCTCTACATGTATATACATGTAATGCATTGAATGTCCCGTGCTGCACGGACACATATCCTCTACATGTATATACATGTAATGCATTGAATGTCCCGTGCTGCACGGACACATATCCTCTACATGTATATACATGTAATGCATTGAATGTCCCGTGCTGCACGGACACATATCCTCTACATGTATATACATGTAATGCATTGAATGTCCCGTGCTGCACGGACACATATCCTCTACATGTATATACATGTAATGCATTGAATGTCCCGTGCTGCACGGACACATATCCTCTACATGTATATACATGTAATGCATTGAATGTCCCGTGCTGCACGGACACATATCCTCTACATGTATATACATGTAATGCATTGAATGTCCCGTGCTGCACGGACACATATCCTCTACATGTATATACATGTAATGCATTGAATGTCCCGTGCTGCACGGACACATATCCTCTACATGTATATACATGTAATGCATTGAATGTCCCGTGCTGCACGGACACATATCCTCTACATGTATATACATGTAATGCATTGAATGTCCCGTGCTGCACGGACACATATCCTCTACATGTATATACATGTAATGCATTGAATGTCCCGTGCTGCACGGACACATATCCTCTACATGTATATACATGTAATGCATTGAATGTCCCGTGCTGCACGGACACATATCCTCTACATGTATATACATGTAATGCATTGAATGTCCCGTGCTGCACGGAACATATCCTCTACATGTATACATGTAATGCATTGAATGTCCCGTGCTGCACGGACACATATCCTCTACATGTATACATGTAATGCATTGAATGTCCCGTGCTGCACGGACACATATCCTCTACATGTATATACATGTAATGCATTGAATGTCCCGTGCTGCACGGACACATATCCTCTACATGTATCCACACATATCCTCTACATGTATATACATGTAATGCATTGAATGTCCCGTGCTGCACGGACACATATCCTCTACATGTATATACATGTAATGCATTGAATGTCCCGTGCTGCACGGACACATATCCTCTACATGTATATACATGTAATGCATTGAATGCCCCGTGCTGCACGGACACATATCCTCTACATGTATATACATGTAATGCATTGAATGTCCCGTGCTGCACGGACACATATCCTCTACATGTATATACATGTAATGCATTGAATGTCCCGTGCTGCACGGACACATATCCTCTACATGTATATACATGTAATGCATTGAATGTCCCGTGCTGCACGGACACATATCCTCTACATGTATATACATGTAATGCATTGAATGCCCGTGCTGCACGGACACATATCCTCTACATGTATATACATGTAATGCATTGAATGTCCCGTGCTGCACGGACACATATCCTCTACATGTATATACATGTAATGCATTGAATGTCCCGTGCTGCACGGACACATATCCTCTACATGTATATACATGTAATGCATTGAATGTCCCGTGCTGCACGGACACATATTCTACATGTATATACATGTAATGCATTGAATGTCCCGTGCTGCACGGACACATATCCTCTACATGTATATACATGTAATGCATTGAATGTCCCGTGCTGCACGGACACATATCCTCTACATGTATATACATGTAATGCATTGAATGTCCCGTGCTGCACGGACACATATCCTCTACATGTATATACATGTAATGCATTGAATGTCCCGTGCTGCACGGACACATATCCTCTACATGTATATACATGTAATGCATTGAATGCCCCGTGCTGCACGGACACATATCCTCTACATGTATATACATGTAATGCATTGAATGTCCCGTGCTGCACGGACACATATCCTCTACATGTATATACATGTAATGCATTGAATGCCCCGTGCTGCACGGACACATATCCTCTACATGTATATACATGTAATGCATTGAATGTCCCGTGCTGCACGGACACATATCCTCTACATGTATATACATGTAATGCATTGAATGTCCCGTGCTGCACGGACACATATCCTCTACATGTATATACATGTAATGCATTGAATGTCCCGTGCTGCACGGACACATATCCTCTACATGTATATACATGTAATGCATTGAATGTCCCGTGCTGCACGGACACATATCCTCTACATGTATTTTATATACATGTAATGCATTGAATGTCCCGTGCTGCACGGACACATATCCTCTACATGTATATACATGTAATGCATTGAATGTCCCGTGCTGCACGGACACATATCCTCTACATGTATATACATGTAATGCATTGAATGTCCCGTGCTGCACGGACACATATCCTCTACATGTATATACATGTAATGCATTGAATGTCCCGTGCTGCACGGACACATATCCTCTACATGTATATACATGTAATGCATTGAATGTCCCGTGCTGCACGGACACATATCCTCTACATGTATATACATGTAATGCATTGAATGTCCCGTGCTGCACGGACACATATCCTCTACATGTATATACATGTAATGCATTGAATGTCCCGTGCTGCACGGACACATATCCTCTACATGTATATACATGTAATGCATTGAATGTCCCGTGCTGCACGGACACATATCCTCTACATGTATATACATGTAATGCATTGAATGTCCCGTGCTGCACGGACACATATCCTCTACATGTATATACATGTAATGCATTGAATATCCCGTGCTGCACGGACACATATCCTCTACATGTATATACATGTAATGCATTGAATGTCCCGTGCTGCACGGACACATATCCTCTACATGTATATACATGTAATGCATTGAATGTCCCGTGCTGCACGGACACATATCCTCTACATGTATATACATGTAATGCATTGAATATCCCGTGCTGCACGGACACATATCCTCTACATGTATATACATGTAATGCATTGAATGCCCCGTGCTGCACGGACACATATCCTCTACATGTATATACATGTAATGCATTGAATGTCCCGTGCTGCACGGACACATATCCTCTACATGTATATACATGTAATGCATTGAATGCCCCGTGCTGCACGGACACATATCCTCTACATGTATATACATGTAATGCATTGAATGTCCCGTGCTGCACGGACACATATCCTCTACATGTATATACATGTAATGCATTGAATGTCCCGTGCTGCACGGACACATATCCTCTACATGTATATACATGTAATGCATTGAATCCCGTGCTGCACGGACACATATCCTCTACATGTATATACATGTAATGCATTGAATGTCCCGTGCTGCACGGACACATATCCTCTACATGTATATACATGTAATGCATTGAATGTCCCGTGCTGCACGGACACATATCCTCTACATGTATATACATGTAATGCATTGAATGTCCCGTGCTGCACGGACATATCCTCTACATGTATATACATGTAATGCATTGAATGTCCCGTGCTGCACGGACACATATCCTCTACATGTATATACATGTAATGCATTGAATGTCCCGTGCTGCACGGACACATATCCTCTACATGTATATACATGTAATGCATTGAATGTCCCGTGCTGCACGGACACATATCCTCTACATGTATATACATGTAATGCATTGAATGTCCCGTGCTGCACGGACACATATCCTCTACATGTATATACATGTAATGCATTGAATGTCCCGTGCTGCACGGACACATATCCTCTACATGTATATACATGTAATGCATTGAATGTCCCGTGCTGCACGGACACATATCCTCTACATGTATATACATGTAATGCATTGAATGTCCCGTGCTGCACGGACACATATCCTCTACATGTATATACATGTAATGCATTGAATGTCCCGTGCTGCACGGACACATATCCTCTACATGTATATACATGTAATGCATTGAATGTCCCGTGCTGCACGGACACATATCCTCTACATGTATATACATGTAATGCATTGAATGTCCCGTGCTGCACGGACACATATCCTCTACATGTATATACATGTAATGCATTGAATGTCCCGTGCTGCACGGACACATATCCTCTACATGTATATACATGTAATGCATTGAATGCCCCGTGCTGCACGGACACATATCCTCTACATGTATATACATGTAATGCATTGAATGCCCCGTGCTGCACGGACACATATCCTCTACATGTATATACATGTAATGCATTGAATGTCCCGTGCTGCACGGACACATATCCTCTACATGTATGTAATGCTTTGAATAGTCCATGCATTACGTGCACATATCCTCTACATGTATATAATGATTTGCATAGTCCGTGCATCACGTGCACATATCCTCTACATGTATATAATGATTTGCATAGTCCGTGCATCACGTGCACATATCCTCTACATGTATGTAATGCTTGATGTCCTGCATTACGGCACATATCCTCTACATGTATGTAATGCTTTGTATAGTCCTGCATTACGTGCACATATCCTCTACATGTATGTAATGCTTTGTATGTCCATGCATTACGTGCACATATCCTCTACATGTATATAATGATTTGCATAGTCCGTGCTGCACGGGCACATATCCTCTACATGTATATACATGTAATGCATTGAATGCCCCGTGCTGCACGGACACATATCCTCTACATGTATATACATGTAATGCATTGAATGTCCCGTGCTGCACGGACACATATCCTCTACATGTATATACATGTAATGCATTGAATGTCCCGTGCTGCACGGACACATATCCTCTACATGTATATACATGTAATGCATTGAATGTCCCGTGCTGCACGGACACATATCCTCTACATGTATATACATGTAATGCATTGAATGTCCCGTGCTGCACGGACACATATCCTCTACATGTATATACATGTAATGCATTGAATGTCCCGTGCTGCACGGACACATATATTCTACATGTATATACATGTAATGCATTGAATATCGCGTGCTGCACGGACACATATCCTCTACATGTATATACATGTAATGCATTCAATATCCCGTGCTGCACGGACCCATATCCTCTTCATGTATATACATGTAATGCATTGAATTTCCCGTGCTTCACGGACACATATCCTCTTCATGTATATACATGTAATGCATTGAATGTCCCGTGCTTCACGGACACATATCCTCTTCATGTATATACATGTAATGCATTAAATTTCCCGTGCTTCACGGACACATATCCTCTACATGTATATACATGTAATGCATTGAATGTCCCGTGCTGCACGGACACATATCTTCTACATGTATATACATGTAATGCATTGAATGTCCCGTGCTGCACGGACACATATCTTCTACATGTATATACATGTAATGCATTGAATGTCCCGTGCTGCACGGACACATATCTTCTACATGTATATACATGTAATGCATTGAATGCCCCGTGCTGCACGGACACATATATTCTACATGTATATACATGTAATGCATTGAATGCCCCGTGCTGCACGGACACATATCCTCTACATGTATATACATGTAATGCATTGAATGTCCCGTGCTGCACGGACACATATCCTCTACATGTATATACATGTAATGCATTGAATGTCCCGTGCTGCACGGACACATATCCTCTACATGTATATACATGTAATGCATTGAATGTCCCGTGCTGCACGGACACATATCCTCTACATGTATATACATGTAATGCATTGAATGTCCCGTGCATCACGTGCACATATCCTCTACATGTATATAATGCTTTGTATAGTCAGTGCATCACGTGCACATATCCTCTACATGTATATATGTTGTATACATGTCCAACACGTGCACATATCCTCTACATGAATTTATATGTTGTATACATGTCCAACACGTGGCATGCAATATGTTGCTTATACAACAGTATACAATTATTCACTTATTGTATGGTCAGTAATAATTGGAACTATATTACTGAAGATAAGTGAATACTTGATTTATTATATATGATTTGGGTGTACTGATATTAATATAGTTTTTGTTGATTTAGACTGTGTCTTTGCTCGACACATAAATTTAGCTATTGGACGTTAAAGGTTGTAAATAGGCGGAAGTGCATCCGAATGTAGTCCTGATAACTAATAGTGTGTAAACAATGCATTTTCATGACAGGCGGTGTATAGTGTTTGTGTTATTGGAGAAATTATTTGACTTGAGAAGACGTCAGGCTAGTTGATGTTTTTTTGTTTTGTTTTTATTTAAGTTTATTTAACTTTCCCATTTTTAGCGACGGGCAGTTTACCTAACAACACCTTTCCTTGGCAGGCTCCAGCGATTAGCCAGTACTTGGTGCACCAACCTCCGTAAGAAACTGCCAACTTTTTCATATAAATACGACACGGTCTGAGCGGGGCTCGAACCCTGACCATCAATGATGATAGGTTATAGTGGTACAGAAGTCAGCGACCTTAACCACTCGACCACGTAGGCGGTCTAGTTGATGTGTAGAACAAATGTGGTATAAGACGTCAGGCAATTGCAAACGGAAGGTAGGGTTTACTGTAACATTTGGCGTAAGAATACACAGTGTGTAAACACAGTGACGTCATTCACAGGTGAGCGGTTTTTCCGAACACGTTTAAAGAAAGAAAATCAGACATTTAATTTAGTTAGCTCGACTATCTGGTACGGGCCGTTGTCTAATGTTGCTAAAACTTGTGGCCCAAACCATTTGTATTTTCATGCTATGCATTGTATCTTTATGTGTATGACATATGTACTATTGATTTGCAATAAAATATAGTTAAATAAAAGGTAAACGGTGTCAATGTTTAGCATTGCATTTGTAATATGTTTGCTGTTTTCCAGTTTGATTTGAATACCTCTTCACAGTGGATGTGGAATCAGTAGAAATGAAAGATTGGAAATATAAATGAACAGACTGTATGTTTTTACTTTTTACTAGAGTGGTGGAACCTATGCTCGGCGCATTTTTCATTCGTATTTAAAATATTTACATAGTTCTAGGCTAATTTCGCCGACAGAGCTGAAGCATGTTCAATAGCATTCCGTTGAGTGTATCGGTAGCCTGATGCAACTGTCACGTGACATGTCCAGCAGACGAATATAAACAAGCATTGGGAGAATATTTCCACCGAAACTGATACGATGTATGAGCAATTCGGGTAGCAAACTGATACGGTGTATGAGCAATTCGGGTAGCAAACTGATACGGTGTATGAGCAATTCGGGTAGCAAACTGATACGGTGTATGAGCAATGTAGCAAACTGATACGGTGTATGAGCAATTCGGGTAGCAAACTGATACGGTGTATGAGCAATTCGGGTAGCAAACTGATACGGTGTATGAGCAATGTAGCAAACTGATACGGTGTATGAGCAATTCGGGTAGCAAACTGATACGGTGTATGAGCAATTCGGGTAGCAAACTGATACGGTGTATGAGCAATGTAGCAAACTGATACGGTGTATGAGCAATTCGGGTAGCAAACTGATACGGTGTATGAGCAATTCGGGTAGCAAACTGTTACGGTGTATGAGCAATTCGGGTAGCTATCCGAATTTAACAAATCTACACCTGACCCGAAAAATAGTTTCTATATCATTTCTTATTAATACCAATAAATGTTTTACTCAATGATGTACTATATCAAAATAGTATATTCAACACGTTATGGTGGATAAATAAAAAATAACAAGTACGCCGTGCATAGGTGCCCTGAAGTCTTCAGTTCCCCATATAAACCGGTACCGACCGATACCATTGTGATAGCTATATTGAGCAGCAATGTCACCTGATGAAGCTAAAACTGTCGACAAGAGTGTTTTGAAAGTTGTTTTCACGACTTAAGAAAATAATAATATACGGCATGTGCAATTAACATTTTATACTGGTCATTATATGTGGGATTTACGCCGAGCATAGGTTCCATCACTCTACGTATTTAATTTTACAATATAAATTAAAGAATCGATCAGCAAGTGTTGTTTGTAGAAACGCGCACGCATGCGCAATCGCAACCAAAATCCACAGCGTTCGCTGAACAATTTCCCCAAAATATTGGAATGGAACAAAATTGTGGAAAACCTACTAACATACACGTGGTCGGGTCTCAACCAATCAAATTGCTGAATTATCAAGAACACATATATATAACATTTTTATTATAATTTTATACTTGCCATTTGGTCTAAATTTTATTTCATTTCTGTAGAATCTTAAATTCGCTCCAATATAGTCATCGTCATCTTTCTGGAAACAAACAGGAAGCAATAAATAGATGTATAGACTGACAAGATACCAGACATAAATCCATTTGAAATGCTGATGCCGACCTACTAACCAACGAGAAAGTAACAGTCTAGTTGAACAAACGTAAGCAAGTCCTTAGTAAGTACCGACACAGTCTATGAAGCATTTGTATAATGTTAGTGGTCACCTCTAGTAGGCAGCCAACCTCTAGTAAGCAGCCAACCTGTAGTAAGCAGCCAACCTGTAGTAAGCAGCCAACCTGTAGTAAGCAGCCAACCTGTAGTAAGCAGTCAACCTGTAGTAAGCAGTCAACCTGTAGTAAGCAGTCAACCTGTAGTAAGCAGCCAACCTGTAGTAAGCAGCCAACCTGTAGTAAGCAGTCAACCTGTAGTAAGCAGTCAACCTGTAGTAAGCAGCCAACCTGTAGTAAGCAGTCAACCTGTAGTAAGCAGTCAACCTGTAGTAAGCAGTCAACCTGTAGTAAGCAGCCAACCTGTAGTAAGCAGCCAACCTGTAGTAAGCACCAACCTGTAGTAAGCAGTCAACCTGTAGTAAGCAGTCAACCTGTAGTAAGCAGCCAACCTGTAGTAAGCAGCCAACCTGTAGTAAGCAGCCAACCTGTAGTAAGCAGTCAACCTGTAGTAAGCAGCCAACCTGTAGTAAGCAGCCAACCTGTAGTAAGCAGCCAACCTGTAGTAAGCAGCCAACCTGTAGTAAGCAGTCAACCTGTAGTAAGCAGCCAACCTCTAGTAAGCAACCTGTAGTAAGCAGCCAACCTCTAGTAAGCAACCTCTAGTAAGCAACCAACCTCTAGTAAGCAGCCAACCTCTAGTAAGCAACCTCTAGTAAGCAACCTCTAGTAAGCAGCCAACCTCTAGTAAGCAACCTCTAGTAAGCAACCTCTAGTAAGCAGCCTCTAGTAAGCAGCCAACCTCTAGTAAGCAACCTCTAGTAAGCAACCTCTAGTAGGCAGCCAACCTCTAGTAAGCAACCTCTAGTAAGCAACCTCTAGTAAGCAGCCAACCTCTAGTAAGCAACCTCTAGTAAGCAACCTCTAGTAAGCAGCCAACCTCTAGTAAGCAACCTCTAGTAGGCAGCCAACCTCTAGTAAGCAACCTCTAGTAAGCAACCTCTAGTAGGCAGCCAACCTCTAGTAAGCAGCCAACCTCTAGTAAGCAACCTCTAGTAAGCAGCCAACCTCTAGTAAGCAGCCAGTTCTCAGATTCCCAATATGTTGTTTTATTATACATTTGACCTCTATTAAGCAGCCGTTTTCTGTGATTCCCTTGGATGGTTGCTTAAGGCAGATATGACTGTAAATGTGCATGTAATTATGCAACAGTTAATTGTCGTCACACGGGAGTGCAGGACTTATACATGTATGGAGTACACACGGGAGTGCAGGACTTATACATGTATGAAGTACACACGGGAGTGCAGGACTTATACATGTATGGAGTACACACGGGAGTGCAGGACTTATACATGTATGGAATACACACGGGAGTGCAGGACTTATACATGTATGGAGTACACACGGGAGTGCAGGACTTATACATGTATGGAATACACACGGGAGTGCAGGACTTATACATGTATGGAGTACACACGGGAGTGCAGGACTTATACATGTATGGAATACACACGGGAGTGCAGGACTTATACATGTATGGAGTAGTTTTGTTCACTCACGAATACATGTATTAGGTTTTATTTATTTTATAATGCATTATTTTCTTGAACAAAACTCTTTTTTATTTAATTTATGTTTACCATATATTTCTTATTACGAACAATACATTAATTATGCGCATTATTTATTAACATTAATTGCTCCCTCTGAAGATCAGACTAAACCAAATTGGTGATTTGAATAGTTCGTGATATCAGGACAGGGCGTCCATACATGCCTGTTGGTCCGACAAAGAATTAAAAAATGAAAAAATGTTTAACGGAAGCAATAATGTCGTGTATTTAGTGTTGTACATAGGAGGCGTTATAATAGTATTTTCATTTAGCATGCATTATTTTCATTAACACAAATCCTATACCGCGTACATGTACACAGACGCTTGGGGTCTGGACAAATGTGTGCGGGTTCAAAACCACAACACTAAGAAACATTTGGGGGGGGGGCTTAAGAACACTATGATACACTATATGCTTGACACTATGCATAAACAAATTGTTTACACCATTCCAAGCACGTTTTAAAATGAAGCCCCGTCACTATCACGGCTATAATACTATAATAGTATACATACAAACGTTTCTTAGTTTTGTGGTTTTGAACCCGCAAACATGTGTCCAGACCCCAAGCGTCTGTGTACATGTATTGTTAACATTAAGATTATCACCAACACATCTGTAATGATTCCTTGTTGGGATTATCCCACGATACATGTACATAACTCACAGCTTGGGAGGAATATGTTGGGATTATCCCACGATACATGTACATAACTCACAGCGTGGGAGGACTCTGTTGGGATTATCCCACGATACATGTACATAACTCACAGCGTGGGAGGACTATGTTGGGATTATCCCACGATACATGTACATAACTCACAGCGTGGGAGAACTATGTTGGGATTATCCCACGATACATGTACATAACTCACCGCGTGGGAGGACTCTGTCGGGATTATCCCACGATACATGTACATAACTCACAGCGTGGGAGGACTATGTTGGGATTATCCCACGATACATGTACATAACTCACAGCGTGGGAGAACTATGTTGGGATTATCCCACGATACATGTACATAACTCACCGCGTGGGAGGACTCTGTCGGGATTATCCCACGATACATGTACATAACTCACAGCGTGGGAGGACTATGTTGGGATTATCCCACGATACATGTACATAACTCACAGCGTGGGAGGACTCTGTTGGGATTATCCCACGATACATGTACATAACTCACAGCGTGGGAGGACTATGTTGGGATTATCCCACGATACATGTACATAACTCACAGCGTGGGAGGACTATGTTGGGATTATCCCACAATACATGTACATAACTCACAGCGTTGGAGGACTCTGTTGGGATTATCCCACGATACATGTACATAACTCACCGCGTGGGAGGACTCTGTTCTCGTTGCGGGCACGGTTCCTTTCCCTACTCTAGTTGCTCCATGAGCTGGCGATAACAAGCTTGCGACCTCGTATGCTGAAAGGGACACATACTGTTTTTGATTCATGGTTGGTTATCAGAGGGTAACATTTTCAATAAAATACAGTATACATGTATATAGAGAATATTAGGTTACTGTCTTATAAATTTTAATTTATCAGTAAAATCAGTAACCTAATATTCTATTTATCCTACATTCTGAATGTACACCCGACACAAAAACACACAAACTAGCCATGACAGCTTACAAACTCGCTACGCACTTGGTAATATGTTGCGCATTGATATTTCTATTTATAGATAAATGATAAATGACATTTCTCTGACAACAGTAGTTTCCAGAGGGGTCTCATAGAGTTCTGTTAATTCATCCCAAACAAGGGTTATTCTGCGATATACCACGGTTGATACTTATTATTTCGATTCTAACACGACCTACTTCTAATAATTTTAGACGAGAATCAAAGGAGTATTTTCTTCAAACGCCGTGCATTTGGCTTTCCAAATTTCCTCCTGCGTAAGGGGTGATGACGTTATTGTTTATGGAAAATATCCATCTAGTGCATAAATCAACAACATTTGTAACTGATTAATAATTTTATTTATTTTGTCAAATAAAACTGTACAGAATAGTAACTGAAACGTTACTTAACAGAAAAACAAGACGGACAAGGGATTATCTGATTCTAAAAATAGCTCACTTCCGCGAATTCCCACGGTAGTATTTACAAACATCACGTGACTTTCATTCATAAAACTTTACACGCATAGTATAAATGGAATAGCCAAAACACGGTGCGCGCGCAGCATAGTTCAAGGTAGGTATATCGCAGAATAACCCGAGGTAGCTTTTTACTAAGTATGTATGTTATTAGCTGGGTCGTGTTAGAATATGATATAATTTGTTCTTATCCAATTACCTAGTTATATCTATATATGTATACATTTTTATCTATGTTTCCATATATTATTGTCATGTGTAAATGTTTAAAATTGCATCTGTAATTGTGAAGCGCAATAGAATAATTTTTATTTGTTCTCTACATAAATGCTCTGTATTGTATTTGCGGGCCTCATGTTAGATTAACTTTTGTTAAATGAGTTGTCTTTATTATTATTATTATTATTAATAGAAGCAAATTGGTGTGATACTATATCTATGTAAAACCAAATTACAAAATGATTAACATACCTTCTCCATGCATATTAGTATGGATTGTTTCTTGGAGCTGGACTCTGTTTCGTTCTGTCAGCGGTTCATCCTGCGTCATTGAATTATCAACATTCGCTGCTTGCGGATGCGGGTGTGGTTGGTCGTGTGGAATATTACTTCTCCTGTACGCTATATGATCCAGTGATTGGTAAGGGGGTGGTTGTGTGAATCTTGAGGCAGCGATTGGTTGAGAACGTCGCTCGTAGTAATCAACGGGCGCTTGTCGGTATTGCTGTTCATACGGTACTGACGGGCGATATCCTTGTAAGTACGGTGCCCATGCGCATTGTCCTCGTGGCCGGTACTGGTAGTGTTGCGGTGCTGGGGGACGGTGCGGATAGTAGTATGGTTCCTGCTGACGATACGGCTGCCCAGCAAACTGTTCGGGCTGCTGTGGGTTAGGGAACCTCATCTGCGGTCGGTATCCGCGTGGTTCATACCCCGCATCACGATACTGAAGCAAATATTTGACATATAGTAGAATGTGTCACTATTATTGAAAGGTGGTGTGTGTGTGTGTGTGTGTCCGTGCGTGTGTGCGTACGTGCGTGCGTGATTTACGTTTATTTATCGTCGCTACCGGTTGCCCATATGAGCGACGCCTTCTGAAGATTAGTAATTTTAGATTTTGGAGGATAGTGCAATGATACAGACAGAGAACCATTCCAGAATATCCTCTGGTTCTTTTACGTGCACGGTGTAAAGCACCGACACGTGATCTCGGTTTAAAGTCCCACATGAAAGACTGTTAATTTTATTAGGGTCAGACGGAAGATCGAACCTGCGATCCATGGATTACCAGTCCAGCGTGTTAACCACTGGACTACCGATCGGTCTGTAGTAAACAGTGCACGTATGACAGTATGCTATATAGATGATAATAAACAATAGAGACACGGATCGCAGATTCGATCCCCCGTCTGACTAATAAATTTAACAATCTCCATTCTTGGATATTTGTTTTAACAAATTCACCAATAATTCTGTAAATAGGGGTTTCTATTAGGGGTTTCTAAAGTTAACATTAGGATCAATTTGCATATGAATTATAGCATTATTTTTCCAACAGAAGAAAAATAACGCATATAGTGACTTTAATACAAAACTCGGTTGGTATGGTGAGTTACAGTTATTCCGGTGTATACTAGTTTTTAACGTTTGAAATACATCGGAACAAATACTTAGATTGCCATATTGGCCTTTTGGAAAGGGCTGTTGCTAATGTTGTCACAAATTTGTATCTATTGCCCACTCATATATAGTGTGTAAACGAGAACAATTCTATAATTTATGGAAAGTTGTGATTCTTTTAAAATGCAATGTGGTTTTTAAAATCGACTGTGTGGAAAAGCTCTTTCATTGTCGTAATGCAACACTAGTGCTGACGAACGAGTGATAAATCTACACAGTCAATCAAGATGTGTTCAACATTTATAAAGGAGTGGCATGGTATACACCATGGTGCATGCAGGCCCGTAGCCACATTGAGGAACACCGAGGTAGCTGCCTCTGTTAAATTAAATTAAACAAATAAAATGCAAAAAATATCCCTTTGCTGTATAAAATGTTGACTGCTAGACAGCTGAAAGGTCAGTATATAATTATACGTCTAAACTCATTAACTCAGAAAACGCTTCTATACCCCAACAATTTTAAGGGGGAACATGCCCCCGGACGCCTAGATTGCCTCGGTTGAAAGTTGCTTCTGGCTACGGCACTGACATGTGTGAAACGGGTATGTCCCATTCTGAGTCGTGATAAGACCGTTTCCTCTACGATTGGAGAGATAAACAGATGATTTAATTAAATGAAGTTTATTGAATTGAGTTTGCCACTTTGAAGTAATGTAAACAAGAATTGATTGTCTAGCATCAGTGTATGGTATTTTAGAAGCTGTATGTTCTAGACTAATTGCATCGTTTGCACTTTTATCAGTCATTTGATTGCCACGAATACCAATATGGCTTTGTAACTCATTTAGTATATATGTATGTTTAATAAGTTACTTGTGCATAATGGGATTTATAGTCATGTATATTGATTTTAATACTGATAAAGAGTCTGAACGGATCATAAATTTTCTACGACGTGACTCATCAGCAAAATCCAAGGCTAAATCAATAGCCGCTACTTCTTCTAAGTATATAGTAGCGTGCTCAGGTAGTCGTAATTGCGATTCAATAGTAAATTAAATACACCTGATTCAAAACTTCAAAGCAATCCCGACATGCAATCGCCGCGCATCCATTCACTCCACTTCCATTCGCAAAAAGCTCTACCCTACCGTAAACAATTCGTACTCGTACTCAAGTCCAAACACACAGTCGCTATTGTTTCTATACATGATACTGAGATATTACCGTATTTTTATAACGTCCATCGCCTTCATTCATCCAAGGATTTACTGAATTATGGTCATCTAGCACCATACCATCGCGGTTTACATGCACCTCGTTGTCATCTTCGTAATGCACACGTGACCGCGCACCCGGCCTGTCTTGCCTGGAACTGGTTCCATAAGTATGTGAATTTATCGCTCCACCTTGGGTGTTTGTTCCAAATAGATCTCCGTCCTGTTGAAATACAATGAGATACATTGAGTTACCGCCCCTAGATACTCTTTAAAGGAGGACTTTTCTATGTAATTGGTTTCCTCTGTTTTCATCGTGGTTTCCTTTGTACCATATACCGCCAATCAGTATCTATAAATATCGACGATATCCTACAGTATATCCAATGGATACATTACTCTATAAATTTGTTATCAAATAATTAACATGATTTTGATATAAACACATGTATCATACTGCAACATCTGGTGGCTAGGGAACAACAGTAAACACAAAGGATTCCAACTAGAATGACAATATACATTTCGGGATAAATCGGACTTTATCTACCAAGGGAGGTAATAAGAAAACAGCAATGCCGTTCATAAGTGAGTTACGTACACGGCGATGACCAGTTGAAGTGGAATCGTGATATTCGTGCAGGAGGAACAACGCATATTGCAAGAACAATAGTCATAACTAATGAGTGACTGGATGCGAGACATGTTATCTCTACTCGGATATGACAATGTTTAAACTTAATTTATTTTACAACGATTGCGAAATTTCACTAGCTTATATTAATCACTCTCGTTGGCGCGGATGAAAGCGCATATGTGGTTATTCGTGTGGGGGGGGGGTGGCGGAGTACCCTGAGAAAACCCACCTGTCCGATCTGGCGACTACCGTACCATCCCACATTGCATTGGTGAGAAGCGAGCCCGCTAATCGGACAACCAACGGATATAATAATAATAATAATAATAATAAAAATAATAATAATAATAAAGAATTTATTTGAACGAGAGAACTCATTTGAATAATTAAGTCAATCTACAGATTAAAACATGAAATAGCATAATGAAACATATAAACAGTAACCAGTAAAACTTCCATAGGAAATAAGATATAAAATTGGCTGTCCGATTAGCGCAGAGGTTAGCGCGCTCGCTGCTCACCAATGCAACCAGGTATGATCCTCAGACCGGGAAGTATGTCAGATGGTACGGTGGTCGCCAGATCGGACAGGTAGGTTTTCTCCTGGTACTCCGGTTTCCTCCTACAGGAATGATCACATATACGCTTTCATCCGCGCCAACGAGAGTGATTAATATTAGTCGTTAGAACTTGCTTCGCAATCGTTGTAAAATAAATAACGTTTAAACTTTAAAACTTTCATAGGAAATAAGATATAAGCTGCAAGGATACTAACATTAGAGGTGTCAGAAGAAAGATGCTTAGAGAGGTTTTTATTCGGATGTGGCCGTCAGCGGATGCTTGATCGTTAATACGCCATCTAATGGTTAGTTTATACAAATATATTTTAGCTCGATTGCGAAACAAGTTCTTACACCTTATATCAATCACTCTCGAGACCTCATTCCTGGTGCAATCCATCGCCACGAGGGCAACGTGGAATTTAAATGCTTTGCACACTCGTAACGGCTCCAGTGGGGGCTCGAACTCCGGGCCTATCGCATCTGAAGCGAACGTGCTACGACTGCGCTACGACTGCGCTACCACTGCGCTACCACTGCGATACCACTGCGCTATCACGATTTCCACCTAATATCCCTCGTTGCTTCCTAAAATGTATTTTGTTTGTTTTGGGGAGTTTCAAGTTGCACCAACAGCTTAATAGTTTATACAAATTTATTGTGAGCTAGATTGCGAAACAAGTTTTCACAACAATACATTAATCGAGATACCAGTCCTTGTGTAATTCATCACCATGAAGGAGAGAGAAGAGGTCATGTGGAATTGAATAGCCTTGTCTAATGGCACATTCCTAACAGTTACAGCTGGGCGCGAACTCCGGGCCTGTATAAAGTATACACTTTATTTCATTTACAACGATTGTGAAACAAGTTTTAACAACTTATATTAATCACTCTCGTTAGCGCGTATATATGTGATCATTCCTGTGAGAGGAAACCGGAGTACCCGGAGAAAACCTACCACTCCGATCTGGCGACCACAGTACCGCGGGCCTTTCACACCTGAAACGAACGCGCTACCACTGCGCTATCACGACTTCCACCAACATATGGAGACTCCACGTCTATTATTGGTTGTGCCGCTCCGCTCGAGCAGTACTTCAGGTACGGATATACACCCGAATAGAACCACAGATCTTCCGCATGCCAGCTGAGTAGCTTCCTCATTAAAAAATGTACAGACGGGATTGCCCGAGGAGTAAATTACCGTGCCACTGGTTTGTTGGTTTTCTTTTGTTTTGTTCGAATTTCTCAGTGCTGATTTGCGCAGAGGAGGCCCGCCAGTCGGCTAGATCCAAATGAAAAGAAGAAAGCATTTTAATATATAGTTGTACGTGCATTCACTATTAAAGCGACACTACATCAGTGAAAAAATAATATTTCTAGAGAATTTAATTTCCTATTTTATGGTCTAATTTGTTTCAAAATGTGTTGCTATACGTCACATAGTACAACACATATATGTACGTTTTGCTATACGTCACATAGAACAACACATACATGTACGTTTTGCTATACGTCACATAGAACAGCACATACATGTACGTTTTGCTATACGTCACATAGAACAACACGTACATGTACGTTATGCTATACGTCACATAGAACAACACATACATGTACGTTTTGCTATACGTCACATAGAACAACACGTACATGTACGATTTGCTATACGTCATATAGAACAGCACATACATGTACGTTTTGCTATACGTCACATAGAACAACACATACATGTACGTAATGCTATACCTCACATAGAACAGCACATACATTCATGTACGTTTTGCTATACGTCACATAGAACAGCACATACATGTACGTTTTGCTATACCTCACATAGAACAAAACATACATGTACGTTTTGCTATACGTCACATAGAACAACACGTACATGTACGTTATGCTATACGTCACATAGAACAACACATACATGTACGTTTTGCTATACGTCACATAGAACAACACATACATGTACGTTTTGCTATACGTCACATAGAACAACACATACATGTACGTTATGCTATACGTCACATAGAACAAAACATACATGAATTATGCTATACGTCACATAGAACAGCACATACATGTACGTTATGCTATGAGTCACATAGAACAACACATACATGTACGTTATGCTATACGTCACATAGAACAGCACATACATGTACGTTATGCTATACGTCACATAGAACAGCACATACAAACATGTACGTTTTGCTATACGTCACATAGAACAGCACATACATGTACGTTTTGCTATACGTCACATAGAACAGCACATACAAACATCAAACATGTACGTTATGCTATACGTCACATAGAACAACACATACATGTACGTTTTGCTATACGTCACATAGAACAGCACATACAAACATGTACGTTATGCTATACGTCACATAGAACAACACATATATGTACGTTTTGCTATACGTCACATAGAACAGCACATACAAACATGTACGTTTTGCTATACGTCACATAGAACAACACATACATGTACGTTTTGCTATACGTCACATAGAACAGCACATACAAACATGTACGTTATGCTATACGTCACATAGAACAGCACATACATGTACGTTTTGCTATACGTCACATAGAACAGCACATACAAACATGTACGTTATGCTATACGTCACATAGAACAACACATATATGTACGTTTTGCTATACGTCACATAGAACAACACATACATGTACGTTTTGCTATACGTCACATAGAACAGCACATACATACATGTACGTTTTGCTATGCGTCACAAATAACAACACATACATGTACGTTATGCTATACGTCACAAATAACAACACATACAAACATGTACGTTATGCTATACGTCACAAATAACAACACATACATGTACGTTTTGCTATACGTCACATAGAACAACACATACATGTACGTTTTGCTATGCGTCACATAGAACAACACATACATGTACGTCATGCTATACGTCACATAGAACAGCACATACATGTACGTTATGCTATACGTCACATAGAACAGCACATACATGTACGTTATGCTATACGTCACATAGAACAGCACATACATGTACGTTATGCTATACGTCACATAGAACAGCACATACATGTACGTCATGCTATACGTCACATAGAACAACACATACATGTACGTCATGCTATACGTCACATAGAACAACACATACATGTACGTCATGCTATACGTCACATAGAACAACACATACATGTACGTCATGCTATACGTCACATAGAACAACACATACATGTACGTCATGCTATACGTCACATAGAACAACACATACATGTACGTCATGCTATACGTCACATAGAACAACACATACATGTACGTTATGCTATACGTCACATAGAACAACACATACATGTACGTTATGCTATACGTCACATAGAACAACACATACATGTACGTTATGCTATACGTCACATAGAACAACACATACATGTACGTCATGCTATACGTCACATAGAACAACACATACATGTACGTCATGCTATACGTCACATAGAACAACACATACATGTACGTCATGCTATACGTCACATAGAACAACACATACATGTACGTTATGCTATACGTCACATAGAACAGCACATACATGTACGTTATGCTATACGTCACATAGAACAGCACATACATGTACGTTATGCTATACGTCACATAGAACAGCACATACATGTACGTCATGCTATACGTCACATAGAACAACACATACATGTACGTCATGCTATACGTCTCATAGAACAGCACATACATATACGTCATGCTATACGTCACATAGAACAACACATACATGTACGTCATGTTATACGTCACATAGAACAACACATACATGTACGTCATGCTATACGTCACATAGAACAACACATACATGTACGTCATGCTATACGTCACATAGAACAGCACATACATGTACGTTATGCTATACGTCACATAGAACAGCACATACATGTACGTTATGCTATACGTCACATAGAACAGCACATACATGTACGTCATGCTATACGTCACATAGAACAACACATACATGTACGTCATGCTATACGTCACATAGAACAACACATACATGTACGTTATGCTATACGTCACATAGAACAGCACATACATGTACGTTATGCTATACGTCACATAGAACAGCACATACATGTACGTCATGCTATACGTCACATAGAACAACACATACATGTACGTCATGCTATACGTCACATAGAACAACACATACATGTACGTTATGCTATACGTCACATAGAACAACACATACATGTACGTTATGCTATACGTCACATAGAACAACACATACATGTACGTTTTGCTATACGTCACATAGAACAACACATACATGTACGTCATGCTATACGTCACATAGAACAACCTACATGTAGTTTTGCTATACGTCACATAGAACAACACATACATGTACGTCATGCTATACGTCACATAGAACAACACATACATGTACGTATTCTATACGTCACATAGAACACACATACATGTACGTCATGCTATACGTCACATAGAACAACACATACATGTACGTCTGCTATACGTCACATAGAACAACACATACATGTACGTCATGCTATACGTCACATAGAACAACACATACATGTACGTCATGCTATACGTCACATAGAACAACACATACATGTACGTCATGCTATACGTCACATAGAACAACACATACATGTACGTCATGCTATACGTCACATAGAACAACACATACATGTACGTCATGCTATACGTCACATAGAACAACACATACATGTACGTTATGCTATACGTCACATAGAACAACACATACATGTACGTTATGCTATACGTCACATAGAACAACACATACATGTACGTTATGCTATACGTCACATAGAACAACACATACATGTACGTCATGCTATACGTCACATAGAACAACACATACATGTACGTCATGCTATACGTCACATAGAACAACACATACATGTACGTCATGCTATACGTCACATAGAACAACACATACATGTACGTTATGCTATACGTCACATAGAACAGCACATACATGTACGTTATGCTATACGTCACATAGAACAGCACATACATGTACGTTATGCTATACGTCACATAGAACAGCACATACATGTACGTCATGCTATACGTCACATAGAACAACACATACATGTACGTCATGCTATACGTCACATAGAACAACACATACATGTACGTCATGCTATACGTCACATAGAACAACACATACATGTACGTCATGCTATACGTCACATAGAACAACACATACATGTACGTCATGCTATACGTCACATAGAACAACACATACATGTACGTCATGCTATACGTCACATAGAACAGCACATACATGTACGTTATGCTATACGTCACATAGAACAGCACATACATGTACGTTATGCTATACGTCACATAGAACAGCACATACATGTACGTCATGCTATACGTCACATAGAACAACACATACATGTACGTTATGCTATACGTCACATAGAACAACACATACATGTACGTTATGCTATACGTCACATAGAACAGCACATACATGTACGTCATGCTATACGTCACATAGAACAACACATACATGTACGTCATGCTATACGTCACATAGAACAACACATACATGTACGTCATGCTATACGTCACATAGAACAACACATACATGTAAGTCATGCTATACGTCACATAGAACAACACATACATGTACGTCATGCTATACGTCACATAGAACAACACATACATGTACGTCATGCTATACGTCACATAGAACAACACATACATGTACGTTATGCTATACGTCACATAGAACAACACATACATGTACGTTATGCTATACGTCACATAGAACAACACATACATCTGTACGTTATGCTATACGTCACATAGAACAACACATACATGTACGTTATGCTATACGTCACATAGAACAACACATAATGTACGTCATGCTATACGTCACATAGAACAACACATACATGTACGTCATGCTATACGTCACATAGAACAACACATACATGTACGTCATGCTATACGTCACATAGAACAACACATACATGTACGTTATGCTATACGTCACATAGAACAACACATACATGTACGTCATGCTATACGTCACATAGAACAACACATACATGTACGTTTGTATTTAGTGTGAATTAAACTAAAGCAATACATAAACAATATGCAACATTAAAACACTGTCGTGACGTCATACCCTTGTAATTGCAGTCCATTGTTATTAATATTGGACTGGTGTCAAAAGGCCATAGTATTATATTAAATCCTACGCGCAAATGTACGAAATTAACAATTTTAATTAGTAGGATCTTGTTATTTAAGTGTGTGCTTTAAGTAAGATATAGGCCTTACACCGTTCAATATTTTACATATTGGATCGTTTTCGGCTTATATCCTATACATAGTGAGTTAAAATAAATCTGCAACATAAATAGTAACTGCTTCAATATGCACGCCTATATGACAGTGAACGGTTCTGAGAAGATGGATGCTTTCTAAAATGTTTATATGGCGGATTCCAATTCAGATGCTGTCGTCATTATCAGATCAACCGGATTATTCATTCAACTAACTTCTCTTTATATTAATCTCTTCTTCTGTTCGTGCTCAGATTGGATATGTTATGTTCTTGGACTTACTTCAAATATTCATTTAAGTATTATTGAACCATTTTCTTTTAACATCCTCAAATATTTACACAATAATATTATCAATAGTTTAACGTAAGCATTAGATCTATTAGACATATATCATGCATAGGTTTCACGTATTTTCCGTGTTAAATAAATATATTATTCTCTGTATATCAACCAATTGATAGGGAGATGGACTATATAAGTTTTCTTTCGTTCTAATCCCTTTCAGACGGATCTGTAGTCCAGTGGTAACACGCTGGACTGATAATCCAGGGATCGCAGGTTCGATCCCCCGTCTGACCCTAATAAAATTAACAGTCTTTCAGATGGGACGTTAAACCGAGGTCTCGTGTCGTTGCTTTACACCGTGCACGTAAAAGAACCAGAGGAGACTCTGGAATGGGTCGCTGTCTGTATCATTGCACTATCCTCCAAAATCTAAAATTACTAATCTCTTCAGGCGTCGCTCATATGGGCAACCGGTGGCGACGATAAAGAAACTTTTAAAAAATCCCTTTCAGTCTACTGCTGTTAATTTATATGTAAAATGTTAATTCTCTTATGTACATGTAAAATATTGAAATAAATAATGCTCTCTTGACGCCATTACCAATACGACATACATTGATAATGTAGTCGCCAAACCATGTTCATAATAAAGCCAGAATCTCGTGTAGTCCCGGTAATATCTATGGAGGTGGGATAGATATGGCGACTACTTATCCACTGCATGATAGCTAAATGGCTGTCATTTGTATGGATATATAATAGTATATTAACCTAAATCTCATGTAGTCCCAGTAATATCGATGGTGGTGGGATAGATATGGCGACTACTTATCCACTGCATGATAGCTAAATGGCTGTCGTTTGCATGGAGATATAATAGCATATTAACCTAAATCTCATGTAGTCCCAGTAATATCTATGGTGGTGGGATAGATATGGCGACTACTTATCCACTGCATGATAGCTAAATGGCTGTCGTTTGTATGGAGATATAATAGTATATTAATCTAAACCTCTATGAAGGGTTAAACTTATATTATGTCATATTAGGCCAAATATTCCCAAAATCGGAGTGTTCACTTAACATATTTATATAAACAAGTTCTAAAATAATGCTCAACACAACAGACGGATACGTAGTCCAGTGGTTAACACGTAGGACTGGGAATCCAGGGATCGCAGGTTCGACCCCCCGTCTAATATAATTAACAGTCTTTCAGCTGGGACTTTAAACCGAGGTCTCGTGTCGGTGCTGTACACTGTGCACGTAAAAGAACCAGAGGAGACTCTGGAATGGGTCTCTGTCTGTATCATTGCACTATCCGCCAATAATCTGAAATGACCAATCTCTTCAGGAGGCGTCGCTCATATGGGCAACCAGTAGCGACGATAAATAAACGTAAAACACACACACTCACAAAGTGTGTTCGTACAAATTTACCGTTATACGCTTGACACCTGCACATAATTACTTTCGGAGTAAGTTTAATTAACCGTTAACCAAATGGCAGTACCACACGATTACATCCGCGGTATAGTAAGATTGAGTAATAGGTTATACATATTTATTTTAGCTCGATTGCGAAAAGTTCTTTCAACTTATATTAATCACTCTCGAGACCCCATTCCTGATGGAATCCATCGCCACGAGGGAGAGAGAAGTGGCACGTGGAATGTAAATGCCTTGCCTAAGGGCACAATCGTAACAGCTCCAGTGGGGCTCGAACTCCGGACCATTCGCATCTGATGCGAACGCGCTACCACTGTGCTATCGCGACTTCCACAAAGGCCCAGATTATCATTAGCATCGTCTTCGCGATATATTTGGATAAAGCTAGGTAGGGCCTACTGCTCCGTTAGATGTTATCGTTACATTGAAACATGAGTTTGTATATGGATAAAGCTAGGTACTGCTCCGTTAGATGTTATCGTTACCTAGAACCATGAGTTTGTATATGGATAAAGCTAGGTACTGCTCCGTTAGATGGTATCGTTACCTTGAACCATGGGTTTGTATATGGATAAAGCTACGTACTGCTCCGTTAGATGTTATCGTTACCTTGGACCATGGGTTTGTATATGGATAAAGCTACGTACTGCTCCGTTAGATGTTATCGTTACCTTGGACCATGGGTTTGTATATGGATAAAGCTAGGTACTGCTCCGTTAGATGTTATCGTTACCTTGGACCATGGGTTTGTATATGGATAAAGCTACGTACTGCTCCGTTAGATGTTATCGTTACCTTGGACCATGGGTTTGTATATGGATAAAGCTAGGTACTGCTCCGTTAGATGTTATCGTTACCTTGAACCATGGGTTTGTATATGGATAAAGCTAGGTACTGCTCCGTTAGATGGTATCGTTACCTTGAACCATGGGTTTGTATATGGATAAAGCTAGGTAGGGCCTACTGTTCCGTTAGATGTTATCGTTACCTAGAACCATGAGTTTGTATATGGATACAGCTAGGTAGGGCCTACTGCTCCGTTAGATGGTATCGTTACATTGAACCATGAGTTTGTATATGGATAAAGCTAGGTAGGGCTCCATTAGATGGTATCGTTACCTTGGACCATGAGTTTGTATATGGATAAAGCTAGGTACTGCTCCGTTAGATGGTATCGTTACATTGAACCATGAGTTTGTATATGGATAAAGCTAGGTACTGCTCCGTTAGATGTTATCGATACCTTGGACCATGGGTTTGTATATGGATAAAGCTAGGTACTGCTCCGTTAGATGTTATCGTTACATTGAACCATGAGTTTGTATATGGATAAAGCTAGGTACTGCTCCGTTAGATGGTATCGTTACATTGAACCATGAGTTTGTATATGGATAAAGCTAGGTAGGGCTCCATTAGATGGTATCGTTACCTTGAACCATGGGTTTGTATATGGATAAAGCTAGGTAGGGCCTACTGCTCCGTTAGATGTTATCGTTACCTAGAACCATGAGTTTGTATTTTGCAATGGTTGGGTAATAGCTAGTCTTGTTATCCGTTTCTGAAATTCTTACTTTCACTTTTGCAGTTTGTGGACAGCATAAACCTCGTTTACTGGTGGACATTAATTATATAACTCATAGAGAATTAGTAGAACCAAAACGAACAGAGACGAAGGCATTATATGCAACCAAATAAAAACATATCATGTTTCAAATGTATTGGCATAATCAACAGCTATATTTTCGTTTGGCTATTTACAATGATAGAAATATGGCAAAGACATCACAAAACATGTCACATAAAATCCCGGTAAACAAACATTAATCGCGAAGAGCACTAAAGGGAAATACTTAGATCTAGATCTACAATGTTTGTTTTTAGAGATGACCGGTTGGCGGGAACAATAGTATATACTGTGATGAATTACAGGCTATATAGATGCTAATACGACATTGCATCGCAAAAAAAAACAATTAAAATGCATTGCTACTACAAATTCTTCCGAATAGATTCGAACACTAACAATGAATCGAGAGAAAGAGTGAGCGAGAGATAGTGTGAGAGAGCGAGATGAGAGAGAGGGAGAGGGAGCGAGATGAGAGATAGAGAAAGCAAGAGAGAGGAGAGAGAGAGAGAGTGAGTGAGAGCGAGAGAGTGAGTGAGTGAGCGAGAGAGAGAGAGAGAGAGAGAGAGAGAGTGAGTGAGTGAGTGAGCGAGAGAGAGAGAGAGAGAGATGAGAGCGAGGGAGAGAGAGAGAGATGAGTGAGAGAAAAAGAATGAGTGAGAGAGTGAGCGAGAGAGAGAGAGAGAGAGAGTGTGAGCGAGAGAGGAGTGAGAGGGCGAGTGAGAGAGCGAGATTAGAGAGAGAGATAGCGAGAGGGTGTGAGAGAGCGAGATGAGAGAGAGCGAGAGATAGCGATAGAGAGAAAGAGAGGGGAGAGAGCGTGATGAGAGAGAGCGAGAGAGGTGAGAGCGAGCGTGATGAGAGAGAGGAAAGAGCGAGCGAGAGAGCGAGAGGAGAGAGAGCGAAAGAGAGAGAGAGTGAGTGAGCGAGAGAGAGAGAGGAGCGAGAGAGAGGCGAGAGAGAGAGGGGATAGAGGAGAGAGGCGCGGGAGAGAGAGGCGAGAGAGGGAGAGAGAGGCGCGATAGAGAGGCGAGAGAGAGGTGCGAGAGAGAGGGGGAGAGAGAAAGAGGCGAGAGAGGCGAGAGATAGGCGAGAGAGAGAGGCGCGAGAGAGGGAGAGAGAGAGAGAGAGGCGCGAGAGAGGCGAGAGAGAGAGGCGCGAGATAGGCGAGAGAGAGAGAGGGAGAGAGGCGAGAGAGAGGCGAGAGAGAGAGAGAGAGAGGGGGAGATGAGGAGTGTGATAAGAAATATTACACGTGAAGTAAAAATTAAGAAATAGAGTCCACGCCCTTGTATTAACCATTTCAACACAACATACCTCTAAATAGGCTTACAAAAAGTGTAGATCCAGATGAGCCGGCTCATGACGAGTCGTCTCATCAGGATCTGCACTTTGGCCAGTAATATTACTATTTATAGACAAGATTACCCATTTTGATAACTCGTCCAAATGTAAGTTTCTGATTTATTTATTGGTCTAATGTCAGTTACTTGGTGTTGAATGGGTTAACAGAAGTCGGTTGCTATATAGTTACCAATTAAATAGAATACACATGTACCTTTTTGGTTGTTGAAACATTAGATCCCATTTTTGAATATATTCACGAATTTAGTTCCATTTAACAAATATACATATTTGAAGCCCATACTGAACCCGTCAACATTATTAATACCATCGGTATTCGTGTGTTATACATGATTATATACGTGTGCAGATATTTATTTGAAGATCGGAAATGTAAATGAAATCGTTTCTTTCATAATATTCGGTTAGAGGCTTTCAAATTAAATGTATGGGCTTTTATATAGACAGAATTACTTGTCGCTTTTCAGTATATGCTGACTCGTAATTGAACCGTATCGATCGATATATAGAAGCGAATATTCAACATAGTGTCACAGGATGAAATTTTAATGTTTTATATTCACGTGGACCATAACTTGTAATATAAATAAATACCATCAACTACCACTTGTCCCTGTGTTTCTCTTTAAATCATTACCATATGTCCCGTTATTTTTGTTCTTCCCACTTATCCTCAACTCCGATAGCCTATACTCTAACTGTTACTAACCCGGCACATGTAACTCGATCTACCATGTCCGGATACCTTGTGCAATGCTTTGTTGCACTTGTTATCTCGACGTTGTTGAGTCGAGTTACGATCACAATAAATATCTATGATATATATAAATAACTGTGTTGTTTCAGGTTAGTTTCGTTTATGATCTCGTTATAGGTATCTTTATAACATACTTACTGTGACTGGGACATGTAAGAACTATGTGTTTATTAACTGTGCATTTCTTCACCATATATGGACATAGCCTGGTGTATCTTATACCTTGTGCAATGCTTTGTTGCACTTGTTATCTCGACGTTGTTGGGTCGAGTTACGATCACAATAAATATCTATGATATATATAAATAACTGTGTTGTTTCAGTTTTATCTACCCGGCATACCCACAGCGGACCCTCAATAAATGTATGCCGACTGGGCTACGTCGACAATAGCGATAGCTTAAGTCGTGATACTGCAGTGGTAGCGCGTTCCCTTTGGGTGCGAAAGGCTTGGAGTTCGAGCCCAGATGTAGCCGTTACGAGTGTGTTCTTAGGCAATGCATTTAACGTCCACGTTGTCTCTTTTCCCTCCCCCATGGCGATGATTCCATCAGGAATGAGGTCTCGAGCGTGATTAATATAAGTTGTAAGAACTTGTTTCGCAATCGAGCTAAACTAAATGTGTATGAACTAACATAGTAATATCTATTTATGTCAAATCATCACTAAATACGTGAGTGAGTATTTGGTTTAACGACGCTTCAGCACAGTTCAGGATATATCGCACCGGGTTAAGTATATTGTATACAATCAGCATATAGTGAGTGAGTATTTGGTTTAACGACGCTTCAGCACAGTTCAGGCTATATCGCGCCGGGTTAAGTATATTGTATACAAGATAGTTAAACATAAATGTAGAGAAAATACATGTATGTAGTAAAATTGTAATGATGACAGGTCAATTGCAACAAATTGTATCAACATGTAAAAATGCAATAAACCAGTAAAACGTTAACATTTATGGAAAAGTTGTGATTCTTTTAAAAATGCAACGATATATTCATGTCATAACTGTGTAATATTTTTGAAGAACGAGAGCTAAATCTACAAAGTGAATTAATGTGTTCAACATTCATAGAGGAATGGCATGGTATACACCATGGTGGATCCTCTCTTTTCAATATTATAATAGTGTGTGAAACGGGTATGTCCAAGTGTCAGCCGTGACATTAATGTTTCCTCTCTTACAATGTCCAATATAATACGAGGATATGTGTATACAAGCTGTATACAATATAATACAAGGATATGTGTATACAAGCTGTATACAATATAATACAAGGATATGTGTATACAAGCTGTATACAATATAATACAAGGATATGTGTATACAAGCTGTGTACAATATAATACAAGGATATGTGTATACAAGCTGCATACAATATAATACAAGGATATGTGTATACACTATGTGTACAATATAATACAAGGATATGTGTATACACTCTGTATACAATATAATACAAGGATATGTGTATACAAGCTGTATACAATATAATACAAGGATATGTGTATACAATATAATACGAGGATATGTGTATACAAGCTGTATACAATATAATACAAGGATATGTGTATACAAGCTGTATACAATATAATACAAGGATATGTGTATACAATATAATACGAGGATATGTGTATACAATATAATACAAGGATATGTGTATACAATATAATACGAGGATATGTGTATACAATATAATACAAGGATATGTGCATATAATATAATACAAGGATATGTGTATACAAGCTATGTACAATATAATACAAGGATATGTGTATACACGCTGCATACAATATAATACAAGGATATGTGTATACAAGCTGCATACAATATAATACAAGGATATGTGTATACAAGCTGTGTACAATATAATACAAGGATATGTGTATACAAGCTGCATACAATATAATACAAGGATATGTGTATACAAGCTGTGTACAATATAATACAAGGATATGTGTATACAAGCTATGTACAATATAATACAAGGATATGTGTATACAATATAATACGAGGATATGTGTATACAATATAATACAAGGATATGTGCATACAAGCTGCATACAATATAATACAAGGATATGTGTATACAAGCTGCATACAATATAATACAAGGATATGTGTATACAAGCTGCCTACAATATAATACAAGGATATGTGTATACAAGCTGTATACAATATAATACAAGGATATGTGTATACAAGCTGCCTACAATATAATACAAGGATATGTATATACAAGCTGTATACAATATAATACAAGGATATGTGTATACACGCTGTATACAATATAATACACGGATATGTGTATACAAGCTGTATACAATATAATACAAGGATATGTGTATACAAGCTGTATACAATATAATACAAGGATATGTGTATACAAGCTGCATACAATATAATACAAGGATATGTGTATACAAGCTGCATACAATATAATACAAGGATATGTGTATACAAGCTGTATACAATATAATACAAGGATATGTGTATACAAGCTGTATACAATATAATACAAGGATATGTGTATACAAGCTGTATACAATATAATACAAGGATATGTGTATACAAGCTGCCTACAATATAATACAAGGATATGTGTATACAAGCTGCATACAATATAATACAAGGATATGTGTATACACTCTCTATACAATATGATACAAGGATATGTGTAGATATGTGTACAATATAATACGAGGATATGTGTATACAAGCTGTATACAATATAATACAAGGATATGTGTATACACGCTGTATACAATATGATACAAGGATATGTGTAGATATGTGTATACAAGCTGTATACAATATAATACAAGGATATGAGTATGCAAGCTGTACACAATATAATACAAGGATATGTGTATACAAACTGTATAGAATATAATACAAGGATATGAATATGCAAGCTGTATACAATATAATACAAGGATATGTGTATACACGCTGTATACAATATGATACAAGGATATGTGTAGATATGTGTATACAAGCTGTATACAATATAATACAAGGATATGAGTATGCAAGCTGTACACAATATAATACAAGGATATGTGTATACAAGCTGTATACAATATAACACAAGGATATGTGTATACAAGCTGTGTACAATATAATACAAGGATATGTGTATACACGCTGCATACAATATAATACAATGATATGTGTATACAAGTTGCATACACTATAATACAAGGATATGTGTATACAAGCTATGTACAATATAATACAAGGATATGTGTATACAATATAATACGAGGATATGTGTATACAATATAATACAAGGATATGTGCATACAAGCTGCATACAATATAATACAAGGATATGTGTATACAAGCTGCATACAATATAATACAAGGATATGTGTATACAAGCTGCCTACAATATAATACAAGGATATGTGTATACAAGCTGTATACAATATAATACAAGGATATGTGTATACAAGCTGCCTACAATATAATACAAGGATATGTATATACAAGCTGTATACAATATAATACAAGGATATGTGTATACACGCTGTATACAATATAATACAAGGATATGTGTATACAAGCTGTATACAATATAATACAAGGATATGTGTATACAAGCTGTATACAATATAATACAAGGATATGTGTATACAAGCTGCATACAATATAATACAAGGATATGTGTATACAAGCTGCATACAATATAATACAAGGATATGTGTATACAAGCTGTATACAATATAATACAAGGATATGTGTATACAAGCTGTATACAATATAATACAAGGATATGTGTATACAAGCTGTATACAATATAATACAAGGATATGTGTATACAAGCTGCCTACAATATAATACAAGGATATGTGTATACAAGCTGCATACAATATAATACAAGGATATGTGTATACACTCTCTATACAATATGATACAAGGATATGTGTAGATATGTGTACAATATAATACGAGGATATGTGTATACAAACTGTATAGAATATAATACAAGGATATGAATATGCAAGCTGTATACAATATAATACAAGGATATGTGTATACACGCTGTATACAATATGATACAAGGATATGTGTAGATATGTGTATACAAGCTGTATACAATATAATACAAGGATATGAGTATGCAAGCTGTACACAATATAATACAAGGATATGTGTATACAAGCTGTATACAATATAACACAAGGATATGTGTATACAAGCTGTGTACAATATAATACAAGGATATGTGTATGCAAGCTGTATACAATATAATACAAGGATATGTGTATACAAACTGTATACAATATAATACAAGGATATGTGCATACACGCTGTGTACAATATAATACAAGGATATGTGTATGCAAGCTGTATACAATATAATACAAGGATATGTGTATACAAACTGTATACAATATAATACAAGGATATGTGCATACACGCTGTGTACAATATAATACAAGGATATGTGTATGCAAGCTGTATACAATATAATACAAGGATATGTGTATACAAACTGTATACAATATAATACAAGGATATGTGCATACACGCTGTGTACAATATAATACAAGGATATGTGTATGCAAGCTGTATACAATATAATACAAGGATATGTGTATACAAACTGTATACAATATAATACAAGGATATGTGCATACACGCTGTGTACAATATAATACAAGGATATGTGCATACACGCTGTGTACAATATAATACAAGGATATGTGTATACAAACTGTATACAATATAATACAAGGATATGTGTATACAAGCTGTATACAATATAATACACGGATATGTGTATACAAGCTGTGTACAATATAATACAAGGATATGTGCATACACGCTGTGTACAATATAATACAAGGATATGTGTATACAAACTGTATACAATATAATACAAGGATATGTGCATACACGCTGTGTACAATATAATACAAGAATATGTGTATACAAACTGTATACACTATAATACATGGATATGTGTATACAAACTGTATACAATATAATACAAGGATATGTGTATACAAACTGTATACACTATAATACAAGGATATGTGTATGCAAGCTGTATACAATATAATACAAGGATATGTGTATACAAGCTGTGTACAATATAATACACGGATATGTGCATACACGCTGTATACAATATAATACAAGGATATGTGTATACAAGCTGCATACAATATAATACAAGGATATGTGTATACACTCTGTGTACAATATAATACAAGGATATGTGTATACACTCTGTATACAATATAATACAAGGATATGTGTATACACTCTGTATACAATATAATACAAGGATATGTGTATACACTCTGTATACAATATAATACAAGGATATGTGTATACACGCTGTGTACAATATAATACAAGGATATGTGTATACACTCTGTGTACAATATAATACAAGGATATGTGTATACACTCTGTATACAATATAATACAAGGATATGTGTATACAAACTGTATACAATATAATACAAGGATATGTGTATACAAACTGTATACAATATAATACAAGGATATGTGTATACAAGCTGCATACAACATAATACAAGGATATGTGTATACAAACTGTATACTATATAATACAAGGATATGTGTGTACAAGCCGTATACAATATAGTACAAGGATATGTGTATACAAGCTGCATACAATATAATACAAGGATATGTGTATACACGCTGTATACAATATAATACAAGGATATGTGTATACAAGCTGTGTACAATATAATACAAGGATATGTGTATACAAGCTGTGTACAATATAATACAAGGATATGTGTATACACGCTGTATACAATATAATACAAGGATATGTGTATACAAGATGTATACAATATAATACAAGGATATGTGTATACAAGCTGCATACAATATAATACAAGGATATGTGCATACACACTGTATACAATATAATACAAGGATATGTGTATACCAACTGTGTACAATATAATACAAGGATATGTGTATACAAGCTGTGTACAATATAATACAAGGATATGTGTATACAAGCTGTATACAATATAATACAAGGATATGTGTATACAAGCTATGTACAATATAATACAAGGATATGTGTATACAAGCTGTATACAATATAACACGAGGATATGTGTATACAGGCTGTATACACTATAATACAAGGATATGTGAATACAAGCTGTATACAATATAATACAATACAATGATTTGTGGAAGTCGTGATAGCGCAGTTGATGCGCTTTCGCTTCAGGTGCGAAAGGTCCGGAGTTCGAGCCCCGCTGGAGCCGTTACGATTGTGCCCTTAGGCAAGGCATTTAAATTCCACGTTGCCTCTTCTCTCTCCCTCGTGGCGATGGATTTCATCAGGAATGAGGTCTCGAGAGTGATTAATATAAGTTGAAATAACATGTTTCGCAATCGAGCTAAAATAAATTTGTATAAAAAAGTATACAATATAATACAAGGATATGTGTATACAATCTGTATACAATATAATACAAGGATATGTGTATACAATATAATACAAGGATATGTGTATACACGTTGCATACAATATAATAACAATTATTAAATTATCGCAATTCGCGACTCTCACAACAAGGGAAATTAAAGCGACACTACATCGGTGAAAACGCAAATGTCTGCAGAATGTAATTTCCTATTATATGGTATCAGTTTCTTTCCAATATTTGCCTCAAAAACTGAGTATTTCAACAAATAAACAAACATCGTATACGCGCTTTATTGACATAACAAAATCATGTAAATAGTGTCGACATTCATGCATACTACAATGCGTGTATCCTGAATAACACGATTTATCGCATATATTTACCGTTATATCTCACATGTGTGCCTATGCATATTTATTTGTAGACTAGCCTTTGTTAAATTATCTCTAAATGATAGTATCACACATTTAGTATTGACTCCAATGACAAACAAACGTCATTTCAGGAGCGTGGATGATCGTTATATGAAATCCTACTTTCAAGTTTGAAAGTTTGTAGACCACAAAAACACTGTTTATTGATTCAATGTTAGTGTTCGAATGTATTCAGATGAATTTATAGTAGCAATGAATTTATATGTGAAAACATGCATTTTATTTGCTTTTTGCGATGTAATGTCGCTTTAAATGTTACATGTAAATTATGGATTTATGATATTTCTTATACAATACCAATATTTGGGCTGTCCGATTAGCGCAGTGGTTACCGCGCTTGCTTCTCGTCAATGTAACCCGGGTTCGATCATCGGATCGGGCAGTATGTGAGCTGGTAAGGTGGTCAACAGATCGGAAATGTGGGTTTTCTCCGGGTGCTCCGGTTTCCTCCTGCTGTTTCTGAAGCCTCCTGGCAGGCCGAGGCACCGACCACTATGGCTTATTGTGTGTCAGTGGACTTAGTTAGGATGACAGCTTGAAATACTTGCAAAATCTTTCATTTCTCAATCTTTGGCTATATTTGCCCAACTACCATGGACCCGCAATGCTCAGATTCGAACCTAGGACCACACCAGCGTTCGAACATGGCACATTCTCTTTCCAACAGGTATTTTAAAAATCAGAACACCCCATATACAATGTGGCAAATATAAGGGTGCTGTTTCCGAAGTCTCCTGGCTCGCTCCAGGGACCGACCACAATGGCTCCCAGTGTGTCTTTGGACTCGGTCATAATATCCAAATTTTCGCTGGAATGGGTCTCTGTCTGTATCATTGCACTATCCTCCAAAAATCTAAAATAACTAACATCTTCAGGAGGCGTCGCTCATATGGGTAACCGGTAGCACACGATAAATAAACGTAAAAACACACACGTTCGGTGCTTTACACCGTGCACATAAAAGATCCAGAGGAGACTCTGGAATGGGTCTCTCTCTGTATCATTGCACTATCCTCCAAAAGTGACTAATCTCTTCAGGAGGCGTTGCTCATATGGGCAACCGGTAGCGACGATGGATAAACGTAAAACGCGGTTGCATATACTTGACAGAACACTATTTCACGTTTAGCATAGAGAGACAATGTCGTACAAATTAACTTCGATTTTATTTCATATAATGTCGTAAGCACACTATGACTATGTTAGTGGTCCATTGTTTTGATTAATTAAATTAATGAATCTTCTGCTTGTGGAAGGATTGTACAATGCACCTGTGTGCATATAACTTTGTGCATAGTTCTATATACATGTACATGCATGTTGGTGTCCTTTATTAATACATTATCTGGATGTGTACTCCGTGACAAATATTCAACAGGTCCACAGTCCTTTGAAGTCCTACATCGTTGTATTGGTGACATTTCCCGACGCAATGATAAGCTATCAACATGGCCATTGCTAGCGGAGAAACTTATCAGATACTAAAGCGAAATATATCGGGATCGCTCAACGATCGTAGATACAGATGAATCTATCGCTGTACTGGCTGGGAAGTTGTGCATGGGAAGTTGTGCGCCAACCTCCTGAACCCTGACAAGTATTCCTATGACCACATTATTGAACAGATGCCACCGGTAAAGTCATTAGACACCCTCTACATCGTCGGGGATACAAATCCACGCCAGAACGTCATGCTACTTATTGTTGCCAATAGAGACGAATATAACAATAAATGATCTAACTGGTTAACAAATCCACAATATAACTCTTCAAACTAGAGAACAAATCCACAATATAACACTTCAAACTGGTGAACAAATCCACAATATAACTCTTCAAACTGGAGAACAAATCCACAATATAACACTTCAAACTGGTGAACAAATCCACAATATAACTCTTCAAACTAGTGAACAAATCCACAATATAACTCTTCAAACTAGAGAACAAATCCACAATATAACTCTTCAAACTAGAGAACAAATCCACAATATAACTCTTCAAACTAGAGAACAAATCCACAATATAACTCTTCAAACTAGAGAACAAATCCACAATATAACTCTTCAAACTAGAGAACAAATCCACAATATAACACTTCAAACTAGAGAACAAATCCACAATATAACACTTCAAACTGGTGAACAAATCCACAATATAACTCTTCAAACTAGAGAACAAATCCACAATATAACTCTTCAAACTAGAGAACAAATCCACAATATAACTCTTCAAACTAGAGAACAAATCCACAATATAACTCTTCAAACTAGAGAACAAATCCACAATATAACACTTCAAACTGGTGAACAAATCCACAATATAACTCTTCAAACTGGTGAACAAATCCACAATATAACTCTTCAAACTGGTGAACAAATCCACAATATATCTCTTCAAACTGGTGAACAAATCCACAATATAACTCTTCAAACTGGAGAACAAATCCACAATATAACACTTCAAAGGAGCGGCATACTGTGCACATCATTTAATGAGAGCAACACATATATGAGGTGTGACATCAAATTACCCTGTCCTGGTGGTTCAATATATTGTAGGCGATATTGTAGGCACAATGTGCACATCATTTAATGAGAGCAACACATACATGAGTGTGACATCAAATTACCCTGTCCGTGTGGTTCAATACGGTATAAGCGATATTGTAGAAACATTCGGAGATGCTTCAATATGTGTTGTGCCCGGTGTCAACCACTTTCTAGACAAGTACACATTCGTAGTCCCAGATGTATACGACCACACTGGTGTTATCATGTATCAGCATAGCGGAGAGAGTAAATACCTGCTGCATATGAAGTTGCTATACATAGTTCTCGTGTGACGTCATCATTCATAATGTGGCTGCCATTTTATTTGGTAAAGTTGGCCAGCTATTATATATATTGTACAGTAGCGTAATTTGTTTTCTTCATAAAACATTTATTTTTCATCCCATCACCATGGTTCATACATTGTTAGAAGGCTCTCAATGGTCATCGTCGAAACACTAACCAATATATAATAATTTACCTGTATATTAATATTTGAACTGTGAAAATAGACTTTCAAAATAGGTGAGAGTTAAGTTCTTATAAAGTATAATCCATACATTATTGTAATAAAATAAATTAATATTTAAAAAGTGCATTTCAATACCTTTAAAATGATACCACATTTTATATTAACAAACCTAAAGTATTTATGTTGGAAAATCGTGAAATTGCAAATTATCAAACTTGTCAAACAAAATGGCGGCAAAGATAAGATCTTATCAGTGTGTTGACTATTTTCACAGGACGTGGCAACTATGAATCGGTCGGCACAGGGGAATACTGGGTCGGATACCTAGAACCAGAGGCAGGTATCCATACAATAGAGAAGTCTGTTAAGTTTGGCACAATTGTGTATGGAATGAACCGGCATAACGTCTGGAACCTTGGGATACATAAGGGGTATTTCTAGCTGTAGCAATTGTGTATGGAATGAACCGGAAATACGTCTGGAACCTTGGGATACATAAGGGGTATTTCTAGCTGTAGCAATTGTGTATGGAATGAAACGAAATAACGTCTGGAACCCTGGGATACATAAGGGGTATTTCTAGCTGTAGCAATTGTGTATGGAATGAACCGGAATAACGCATGGAGCCTTGGGATACATAAGGGGTATTTCTAACTATAGCAATTAGGAAACAATATGACAAAGTATGTGGTATCAATAGAAGATGTTACTGAATGTAGTTAGAATAAAATATAAAGATACTCGCTTCCTAATGGATCTCCATAACAGAGATAGGTGTCTTTGCCTAATGGATCTCCATAACAGAGATAGGTGTCTTTGCCTAATGGATCTCCATAACAGAGATAGGTGTCTTTGCCTAATGGATCTCCATGACAGAGATAGGTGTCTTTGCCTAATGGATCTCCATAACAGAGATAGGTGTCTTTGCCTAATAGATCTCCATAACAGAGATAGGTGTCTTTGCCTAATGGATCTCCATAACAGAGATAGGTGTCTTTGCCTAATAGATCTCCATAACAGAGATAGGTGTATTTGCCTAATGGATCTCCATAACAGAGATAGGTGTATTTGCCTAATGGATCTCCATAACAGAGATAGGTGTCTTTGCCATTCACTTGCCCATCGCTGCTGCAGGTTCGAATACCACTGGGGGATGTTGAATGATCTCATGTGAGGAAGCTATCTATCTGTATTGCAGCAGGTCGGTGGTTCTACCCGGGTTGTCGCCTGAAATACTGCTCGTAATGGTACCCCGGATCTTCCTCCACCTACTGCGTTGCCATATTACCTAAACTATTGGACACGCAGAGTGGGACTCCAACATACGGCGGTGATGGGTACGTGCTTTGAAGTCAACAACCGTAACCACCTGGCCTCGGAGGCCCCTACTCGAAATATACAAATCAAATATAAACTCACAAGGATCAAAATATACAACCCGCAAATAAAGTCAAAATATCAACATATTCAATTCACATGTCAACCCTCAACGATTAAAATATACAATTCATATGTACACTCGTAATGGTGGCAGTATACATATCAGATGTGAGTGGGCGTCGTGATCGCGCAGTGTGTTCGCTTCAGGTGCGAACTGCTCGGAGTTCGTGCGCAGCTGTAGACGTTATGATTGTATAGTCATTGAGCAAGGCATTTCAATTCCACAATGCCTCTTCCATATCTCTCGTGGCGATGGATTCCACAGGAACGAACTATCGAGAGTGATTAATATAAGTTGTAGGAACTTGTTTCGCAATCGAGCTAACATAAACTAGATGTGAGTGACTGTATTTGTTTAGATCAGATTATGATGAACCCAGCTGTTAATTGTGTGTGGGGAAATACCCCGTATTTAATGCATGGACACCTTGATAGATTCGCATATAAATGAATACGACACACCATTGGGTTCCGAACCAACAATGGTAAGGGACAAGTGACTTTAATTCAACGATATTAACCGCTTGCACCCTCCGAGTAGTCATGCATTGCCGTGCACATTGATAGCTTCGCATATAAAAGAATACGACACTCCCTTTGGGTTCCGAACCAACAATGGTGAGGGGCATGTGACTTGAATTCAACGATATTAACCACCCAGTCAACGAAGCCCCTTCTTCCATATTAATTAAATTGTCAGCACATAGTCAATCTTCAAATGTGAGTCATTCAACATACAACGATCAAAATATGCTATTAACATGCTAACTCTCAACGATCAGAGAATTCAAATCACATATCAACTCTTACAAATCACATATCAACCCTTACAAATCACATATCAACTCTTACAAATCACATATCCACTCTTACAAATCACATATCCACTCTTACAAATCACATATCCACTCTTACAAATCACATATCAACTCTTACAAATCACATATCCACCCTTACAAATCACATATCAACTCTTACAAATCACATAATCAACCCTTACAAATCACATATCAACTCTTACAAATCACATATCACACATATCAACTCATTCAAATCACATATCAACTCTTACAAATCACATATCAACTCTTACAAATCACATATCAACCCTTACAAATCGCATATCAACTCTTACAAATCACATATCAACTCTTACAAATCACATATCAACCCTTACAAATCGCATATTAACTCTTACAAATCACATATCAACTCTTACAAATCACATATCACCTCTTACAAATCACATATCAACTCTTACAAATCACATATCACCTCTTACAAATCACATATCAACTCTTACAAATCACATATCAACACTTACAAATCGCATATCAACTCTTACAAATCACATGCAAACACTAAAATAGACAAACAGTATGTAGCTATTGCTGGGCTACGTACACTGTGACGACAGACATAGAAAACGCATGGCATTACTTGAAAGGTATCAATCGTACATGTAGGAATTAGTTCAGGCTTTGCACCAGGCATCTGCTGTTGTATAGTTACATGTGATATACCCAACTGCTCCATTGAACAAACCAACTAGAGGCAGCACAACACCGGTCGTCCCATCTGATAACCAATTGCATTTGATGGACGTCAATCCAATTACTTATGCCGCTCTCAGTTCATCGGGACTTGCAAGTGTTGTGTTCAGTTCTATGCAGCGTGCATGAGCTTCTGCAAATGTCATGGTTGATACCGCATTGTACGTAGTTTCTAGTGCCTGAAACACTGAGAACAAAAATATTCGCACTGTAACAAATTGTATGAAATGTATGTGCTTAAGATAGTCCATACTTAGCCTATGTACAGCAATAATGATATTACAAAAAAACCTTTGAAAATACAGTCAAACCTGTCTTAAGCAGCCAGCCAAGGGAATCACAGAGTGGCTGCTTAATAAAGGTCAAATGTATAGCAAAACAACATATTGGAAATCTGGAAACTGGCTGATTAATGCAGGTTGGCTGCTTAATAGAGGTGACCACAAACACAGGTTTCATTGTATTGTCATTTAACACAACCAAGATATCCTAATACTAATTGCGGACCTGCCAAATCGTGATTACCCGGAAACGTGTAGTTACGACATTGTGACATTTCGTCGACGATATGAGGGTTCCTATAAAGCTGGAACTTTATTTGTTTTACAACGATTGCGAAGCAAGTTTTAACAACTTAAATTAATCACTCTCGTTTACCCGGATGAAAGCGTAACGTCGTGTGGGAGGAAACCGGAGTACCCGGAGAAAACCCACCTGTCCGATCTGGCGACCACTTGTGTATGCACTTGCTGTGCACTTGGTTAGAGGGATAATTATATACTTATATTCACACGTAAAACAGTGTTCTGATAATTATCAATTTCAACTAAATGTAAAACATCGTGTAGCCAATACATTTGTGCACATTTTGATACTAAATTTGCCTATTTATTGCTTCTATAAGTATCAAATGTTCCCTCTAACCAAGTGCACACTTTCTTTTTCGTGTGAGTATATAAGGAGTGTATATTTTGTCACTTAATTTAAATATCTCCACAATACTATAGCATGTTGGTTCCGTAGCAGACCAAAAAAGATGTTTGGATGGTTACTAGCTTAACGCCCTTCCTCCTATACTCTATAATGTTACCTAGCCTGGGTGTCAGTCTGTCGATGTTTCACTTTTTAACTTCTGGCAATATGACATGATCGGAAACTCAATACGGCCCAATTAATAATTTCGGTGATAAAATATATTTATTTGACTGACCAGGCAAAATATATGGACGTCTGTTCCCAGGCTAATGTATATCCACAAGTTTCATCGAAATACAATCAACAACATTTTTCTGGACGAATGGGAATTTATGTGATAAGAATGAATGCTATGTATTCGTATGGTAGTTAAAAAGAGTCCAACTGTTTTCAGGGAACTAGTTCCAAGCTTTCACTGGTGTGCGCATACAAATACAGGCTTGAGCTGGAATACGGACGGATCTGTGGTCCAGTTGTTAACACGTTGGACTGGCAACATGTATCGCAGGTTCGATCCCCCGTCTGACAATAATAAATTTAACAGTTTTTCAGATGGGACGTTAAACCGAGTTCTCGTGTCGGTGCTTTACACCGTGCACGTACAAGAACCAGAGGAGATTCTGGAATGTGTCTCTCTCTGTATCATTGCACTATCCTCCAAACATCTAAAATGACTAATCTCTTCAGGAGGCGTCGCTCAACCGGTAGCGACAATAAATAAACGTAATACAAACAAGAGTGATTAATATAAGTTGTTAAAACTTGTTTCGCAATCATTGTAAAATAAATAAAGTTTAAACTTAAAACAAACAAACAATCCGGAAATATATTTACGCAGTTGAAATTCAACAAAACAGTAATTGGTTCCCATATAATTCGCGCTTGTTCCATGGATTGGCGCCAATTTGATAAAGCGGGGTCCGGATAATGCATAATTGGTTTCTATCTCATTTCTGGGATACTTACAGGATTATTAAAGGCTGGTTTCATGTTTCCCGCAATATCAATCACGTGGTGTAAACAATGTGAAAATAATGGTAGCCATTCAATTATTTTATTTTTTATTTTCTGACATACAAACAGTTTTCACACGTCAGCAACATACATAGCACATAATAGTCTATATATCTAATGATAACATGCTTACATTTAGTTTTGTCTTCAATATTCGTTTTTACGTAATTAGTAGGCATGCATGTCATAAAATATGTAACATTTGTAATGTGACCCTCTCTTACCTGATGGGTACCTTTTAAGATTTATATTGTGACCCTCTCTTACCTGATGGGTACCTTTTAAGATTTATATTGTTTCATAAAAATCATTCTGAAAAGGAAAAACATAGACGAGATATGTATAGGAAATACATAGACGAGATATGTATAGGAAATACATAGACGAGTTATGTATAGGAAATACATAGACGAGATATGCATAGGAAATACATAAACGAGATGTGTATAGGAAATACATAGACGAGATATGTATAGGAAATACATAGACGAGTTATGTATAGGAAATACATAGACGAGATATGCATAGGAAATACATAAACGAGATGTGTATAGGAAATACATAGACGAGATATGCATAGGAAATACATAAACGAGATATGTATAGGAAATACATAGACGAGGTATGTATAGGAAATACATAGACGAGATATGTATAGGAAATACATAGACGAGATATGTATAGGAAATACATAGACGAGATGTGTATAGGACATACATAGACGAGATATGTATAGGACATACATAGACGAGATATGTATAGGAAATACATAGACGAGATGTGTATAGGACATACATAGACGAGATATATATAGGAAATACATAGACGAGATATGTATAGGAAATACATAGACGAGATATGTATAGGAAATACATAGACGAGATATGTATAGGAAATACATAGACGAGATATGTATAGGAAATACATAGACGAGATGTGTATAGGAAATACATAGACGAGATGTGTATAGGAAATACATAGACGAGATATGTATAGGAAATACATAGACGAGATATGTATAGGAAATACATAGACGAGATATGCATAGGAAATACATAGACGAGATATGTATAGGAAAAACAGATTATAATGTCCCCAATTAAGCATAATGTTTGCAACCTTCAATTTGTAGTTTCTCTGTGCGATGGTTTAGATAACCGTTACAAATTAAACAAGAAAAACTATTACATGACCAACAGGGGCGTAGCTTGGCTTGATTCGATGTGTAGGCCAACTTATGACTTAAGACGGGAGGGGGGGGGGGGTCCGGGGATCGTCCCCAGGAAAACTATTTAATCCTGACCTCCCGATTTTTGTTGCAGATTTCGCATTTTTATTGTTTCGATTTTTTGGGGAAAGGTGTAGGCCACGGCCTACACGGCCTATAGGAAGCTACGCCAATGCCCAGAGTGCAACATGTTTATTCAATCGGGTGTGATTTATGCAAGAAATGCGGCATCATAAATGCACAATGCTTTTCCACTGACGGACAGAAGTTGGTTGCCATGCCATTTCACGTATTACTGCCGAATTTGGAGAATATTTTCCAACCCAGAGAAAAATGTCATTGCACGGCTGTGTATAGCGTTAATAGATGAACATGCTCGTGGTACAATTCCCGAGTGTAAGATACAGTTAAATAGACGATTATATATTGGTAATAGGGAGTCTTTTCCCCCTTTATATACTCGTTTAGGATGTTGTCTGTCGATGGTCTCGTGTCGGTTCTTTACACCGTGCACGTAAAGGAACCAGAGGAGAATCTGGAATGGGTCTGTATCATTGCACTATCCTCCAAAAATCTAAAATGACTAATCTCTTCTTGCTCATATGGGCAACCGGCAGCGCCGATACCTAAACGTAAAACACAAACAATGTATGTCGAACTAGACGCTTTACATTTTCAAAAGCCATACTAATTTAGCATTTGCCAGTCTGTAAGCTTACACCAGTTCCCTGTACTAATATGTTATTGTATACTGCCCTCAAGATATTAAGTTATGTTATATTTATGTTATATTTCGGGGTTTACTCCTGCATCAGCACCATTTTGGGTTATATCGCCGGCGGGCAGTTTACCTAACAACACCTTTCATGGGCAGGCTCCCGCGGTTAACCAGTACTTGGGTGCACCAACCTCCGTAAGAAACTGCCAACTTTTTCATATAAATGAGAAACGGTCTGAGCGGGGCTCGAACCCGTGACCATCAGAGATGATAGGTTACAGTGGTATACAAGTCAGCGACCTTAACCACTCGACCACGGAGACGGACTCCTCAATATATTAAATAAATCAAAAACATGCTAGATATTTTTTATTTTTTTTATTTTGTGAGGCCCCTATCGGGTAACCTCCTTTATTTTGATACATAGATAACATACATACATTCATACATACATAGTATACATGCATTACATCTATACATACATTGATAGTTATTTAACATGTATATATATATATATATGTGTATTTTACAAATGTTTTTGATTGAGAATAATGTACCTTGACAGAAAGAGTACCACCATTCCTTAACATTTTGATAGATGGACAAATGCAAGGAGAAAAAAAACAGCAAAAAGCATAAACGTAGTTTGGTATAAGTGATCGTTTCCATTTGACAATATTAATGTACTATCTTTTTAAACTCGGGGTTCAGTGCATGATTTAAGAAAAAAGAGACCATTTCCGATTGTGTTGCTCTAATTTGTTTCTTTCCAGTGCCATAGCCTTTTCTAGATTAATTCTTATATCTAAGTATCTTTTAAAATGCTCGAAATGGGGAATAGTTTTCATATACTTCATTCTAAAAATAAAAAATTTGCACAAAATAATAATGTAATTTATACATCTGTATGATTTAGAATTTTGTGTTCTACCAAAACATATGTCTGCTAGGTTGAACACAACAGTAATATTCTTGGATATTAAACATTGAGATAGGTTATTCCATAATTGTTGGATGTATGCACATTCCCAAAACATATGTTCGATACTTTCGACATGCATGTTACAAAAATCACATGTATTAGTTGGCGTCAATTTACATTTAAATAAGTGTGTATTTGTTGGGATAAGCTGCATTAGAAAGCGATATTGAACACTTCTTAATGTAGTATCTATTGTAGCTTCAAATGTTAGTGAATAAATATGTTTCCAATTCAGGATGTGTTTTGGAAACATAGTATTCCACTTCTGTTCTGAGGTTATAGATTCTTCACTTGCTGCTTGTATTTGTATATGATATAGAAGTTGATTTGGATTTCTAGATTTTACCAATTTGTCTAACAATGTTTCTTTTCTGGCATGTGTTAAGATTTCTGGGTTTAAGATGGTTAAATATATCCTTGGGATACTTTTAGTCAGTTTGAAGTAATTTAGAAATTGGTCTTCATTTATATCAAATATTGTTTTAGCTTCATTAAATGAAAATAATTTATTGTTTCGAAAGTCGTATAATTGCTCTATATAATTCATTCCTTTATCAAACCAATTTTTTATAAATAATGTCTTTCCTTCTGTTTTAATATCCGAGTTGTTCCATATGATATGTTTTCTTACAGTATCATTGGTTTTGTCGAAATCGGAGTTTACTTTAAACCATGCATACAAAACATCTTTCAGAAAATTGTTTTTAAAACATATGTTATTAATATCTGCTAATGACATGTTGCATTCGAAGATAAAATCTTCTCCAAATTTTTGAAGAGGTGATTCAAAGAAACATTTCCATAACCCTTTATTATCTTTATTTAAAAATCTTTTCACCCAACATGCTTTAATTTAGTAAAGAAAAGCTTGAATGTCAGTTACCTCTAAACCACCTTTTTCATACTGTTGCTTCAACACATTTCGTTTAATTTTGTCCGGTTTACCATCCCATAGAAAACTATATATATGGATTTATTGATGTATTTCATGATATTTACAGAAGGGTTAGATAAAATGGTAAATGGATATACTAATTTTGGTAACGCAAAGGTCTTGATTACAGTTACTTTGCCTAGAAGTGTTAATTTGCGGTGTTGCCATTGCTTCAAACAGTTTTTAAATTCTTGTAGTTTTGGTTCTAGATTTAACTTAATGTTCAGTTCTTTATTTGTACTGAAAACCATTTCCAGAGTTTTTGCATTTTGATTTGTCCAGGTAAATTTTATATCTTCGCGATATCTTATGTTGGCATCTTTTAATGAACCTATTCTGAGAACTGTTGACTTGAAAGTGTTAAGATTAAGATCTGAAATCGTTCCAAATTCGGTTATGACCTCTATTAAACGTTCAAATGACTTTTGTTCACCATTATTGATATATGTGGCATCATCTGCGAAAAGCGTTTGTTTTATTTCTCTATTGTTGATGGTAATTCCTTTAATATCTATATCTTTTGCGATTACGCTGGAAAGTACTTCCATGCATATAATAAAAAGAGAAGATAACAGAGGACAACCTTGTCTTACACCTCTTTCAATCTGAAACGATTCCGACATATGGCCGTTATTTATTATTACACTGTTTACATTATTGTAGAATAGTTTTACCCATTTAATAAGATTCTCTCCAAAGTTAAAATGTTGCAGACATTTAAATATGAAATCGTGACTGAGACTGTCGAATGCTTTTTCGTAGTCTGAGAAGAATAGGATGCCGGGAAGGTTTTTATCTTCAAGATATTCAATTATTTCAAATATTAAACGGACATTTTCACCGATATAACGACCTTTCATAAAACCAGTTTGTTCAGGACTAATAATTTGTGGTAAAGCACTTTTCAGTCTGTTGGCTACTGTTTTGGTAGCAATCTTATAATCAATATTAAGAAGACTGATTGGACGCCAATTTGATAGTGATGTATGTTCTTTTCCTGATTTTGGTAGTAATGTTATTATGCCTTGTTTTTGGAGGTCTGTTAAATCACCAGTACAAAAAGAACAGTTTAGCGAATTGACGTAATATTGTTTTAAATCATACCAGAATATTTTGTAGAATTCAGTTGTTAATCCATCCGAACCAGGACTTTTATTATTTTTCATTTCAAGTAATGAATTCTAGCACTCGTATTCATTTAATAGACCTTCACAATTTACGCTATAATTATGTGACAATTTATTTACTGACTGATTGAAGAAATTTATCTTTGATGCTGCTATATCACGTTTTTTGTAGAGACTCTTATAGAAAGTCACTTCTTCATTTAAGATGTTTTTGGGACCTACTATTTCGTGTTCATTTACATATAATTTTGTAATAGTTTTCTTTACCGCATGTCGTTTCTCAAGATTTGCAAAATATTTTGTGTTCTTTTCATTTCCTTCAATATGTAAGGCCTTTGATCTTATCATCATACCATTGACTCGTTGATCGTATAAATTATTGAGTTCTTGTTGTTTATGTATTAGATCTTCTTTATTTTGATCTACATTTATATTTGATGTTATTAGTTTATTTTCAAGTTCTTCTATTTCATTAGTTAGTCTGGCTTCCTCTTTTATGTCAAGTTTTTTCTTACGTGTAGCATATTTTATAGTTGCATTCCTTATATTTCCTTTAATCAATTCCCATAAAACATTTGGACTAGCAGCATGATTGAATTGAACTGTTTCCTTTATACTATTCTTTATTATACTTTGGTACTCATTGATAAGCAATAGACTATTGTTTACTTTGAAGTAGCCAGGTCCCCTTTCTTGATTAATAAAACTTATATTAATTAAAACTATAGAATGATCAGTCTTGTATCCTGGTTTAATATTACATGCCTTTGTAATGTTGCAAAAATGTTCAGACACTAAAAAGAAATCTAACCTGCTAAATATCGGAGGCTTTGTGTTAGAGTGCCATGTATATTGTAGCGACGATTTATTGAGATGTCTCCAAATATCTGTTAAGTTAAAGTGCTGCATTATATTGTTAAATTTGTTTCTACATTTGGTATGGGTGTCCTTTCGGCCATTCTTTTTGTCCAGATGAATATTTAATATCGTATTATAGTCGCTATTATGAAATTTTTATCGTCGTTTGTATGTAAAAAAATCTTCTAGTTCCATACATATATTGATATCATCATTGTTTGGTCCATATATATTTATTATTGTAATTTCTTGATCATTTATTTTAAGTTCTAGTGCAATTAGTCTGCCTTTTATTATTTCTGTAAAATTGTGGACGGTATAGGACCCAGCTATGTTTAGAAGTATCGCTACACCTTCACTATTAGACTTTGTACCACTAAAATAAGCATCACCCTTCCAGTCTGACTTCCATTTCTTAACAATATCATTTGTTGAGTGCGTCTCTTGCAAAAGACAAATAGAAACATCTTTACTTTTTAGCCATTGGAACACTTCTAATCGTTTTCGTGTATTTCTGAATCCCCTCACATTAAGAGTACATATTAAGGACTCCATAATACACTGGTACAATAGAGATTTAAGCGACATAAAGGAAACGATCAAATAATGTTTTTTTAAACACTTCATATTCGCAGATACTTCGGTCGTGGGCAAGTATAAATTGACAATTGCCTGAAACGAAATGTTGTTACAAGTGGATGTTGCATCACATGACCACTGTAAGAATACAAATAAATCATATCTTCCAGAAAAAAAAGGTCAGAAAAAAGCGTACTCGTTACGTGAAAGTGTATGGGATAGGTCGCGTATATATTACAGCAAATATATAGATCAGTATATATTGCAGATACATTGTATACACGTACAAGTACACATATATCAATGAATCAATGAAGCTGATATATATCCTAAGACAAATCGGTACAGACAAAAAATAAAAAAAACGTTATTGCTTATTGTCAATTGACTGGACAGAAACATGTGTCATATCTATATACAACAAAAACAAAAACAACACACACTCAACATGCTAGATATTACTATATGGAATTACTGAGGTTCTATGCTGTATATACGTAAATAGGCAGTAGTGCATCCGAGGTCGAATGTAGTCCCAATAACTAATATAGTTTAATTTTCATTTTGGTAAAAATGCATTTTCATGACAGGCAGTGTATTGTTTTTGTGTTGAGAAATTGTGTGACTTGAGAAGACTTAACAATATGTGGTATAAGAATGCATGCAAACTCTTATATACACATTGTCTTCATTAAACCTTTTTCCAAATCAATTAACAATATTGCTATCAAGCTCAAATTGATAGCCTGTTCATTCCTATTAGATGTACATTTTGTATATACAATAAGGGAGTCAATTTATTTATAGAGACTTCAATTTCATAACTAATAAGTAACCGTTTTCAACCTTACTAAATTTCTGAAGAGTTTATACATTATAATTTGCAAATTGTGTACGTTACAAAATATCAAATACTTCATATCTTTACACTAGATAGTTATTATGCAACATCTATATTACTTGTCTGTGCAATATGATGACAGGAGATTAGTGTCAAGCAGTATAAACATTAATTGTTTGTTCTGTTGCATATTCGGATAATAATAATCGTGTCTGTCATGGGCATTCTGGGTCCATGAAGATTCAAAATTCACCCATTGGCTGCCCAATCTGGGTAGGTGTGCGTTCGAATTCAGCACTAGCTAATATATACCCCGATATTCTGGCTGCATTACGCTAATCCAGAATCTGAACCAGGTTAAATAAATAAGAATTAAACTTTTCGTAAAATATAAATTGTGAATTGGATCTTTTAATTATAGCCCGACCCGCCCGGTACCTCACAACAAGCGAGTTCCACACATACATATACTACAACACAAGAACCATAGACACCGACCAACAACAAATAAGCCGGGTCGGCAATATTTCTACGAGAACGAGAATTTGGCGGTTCATCCATCATTGTAAAAAAACGAGTTGTCGGTATATCAAGAATTTGAACACTTGTCTTCATGTATGTTGCTATGTAGGCACCATTATAACATGGGAACAGACGTTACTATATTTTGCTTGTCCGTGATATAAATATATTTAACTCCCAAACGGTTAATTGGGAAGTCGTGATAGTGCAGTAGTTGCGCGTTCGCTTCAGGTGCGAAAGGCCTGGAGTTCGAATCCCCACTGGAGCCATTACGATTGTGCCCTTAGGCAAAGCATTTAAATTCCACACTGGCTCTTCCTCGTGGCGATGGAATTCACCTGGAATGAAGTCTCGAGAGTGATTAATATTTGTTGTAAGAATATATATATATATATTATATATATAAGACATTGCTCATAACAAATACCTGCCAATATTTCAGTACGCTATGTGAAAGCGTTATGAAATTAGTTCACGAAATTATTGATGGGCCATCGTATAAATAGCATAGATATTTAATAATATTATGTCAAATACAACTCCACACAACAATGTCGAAATCCCAAGTACACATCTTACACATGATACTCGGACATTGTAGATCCAGTTACGGTTGACGGGTTAGTAATAGTTAGTATGGAATATCGGAGACAGGATAAAGTAAGAAATACGAAAAATAACGGGACATGTCGCAATAATCACAATAGAAAGTCATGGTTCACGTGAACATTAAACACCAATAATCACAAGAGAAAGTCATGGTTCGCGTGAACATTAAAAAGAGAAAGTCATGGTTCGCGTGAACATTAAAAAGAGAAAGTCATGGTTCGCGTGAACACCAATATTTCAATCTGTGATAAACGCTTTCAAAACTAGACCTATCTAAACAGACGGATATGTAGCCCAGTGGTAACACGCTGGACAGGTAATCCAGGGATCGCAGGTTCGATCCCCCGTCTGACCCTAATAAAATTAACTTTCAGATGGGACGTTAAACCGAGGTCTCGTGTCGGTGCTTTACACCGTGCACGTAAAAGAACCAGAGGAGCCTCTGGAATGGGTCTCTCTCTCTGTATCATTGCATTATCCTCCAAAATCTAAAATGACTAATATCTTCAGGAGGCGTCGCTCATATGGGCAACCGGTAGCGACGATAAATAAACGTATTTAAAAAAAAGACCTATCTAAAAGTATATGATAATTACAAGCAAACATACCTGGAAATATCGCCATTGATGCACACACCCATCCAGCCGCATACTCTTAGCATGGGGTGCCATAAGCTTCGTGCATTCATAGCCTGTATGTCAAAAGGCAGGACTTTGTTCCGGATGACCAAGCTGGGCTGTTACAGTTATCTAAATGTTGACAGCGGAACACGCAAGACAGTAATGTCTCGCAAGAAGATATTTCCGCAACTATATCTGCAAATCTTATTTTGCAATCTTTTCGCATTCTGTATATTCTGCCATTCACCGGAATAAATTCCAACTAATGCTAAACTTAGCCAAACAAGAAGGTACAAGTACATCTTTGATGGTTTCAATTCTATTTGAAATCCTATTAGCATTTTGTAACTCTTTCGACACTGTCTGTGGATATTGAGCAATGTTTATATATATATATATACCCGTCATAATCAGCTTAGATACATGGTATGCTGTACCACAATAATGAAGTCATGCTTGATAATAATCAGATTCTCAATCACGTCTGGCCCGTTGAAGATACATGGAATTACTAAATCGATATATGTTGCAATGATTGCGCCTTTGTAGATATACAGTGCTTTGTAGAGACACAGTGCTTTGTAGAGATACAGTGCTTTGTAGAGACACAGTGCTTTGTAGAGATACAGTGCTTTGTAGAGACACAGTGCTTTGTAGAGATACAGTGCTTTGTAGAGACACAGTGCTTTGTAGAGATACAGTGCTTTGTAGAGATACAGTGCTTTGTAGAGACACAGTGCTTTGTAGAGATACAGTGCTTTGTAGAGACACAGTGCTTTGTAGATATACAGTGCTTTGTAGAGACACCGTGATTTGTAGAGACACCGTGCTTTGTAGAGACACCGTGCTTTGTAGAGATACAGTGCTTTGTAGCGATACAGTGCTTTGTAGAGATACAGTGCTTTGTAGAGACACAGTGCTTTGTAGAGATACAGTGCTTTGTAGAGACACGGTGCTTTGTAGAGACATAGTGCTTTGTAGAGATACAGTGCTTTGTAGAGACACAGTGCTTTGTAGAGACACAGTGCTTTGTAAAGATACAGTGCTTTGTAGAGACACAGTGCTTTGTAGAGATACAGTGCTTTGTAGAGACACAGTGCTTTGTAGAGATACAGTGCTGTGTAGAGATACAGTGCTTTGTAGAGACACCATGATTTGCAGAGACACAGTGCTTTGTAGAGATACAGTGCTATGTAGAGACACCGTGATTTGTAGAGATACAGTGCTTTGTAGACACACAGTGCTTTGTAGAGATACAGTGCTTTATAGATGTACAGTGCTTTGTAGAGACACAGTGCTTTGTAGAGATACAGTGCTTTGTAGAGACACAGTGCTTTGTAGATATACAGTGATTTGTAGAGATACAGTGCTTTGTAGAGACACAGTGCTTTGTAGAGATACAGTGCTTTGTAGAGATACAGTGCTTTGTAGAGACACCGTGATTTGAAGAGATACAGTGCTTTGTAGAGACACAGTGCTTTATAGAGATACAGTGCTTTGTAGATATACAGTGCTTTGTAGAGACACAGTGCTTTGTAGAGATACAGTGCTTTGTAGAGACACAGTGCTTTGTAGATATACAGTGCTTTGTAGAGACACCGTGATTTGTAGAGACACCGTGCTTTGTAGAGACACCGTGCTTTGTAGAGATACAGTGCTTTGTAGCGATACAGTGCTTTGTAGAGATACAGTGCTTTGTAGAGACACAGTGCTTTGTAGAGATACAGTGCTTTGTAGATACACGGTGCTTTGTAGAGACACAGTGCTTTGTAGAGATACAGTGCTTTGTAGAGACACAGTGCTTTGTAGAGACACAGTGCTTTGTAGAGACACAGTGCTTTGTAGAGATACAGTGCTATGTAGAGACACCGTGATTTGTAGAGATACAGTGCTTTGTAGAGACACAGTGCTTTGTAGAGATACAGTGCTTTGTAGAGAAACAGTGCTTTGTAGAGACACAGTGCTTTGTAGAGATACAGTGATTTGTAGAGATACAGTGCTTTGTGGAGACACGGTGCTTTGTGGAGACACGGTGCTTTATAGATACACGATGCTTTGTAGAGACACAGTGCTTTGTAGAGACACAGTGCTTTGTAGAAACACGATGCTTTGTGGAGACACGGTAATTTGTGGAGACACAGTGCTTTGTAGAGACACAATGCTTTGTAGAGACACAGTGCTTTGTAGAGACACAGTGCTTTGTAGAGACACGATGCTTTGTAGAGACACGATGCTTTGTAGAGACACATTGCTTTGTAGAGACACGATGCTTTGTGGAGACACAGTGCTTTGTAGAGACACAGTGCTTTGTAGAGACACGATGCTTTGTAGAGACACGATGCTTTCCATCATCAGTATATTTACTTTCCATCATCAGTATATCTACTTTCCATCATCAGTATATCTACTTTCCATCATCAATATATCTACTTTCCATCATCAATATATCTACTTTCCATCATCAGTATATCTACTTTCCAGCATCAGTATATCTACTTTCCATCATCAGTATATCTACCTTCCATCATCAGTATATCTACTTTCCATCATCAATATATCTACTTTCCATCATCAGCATATCTACTTTCCATCATCAGTATATCTACTTTTCATCATCAGTATATCTTCTTTCCATCATCAGTATATCTTCTTTCCAACATCAGTTTGTCTACTTTCCAGCATCATTATATCTACTTCCCTCATCAGTATATGTTCTTGCCATCATCAGTATATCTACTTTCCAACATCAGTATATGTTCTTGCCATCATCAGTGTATCTACTTTCCATCATCAGTTTATCTACTTTCCAACATCAGTATATCTACTTTCCATCATCAGTATATCTACTTTCCATCATTAGTATATCTACTTTCCATCATCAGTATATATTCTTGCCATCATCAGTATATCTACTTTCCATCATCAGTATATCTACTTTCCATCATCATTATATCTACTTGCCATCATCAGTATATCTACTTTCCATCATCAGTATATATTCTTGCCATCATCAGTATATCTACTTTCCAGCATCAGTATATCTACTTTCCATCATCAGTATATCTACTTTCCATCATCAGTATATATTCTTGCCATCATCAGTTTATCTACTTTCCATCATCAATATATCTACTTTCCATCATCAGTATATCTACTTTCCATCATCAATATATCTACTTTCCATCATCAGTATATCTACTTTCCATCATCAGTATATCTACTTTCCATCATCAGTATATCTACTTTCCATCATCAGTATATCTACTTTCCATCATCAGTATATCTACTTTCCATCATCAGTATATCTACTTTCCATCATCAGTATATCTACTTTCCATCATCAGTATATCTTCTTTCCATAATCAGTTTATCTACTTTCCAGCATCAGTATATCTACTTTCCATCATCAGTATATCTACTTTCCATCATCTGTACTTTCCATCATCAGTATATCTACTTTCCATCATCAGTATATCTACTTTCCATCATCAGTATATCTACTTTCCATCATCAGTACTTTCCATAATCAGTATATCTACTTTCCCTAATCAGTATATCTACTTTCCATCATCAGTATATCTACTTTCCATCATCAGTATATCTACTTTCCATCATCAGTATATCTACTTTCCATCATCAGTATATCTACTTTCCATCATCTGTACTTTCCAGCATCAGTATATCTACTTTCCATCATCAGTACTTTCCATCATCAGTATATTTACTTTCCATCATCAGTATATCTACTTTCCATAATCAGTATATCTACCTTCCATCATCAGTATATCTACTTTCCATCATCAGTATATCTACTTTCCATCATCAGTATATCTACTTTCCATCATCAGTATATATACTTTCCATCATCAGTATATCTACTTTCCACCATCAGTATATCTACTTTCCATCATCAGTATATCTACTTTCCATCATCTGTACTTTCCATCATCAGTATATCTACTTTCCATCATCAGTATATCTACTTTCCATCATCAGTATATCTACTTTCCAACATCAGTGTATCTACTTTCCATCATCAGTATATCTACTTTCCATCATCTGTACTTTCCATCATCAGTATATCTACTTTCCATCATCAGTATATCGTCTTGCAATCATCAGTTTATCTACTTTCCATCATCAGTATATCTACTTTCCATCATCAGTATATCTACTTGCCATCATCAGTATATCTACTTTCCATAATCAGTATATCGTCTTGCCATCATCAGTATATCTACTTTCCATCATCAGTATATCTACTTTCCAGCATCAGTTTATCTACTTTCCATCATCAGTATATCTACTTTCCATATCAGTAACTTTCCATCATCAGTATATCTACTTTCCATCATCAGTATATCTACTTTCCAGCATCAGTATATCTACTTGCCAACATCAGTATATCTACTTTCCATCATCAGTATATCTACTTTCCATCATCAGTATATCTATTTTCCATCATCAGTATATCTACTTGCCATCATCAGTATATCTACTTTCCATCATCAGTATATATTCTTGCCATCATCAGTATATCTACTTTCCATCATCAGTATATTTACTTTCCATCATCAGTATATTTACTTTCCATCATCAGTATATATTCTTGCCATCATCAGTTTCTCTTCTTTCTTCTGTTATTCGTATGGTCCCGCTAATTTTCCAGATCCCAGACGAGCGGCCCAATTGTGGCGGATGCGTTGTCCCAAATGTTCGAGATTGACGAGCCCCCAGTGGGTGTCGTGAACCACACTTCTATTTATCTCTGTGACACGGTCGATCGCTCAATGTGGTGAGCCGGCACTTCTGTTTATATCTCAATGTCTCAGTGTCTCAGTTGATCTCCTGCCAGGGTCTAACCTATCATAGATTCGCTGGAGTTGTCTAAGGGTATTTGTATCTTCGGTCTCACAATAATAACACAACACAGTGGTTTGTCTTTCTTATATACTGAGTCAAAAAAGAAACGATACCAAACTAAAAATGACGTAAAACGGATAAAACCATAGAAAGGTTTAATATATTATTACGTATCAGTACCGGGTATCTTATTGCAAAGTCAGCCAACCATAAACACCAGGTAAATAAACACCCGATAATCCTGGAACGCCGAATTTCCGATTTGCACGTGCTCCTCAAAAAAGACAACTTCCTACACATGTACAAATCGGAAAACCGGTTTATTGTACTGGTATTGCATTATCATCGAGGAAAAACACCTTACATACCCATTGTTACCTCTAACAAAATGCCTAGGCTAAACCGCAATCAGAGAATGCGTGCCATTGGCATGATTGACGGCGGTTTACGTCAGCGTGACGTCGCAAATCGACTCGGGGTTACGCGGATCACGATAACACGTCTACTTCGACGTTATCGAACACATGGATCAGTGGACGACCGTCCAAGATCTGGTCGACCACGTGTGACGACGCGTGAACAGGACCGTCACATTCGGCGTCACATTTACGTGACCGGTTCCTACCTGCTACGCACACAGCTGCCATTACTCCTGGGATGACCAACAATCGCATCAGTGCACAAGCAGTCAGGAACCGGCTCGGTGAACGTGGCATTCGTGCCTATCGGCCATACGTTGGACCCATCCTGACACGACGTCACCGTGACGTACGGCGGTAATGGACGACGGAACGTGCTCGCTGGACTCGGTTACAGTGGAATTCGGTGATGTTTAGCGATGAATCGCGGTTCTGTTTGCGTCGAGCGGATGGCAGAGAGCGGGTATATCGCAGACGCGGTGAACGTTACGCCGACACGCATGTGTACGTCAGGTCGATCTGTTCGGGGGCGGATGCGTTATGGCGTGGGGCGGTATCACCTTCGGCAGTCGCACTGAACTGTTAGTGGTGGACGGGAACCTAAACGCACAGCGGTACTGTGATGAGATCCTTGCGCCAGTTGTTGTGCCGTTCTTTAACGCCAACAGAAACGTCACACTGTTCCAACAGGACAACGCCAGGTGTCATACTGCTCGGATTTCCACCACATTATTGGAGCAGAACAATATTGAAACCCTGCCGTGGCCTGCTTTGTCACCAGACTTGTCACCCATAGAACATGTGTGGGATACGTTAGACCGCCGCGTCAGACGACGTCAGCCGGTAACGTTAAACCAACTGAGGGATGTTTTGCGTCAGGAGTGGACAAATATTGACCAGCAAGAGATTCAGACACTCTTCCGTTCGATGCGACGGCGGTGCATTGCAGTGAGAGACGCAAATGGTGCCCATACTCGGTATTGACGTCTGTGTGAAAACTTCATTAAACCCCTGTCCGACGAATTACGTCATCACGCAGCAGACCGTTTCGGAGGCTCATTATGCTTTGTGTGCTCCTCTTTCAAACATGTTGGACTATCATCTTATGAATTTTCAAAGAATTTTCTTAATAAATGTTGAAATTATAGACACATAAACACCAGGTATCGTTTCTTTTTTGACTCAGTATATATACTTATTATTCTTCCGTATTGTCTTTATTTCTGTGTTATATCTCATGCATATATCTCTGCTTAATTCAACTTTTAGTTTATTTATTTAAGTCAGAATTTAGTCGCTGATTGTCCTGATAAGCTCTAATCTCTTTAATCCGTAATTACTCTATTCAACCAATCTCATCAATGTTTCCGCTTCAATAACGTTCGTCTCACAATAATAGATTATATTCACCGGAACTAAATATAGATTGTATTCACCGGATCTAAATATGTTCCTTATCTCCGTCGAATAATCTTATAACTCGTATTTATTTTTAAATACTCAATTAACTTTCATAGGTTATCTTTCTCTTAATGTCTATACTCTTCTAAGTATCATAGCAACCGTTAATTATGTATCTTATTTTCGAGATCACGCAACGATCCGTTCCTTGGATGTCACCTTTGTGTATCTGCTTTGGTTAATAAATTTCGTTTCTTATATACAGACCAGCGATGGTCATCTAGACTTGCATGGATGACTTGAGGATAACATACGTCACAGTACCTGGAGGATAACATACGTCACAGTACCTAGAGGATAACATACGTCACATTACCTAGAGGATAACATACGTCACGGTACCTAGAGGATAGCATACGTCACAGTACCTAGAGGATAACATACGTCACAGTACCCAGAGGATAACATACGTCACAGTACCTAGAGGATAACATACGTCACAGTACCTAGAGGATAACATTCGTCACAGTACCTAGAGGATAACATATGTCACTGTACCTAGAGGATAACATACGTCAAAGTACCTAGAGGATAACATACGTCACAGTACCTAGAGGATAACATACGTCACAGTACCTAGAGGATCACATACGTCACAGTACCTAGAGGATAACATATGTCACTGTACCTAGAGGATAACATACGTCACAGTACCTAGAGGATAACATACGTCACAGTACCTAGAGGATAACATACGTCACAGTACCTAGAGGATAACATACGTCACAGTACCTAGATGATAACATACGTCACAGAACCTAGAGGATAACATACGTCACAGTACCTAGAGGATAACATACGTCACTGTACCTAGAGGATAACATACGTCACGGTACCTAGAGGATAACATACGTCACAGTACCTAGAGGATAACATTCGTCACAGTACCTAGAGGATAACATATGTCACTGTACCTAGAGGATAACATACGTCACAGTACCTAGAGGATAACATACGTCACAGTACCTAGAGGATAACATACGTCACAGTACCTAGAGGATCACATACGTCACAGTACCTAGAGGATAACATATGTCACTGTACCTAGAGGATAACATACGTCACAGTACCTAGAGGATAACATACGTCACAGTACCTAGAGGATAACATACGTCACAGTACCTAGAGGATAACATACGTCACAGTACCTAGAGGATAACATACGTCACAGAACCTAGAGGATAACATACGTCACAATACCTAGAGGATAACATACGTCACTGTACCTAGAGGATAACATACGTCACAGTACCTAGAGGATAACATACGTCACAGTACCTAGAGGATAACATACGTCACAGTACCTAGAGGATAACACACGTCACATTACCTAGAGGATAACATACGTCACAGTACCTAGAGGATAACATACGCCACAGTACCTAGAGGATAACATACGGCACAGTACCTAGAGGATAGCATACGTCACAGTACCTAGAGGATAACATACGTCACAATACCTAGAGGATAACATACGTCACAGTACCTAGAGGATAACATACGTCACTGTACCTAGAGGATAACATACGTCACAGTACCTAGAGGATAACATACGTCACATTACCTAGAGGATAACATACGTCACGGTACCTAGAGAATAGCATACGTCACAGTACCTAGAGGATAACATACGTCACAGTACCCAGAGGATAACATACGTCACAGTACCTAGAGGATATCATACGTCACAGTACCTAGAGGATAACATACGTCACAGTACCTAGAGGATAACATACGTCACAGTACCTAGAGGATCACATACGTCACAGTACCTAGAGGATAACATATGTCACTGTACCTAGAGGATAACATACGTCACAGTACCTAGAGGATAACATACGTCACAGTACCTAGAGGATAACATACGTCACAGTACCTAGAGGATAACATACGTCACAGTACCTAGAGGATAACATACGTCACATTACCTAGAGGATAACATACGTCACAGTACCTAGAGGATAACATACGTCACAGTACCTAGAGAATAACATACGTCACAGTACATAGAGGATAACATAGGTCACAGTACTTAGAGGAAAACATACGTCACAGTACCTAGAGGATAACATATGTCACAGTACTTAGAGGAAAACATACGTCACAGTACCTAGAGGATAACATAGGTAACAGTACTTAGAGGATAACATACGTCACAGTACAAAGAGGATAACATAGGTCACAGTACTTAGAGGAAAACATACGTCACAGTACCTAGAGGATAACATACGTCACAGTACCTAGATGATAACATACGTCACTGTACCTAGAGGATAACATACGTCACAGTACCTCGAGTATAACATACGTCACATTACCTAGAGGATAACATACGTCACGGTACGTAGATGATAACATACGTCACAGTACCTAGAGGATAATATACGTCACAGTACCCAGAGGATAACATACGTCACAGTACCTAGAGGATAACATACGTCACAGTACCCAGAGGATAACATACGTCACAGTACCTAGAGGATAGCATACGTCACAGTACCTAGAGGATAACATACGTCACAGTACCTAGAGGATAACATAGGTCACAGTACTTAGAGGAAAACATACGTCACAGTACCTAGAGGATAACATAGGTCACAGTACTTAGAGGATAACATACGTCACAGTACATAGAGGATAACATAGGTCACAGTACTTAGAGGAAAACATACGTCACAGTACCTAGAGGATAACATACGTCACAGTACCTAGAGGATAACATACGTCACTGTACCTAGAGGATAACATACGTCACAGTACCTAGAGTATAACATACGTCACATTACCTAGAGGATAACATACGTCACGGTACGTAGAGGATAGCATACGTCACAGTACCTAGAGGATAATATACGGCACAGTACCCAGAGGATAACATACGTCACAGTACCTAGAGGATAACATACGTCACAGTACCTAGAGGATAATATACGTCACAGTACCTAGAGGATAACATATGTCACAGTACCTAGAGGATAATATACGTCACAGTACCTAGAGGATAGCATACGTCACAGTACCTAGAGGATAACATACGTCACAGTATATAGAGGATAACATACGTCACAGTACCTAGAGGACAACATACGTCACAGTACCTAGAGGATAACATACGTCACAGTACCTAGAGGATAACATACGTCACAGTACCTAGAGGATAACACACGCCACATTACCTAGAGGATAACATACGTCACAGTACCTAGAGGATAACATACGTCACAGTACCTAGAGGATAACATACGTCACAGTACCTAGAGGATAACATATGTCACAGTACCTAGAGGATAACATACGTCACAGTACCTAGAGGATAACATACGTCACAGTACCTAGAGGATAACATACGTCACAGTACCTAGAGGATAACATACGTCACAGTACCTAGAGGATAACATACGTCACAGTACCTAGAGGATAACATACGTCACAGTACCTAGAGGATGACATACGGCACAGTACCTAGAGGATAACATACGTCACAATACCTAGAGGATAACATACGGCACAGTACCTAGAGGATAACATACGTCTCAGTACCTAAAGGATAACATACGTCACAGTACCTAGAGGATAACATACGTCACAGTACCTAGAGGATAACATACGTCACAGTACCTAGAGGATAACACACGTCACATTACATAGAGGATAACATACGTCACAGTACCTAGAGGATAACATACGTCACAGTACCTAGAGGATAACATACGTCACAGTACCTAGAGGATGATATACGTCTCAGTACCTAGAGGATAACATACGGCACAGTACCTAGAGGATAACATACGTCACAGTACCTAGAGGATGACATACGTCACAGTACCTAGAGGATAACATACATCACAGTACGTAGAGGATAACATACGTCATAGTACCTAGAGGATAACATACGTTACAGTACCTAGAGGATAACGTACGTCACAGTACCTAGAGGATAATATACGTCACAGTACCTAGAGGATAACATACGTCACAGTACCTAGAGGATAACATACGTCACAGTACCTAGAGGATAACATACGTAACAGTATTTAGAGGATAAAATACGTATCAGTACCTGGAGGATAACATACGTCACAGTACCTAGAGGATAGCATACGTCACAGTACTTAGAGGATAACATATATCACAGTACTTAGAGGATAACATTCGTCACAGTACTTAAAGGATAACATATGTCACAGTACCTAGAGGATAACGTACGTCACAGTACATAGAGGATAACATACGTCACATTACTTAGAGGATAACATATATCACAGTACTTAGAGGATAACGTACGTCACAGTACTTAGAGGATAACATATATCACAGTACTGAGAGATTAACATACGTCACAGTACTTAGAGGATAACGTACGTCACAATACTTAGAGGATAACATATATCACAGTACTTAGAGGATAACATATATCACAGTACTTAGAGGATAACATATATCACAGTACTTAGAGGATAACATATATCACAGTACTTAGAGGATAACATATATCACAGTACTTAGAGGATAACGTACGTCACAGTACTTAGAGGATAACATATATCACAGTACTTAGAGGATAATATATATCACAGTACTTAGAGGATAACATATATCACAGTACTTAGAGGATAACGTACGTCACAGTACTTAGAGGATAACATATATCACAGTACTTAGAGGATAACGTACGTCACATTACTTAGAGGATAACATATATCACAGTACTTAGAGGATAATATATATCACAGTACTTAGAGGATAACATATATCACAGTACTTAGAGGATAACGTACGTCACAGTACTTAGAGGATAACATATATCACAGTACTTAGAGGATAACGTACGTCACAGTACTTAGAGGATAACGTACGTCACAGTACTTAGAGGATAACATACGTCACAGTACTTAGAAGATAACATATATCACAGTACAGGATAACAATCGATTGACCTCTTACAAAACATAAACGGCAACAGTAACATCGACATTAGCCGTACAGAATAATTGAATTTCTTTTCGTGACGATACGGGTCGTTGGGGTAGATTACGCACGGGATGTTCCTGGTGGTAAATTGTGGGGGAAATCATTCGAGGTTTACTACTAGAACGATACGTATAGTAAGTTTGGTACAGTAACATTTTTCATCAAATTTAAATTTGTTCAACTGTAATGAACGGAGAGGAAGGAGAAGGTGGTGCACACGTGGCGGTGAATTTAGACGGATTCCATTCTCAACCTTCACAAGCTCCGCAGGAACGTCGTTGTCAGGCAACAACCAGAGCAGTCACCAGTTAGACCAGGGGTGCAGTCAAACGACGATGTCAAACGGATTAGTTGAGTATAAAATGTATTACTAAATAATGAATGTGTCATACATCCATGAGTTTTATCTAGTACCAATAACATAGAAAATCACGAGAAATATCATGAACATGTTTTCAACCTTCCTAAAGTGACATTCGTACTTCGTTCGCTCCGAAATCCACAGCATAGTTCATAGTTCAGAAATCGAATCATTTGACCCTTGATACTAAACAGGCCGGGAGTTAACCATGCGTATCACAACTATTTTTGTTGACAGTGTGAGGTATGATACTTGTTTATATTGATGTTATCTTGATCTAGTCAGGTATTAATGGATTTTAGTGGCTTCGTTCCAATAGTTGTTTCCAATCTACTATTTGCAAGATTCCAATATTTTAGTAAAAACTTAAAACTGAATAATTTGGCAAATCCATTAATACCTGACTATGTATGCAATTAAGTCCAGTATCGGTTTCGGTATCGCGGAAGCTATTAATTACATCACATTTGTTTTAACAGAACAGTTCTGTTCAAAAAAATAATTAATTGCGATCTTCAATGGAATATGGACAATTGCAATGTTCGGTGTCATCGGAGCTGAATCTAAATTTTAATTATAATTCTTAATCTTTAATCTTTGATCGTTATTCACAGAGGAAGAGTTGACCGAGACAGAATAATAATAATAATAATAATAATAAAGACTTTATTTAACGCTCGAGAGAACTCATTTGAAATGATGCCCTCAACAAATTAAAACATCAAGTAGCATAATGAAACATGTAAACAGTAAAACTTTTATAGGAAATAAGATATAAGCTGCAAGAACTAATACTTATATTGTATGAAGCTCTTGCCAAGGTAGCAGGACGTGCGCATGGGAGCATACTAAGTAAGATACACCAGCTTAGTTTATACAAATTTATTGTAGCTCGATTGCGAAACAAGTTATTTCAACTTATATAAATCACTCTCGAGACCTCATTCCTGATGGAATCCATCGCCATGAAGGAGAGAGAAGAGGCAACGTGGAATTTAAATGCCTTGCCTAAGGGCACAATCGTAACGGCTCCAGTGGGGCTCAAACTCTGGACCTTTCGCACCTGAAGCGAACGTGCATCCACTGCGCTATCACGACTTCCACTACACCAGCTCACGGATTTTGGATTTCGCTCGTATGATAAGCTATACAATTCCTGTGTAGTTCCTATTCTGGATTATTGTTCATTCATTTGGGGATTAAAACAATTAGGAATATAATAGAATATGTTTTATTGCGAAATCGGCAATAACCTTGCATTTGGCAATACAATATACAGACTTGTCGTGACGTCATACCTTTGTACTTGCAGTCCATTATTATTAATATTGGACTGCTGTTAATTGACCTACGTATTATAATAAATCCTACGCGTAAATGTACGAAATTAACAATTATAATCAGTAGGATCTTGTTATATAAGTGTGTGTTTTAAGTAAGATATAAACCTCGTTTTCGGCTTATATCTTATCCTAAGAGTAACATATTTATTCAAGGTAGGTCAACTTGTTCTGCCTAAACAATTTAATCTTATTTATTGTACATCGAACATATCAAGGTAAACTGGTATTCTGATTCAATAGCGTTGCTGTTGCAACATTTACATAGTTTATTAACACGATCAATAGCATTGTAGCGGCCAGTTTCAATAGTCAAATCATGACGATTCATCCTCAGTCTAAAGTGTTGCGAGTTGTTTTTAACCTTAAGTAAGTAGTTTTCTAATTCAAAATCAGTTTTAAAACGTACATAGTGCACAATATCAATCTATTGACAACGTACAGCACAGGGCGTTACGCTACTTTCTCGGAGTGCATATATTCACATCTATACTAGCGCTATATGGAGATGCAGGATGGAAACCAAGTAACTACATAATATTGGGAAATGCGTTACTGGAATAAACATGGACAACGATCGACTTACTAACCGTGTATTCGAGTATGATTACCAAGTGGACAGGAATAACTGGTGTTATGAACTTAAACAAACAATGCATACTTTAGGACTCATTTAAGACAGAATATGTTTTACACAAAGACATGCTTCGAACTTACACATGACATTCAAGCGGTCCCCACATTAAGAACATATAAGCTACATGTATTCAAACAGACTATTCGATGTGAAGATTATGTGTAAATGAATCTTAACCTTTTCCTTCATAGAGATTTAGGTTAATATACAATTATATCTCCATACAAACGACAGCCATTTAGCTATCATGCAGTGGACAAGTAGTCACCATATCTATCCCACCTCTATAGATATTACTGGGACTACATATAGATTTAGGTTAATATACTATTATATCTCCATACAAACGACAGCCATTTAGCTATCATGCAGTGGATAAGTAGTGGCCATATCTATCCCACCTCCATAGATATTACTGGAACTACATGAGATTTAGGTTAATTCAATTCAATTCAACTTTATTGGCATAATCAGCAAACAAGTTGCCTTTGGCCATTTACAAACACAAAAAACTATGGCAAAGACAAATATAAATACATATGGTAATGAATATTAATATTTATACATTTTCATACAACATACATTTAAGAAACAATTAAAATGTCCAGGGCATTTTTCCTTATTAACATACATTCTTTAATATATTTAGATACTTTTACTTGCAAATGTTTATTTTTTGTCGACATAAGCGTGAACAATTTCTGTACACAAGGCCATGAAATATTGTTAAACTATGTTTTTCTTACTGTTCTATATGTTTCACAACATAGCATAAAATGATATTCTGATTCAACTGCATGTTGACTACATAACTTACACAATCTGTCTTCTCGTTCAATACCACCTTAGCTCAACCATCCACAACTCTGCCATCGATGCCTATGGGAAGAAGGAAAAACGAAATGTTGACTGGTATGAAGCAAATGCACAAGTTCTGGAACCTGTGACAGAAAGTAAAAGGCAGGCCCTCGTCAACTGGAAGAAAGCGCCAACCCAGCAAAACTTGGAATCACTCAGGAAATCCAGGAGTGAATGCCAGAAGATAGCCAGGAAATGTGCCAACGACTATTGGCTCCAGCTATGCTCCACCATAGAGCATGCTTCCTCCTCCGGTAACATAAAGTCCATGTACGAAGGCATCAAACAGGCCACTGGTCCCAATGTGAAGAAAACGGCTCCACTCAAAACCAAGTCAGGCGAGGTAATCACCGACCGAAGCAAGCAGATGGAGAGATGGGTAGAGCATTACCTTGAGTTGTACTCCACAAAGAACACAGTCTCCGAGGAGGCCCTCAACAGCATCCCGACACTTCCCGTACTTGAGGAGCTCGACAGCGAGCCAACCATGGCTGAACTTGAAAAAGCCATCAAAGCCCTCACCAGCGGAAAAGCAGCAGGAACTGATGCCATACCCCCTGAGCTGATTAAACAAGGGAAGCCAGCTCTACTACCACTTCTCCATGAACTTCTCTGTCTATGCTGGAAGGAAGGTGAAGTGCCACAAGACATGCGCGATGCTAAGATAGTCACACTCTTCAATAATAAGGGTGACAGAAGCGACTGCAACAACTATCGCGGCATATCCCTACTCAGCGTTGTTGGCAAAGTATTTGCTCGGGTCATTCTCGCAAGACTGCAGGTGGTAGCAGAGCGCATATACCCAGACTCCCAGTGTGGTTTCCGATCTGGCCGATCCACCGTTGACATGATCTTTTCAGTAAGGCAACTCCAGGAAAAGTGTAGGGAGCAACAACAACCACTGTAGCTCGCATTCGTGGACCTAACAAAGGCATTCGACCTGGTCAGTCGCTGTGGACTTTTCAAACTGCTACACAAGATTGGCTGTCCACCAAAATTGCTAAGCATGATCACGTCGTTCCACAAAGACATGAAGAGCACCGTCAGCTTCGACGGCGACACTTCCAAGCCTTTTCCCATCCTCAGCGGAGTCAAGCAAGGCTGCGTCCTCGCACCGACGCTCTTCGGCATCCTCTTCTCACTCCTCCTGACATATGCCTTCCAGTCCTCCTCTGACGGTGTCTACATCCACACTCGACACGATGGCAAGCTATACAACTTGGCCCGCTTGCGCGCCAAAACCAAAACAACTCGTGTCCTACTCAGGGAGATGCTGTTCGCTGACGATGCAGCCCTCGCAAGCCACACACACGATGGCCTCCAGCGCCTCATGGATCAGTTCTCCAATGCATGCCGTGAGTTTGCCCTAACCATCAGCATAAAGAAAACAGAGGTCATGACCCAGGACGTTGCAGATCCAGCTCCCATAGCCATTAACGGCTCTACACTCGCCATGGTCGACAACTTCAGATATCTAGGATCACTGATATCCAACAATCTGTCCCTCGATGCTGAGATCAATGCACGCATTGGGAAAGCAGCCACCGTCATGTCAAAACTCACCAAGAGAGTCTGGGAGAACAGAAACCTAACGCTGAACACCAAGTTGAAGGTATACCAGGCCTGCATACTCAGCACGCTCCTCTACGGCAGTGAGTCATGGACGACATATGCCAGACAAGAGACAAAGCTGAACTCATACCATATGAGGTGCCTTCGCAGGATCCTGGGAATCACTTGGGAAGATAGGGTCACCAATACAGAGGTCCTCAGCAGAGCGAGTTCAACAACCATATATGCAATGCTCAGTGAACGCCGCCTGCGCTGGCTAGGTCATGTCCGACGCATGGACAAAGGACGCATCCCCAAAGATCTACTGTACGGTCAACTTGAACAAGGATCACGTCCAACTGGTCGCCCCCACCTAAGATACAGGGACGCTTGTAAGAGGGACCTGCGTTCAGCGCAAATCAACATAGAGTATTGGGAGGACACAGCATCAAACCGGTCATCATGGAGACACGTTGTGAAAGCTGGGGTCAGACGAGCCGAGGCTGAGCGAACTCGGCTTCGTGAGCAGAAACGACAGAAGCGAAAGGCATCAACCAAACTGGATGACTCGATCTTCACCTGCGATGACTGCAACAGAGACTGCCATTCAAGAATAGGCCTACTCAGTCACCGCAGAAGATGTTCAACAAGAGCGCAATCCATCGTCTCATAAGACGGACGGAGGCTGATGA
>CM026402.1:79992146-80020783 GCA_014843695.1 Archivesica marissinica | reverse complement strand
CATTGTCAAAGTACTTGTGTATCATTGTCCAAGTACAGGTGTATCATTGTACAAGTACAGGTGTATCACTGTCCAAGTAAAGGTGTATCATTGTCCAAGTACAGGTGTATCATTGTACAAGTACAGGTGTATCATTGTCCAAGTACAGGTGTATCATTGTCCAAGTAAAGGTGTATCATTGTCCAAGTACCGGTGTATCATTGTCCAAGTACAGGTGTATCATTGTCCAAGTACTGTGTATCATTGTCCAAGTAACGGTGTATCATTGTCCAAGTAACGTGCATCATTGTCCAAGCACAGGTGTATCATGTCCAAGTACCGATGTATCATTGTCCAAGTACCGGTGTATCATTGTCCAAGTACAGGTGTATCATTGTCCAAGTACAGGTGTATCATTTTCCGAATAATGGTGTACCATTGTCCAAGTACTGGTGTATTGTCCAAGTAACGGTGTATCATTGTCCAAGTGCAGGTGTATAATTGTCCAAGTACTGGTGTATCATTGTCCAAGTACTGGTTTATCATTGTCCAAGTACAGGTGTATCATTGTTCAAGTACAGGTGTATCATTGTCCAAGTAACTGTGTATCATTGTTCAAGTACAAGTGTTTCATTGTCCAAGTAACTGTGTATTATTGTCCAAGTACTGGTGTATCATTTTCCAATTACTGGTGTATCATTGTCCAAGTACCGGTGTATCATTGTCCAAATACAGGTGTATCATTGTCCAAGTACAGGTGTATCATTGTCCAAGTACAGGTGTATCATTGTCCAAGTACAGGTGTATCATTGTCCAAGTACCGGTGTATCATTGTCCAAGTACTGGTGTATCATTGTCCAAGTACAGGTGTATCAATGTCCAAGTACCTATGTATCATTGTCCAAGTACTGTTGTATCATTGTCCAAGTACTGGTGTATCATTGTCCAAGTACCGGTGTATCATTGTCCAAGTACAGGTGTATCATTGTCCAAGTACAGATGTATCATTGTCCAAGTACAGGTGTATCATTGTCCAAGTACCGGTGTATCATTGTCCAAGTACAGGTGTATCATTGTCCAAGTACTGGTGTATCATTGTCCAAGTACTGGTTTATCATTGTCCAAGTACTGGTGTATCATTGTCCAAGTAACGGTGTATCATTGTCCAAGTACAGGTGTATCATTGTCCAAGTACTGGTGTATCATTGTCCAAGTACTGGTTTATCATTGTCCAAGTACAGGTGTATCATTGTCCAAGTACCGGTGTATCATTGTCCAAGTAACTGTGTATCATTGTCCAAGTACTGGTGTATCATTGTCCAAGTACCGGTGTATCATTGTCCAAGTAACTGTGTATCATTGTCCAAGTACAGGTGTATCATTGTCCAAGTACCGGTGTATCATTGTCCAAGTACAGGTGTATCATTGTCCAAGTACCGGTGTATCATTGTCCAAGTACTGGTGTATCATTGTCCAAGTACAGGTGTATCATTGTCCAAGTACAGGTGTATCATTGTCCAAGTACCGGTGTATCATTGTCCAAGTACCGGTGTATCATTGTCCAAGTACCGGTGTATCATTGTCCAAGTACAGGTGTATCATTGTCCAAGTACCGGTGTATCATTGTCCAAGTACCGGTGTATCATTGTCCAAGTACTTGTGTATCATTGTCCAAGTACTTGTGTATCATTGACCAAGTACTGGTGTATCATTGTCCAAGTAATGATGTAGCATATCTCATAGTGTCCACTCTGTGGAGTCCGCACAGTACTATTGCTCGACGTTACATGTAGCATATCTCATAGTGTCCACTCTGTGGAGTCCGTACAGTACTATTGCTCGACGTTACATGTAGCATATCTCATAGTGTCCACTCTGTGGAGTCCGTACAGTACTATTGCTCGACGTTACATGTAGCATATCTCATAGTGTCCACTCTGTGGAGTCCGCACAGTACTATTGCTCGACGTTACATGTAGCATATCTCATAGTGTCCACTCTGTGGAGTCCGCACAGTACTATTGCTCGACGTTACATGTAGCATATCTCATAGTGTCCACTCTGTGGAGTCCGCACAGTACTATTGCTCGACGTTACATGTAGCATATCTCATAGTGTCCACTCTGTGGAGTCCGCACAGTACTATTGCTCGACGTTACATGTAGCATATCTCATAGTATCCACTCTGTGGAGTCCGCACAGTACTATTGCTCGACGTTACATGTAGCATATCTCATAGTGTCCACTCTGTGGAGTCCGCACAATACTATTGCTCGACGTTACATGTAGCATATCTCATAGTATCCACTCTGTGGAGTCCGCACAGTACTATTGTTCGACGTTACATGTAGCATATCTCATAGTGTTCACTCTGGTGAGTCCGTACAGTACTAATGCTCGACGTTACATGTAGCATATCTCATAGCGTCAACACTGGGGAGTCCATTCAGTACTATGCTCGACGTTACATGGTGCAATCTCATAATGTCCACGCTGGTGAGTCCGTACAGTACTATTGCTCGACGTTAAATGTAGCATATCTCATAGTGTCCACTCTGTGGAGTCCGCACAATACTATTGCTCGACGTTACATGTAGCATATCTCATAGTATCCACTCTGTGGAGTCCGAACAGTACTATTGCTCGACGTTACATGTAGCATATCTCATAGAGTCCACTCTGTGGAGTCCGTACAGTACTATTGCTCGACGTTACATGTAGCATATCTCATAGTGTCCACTCTGTGGAGTCCGCACAGTACTATTGCTCGACGTTACATGTAGCATATCTCATAGTGTCCACTCTGTGGAGTCCCACAATACTATTGCTCGACGTTACATGAGATATCTCATAGAGTCCACTCTGTGGAGTCCGTACAGTACTATTGCTCGACGTTACATGTAGCATATCTCATAGTGTCCACTCAGTGGAGTCCGCACAGTACTATTGCTCGACGTTACATGTAGCATATCTCATAGTGTCCACTCTGTGGAGTCCGCACAGTACTATTGCTCGACGTTACATGTAGCATATCTCATAGTGTCCACTCTGTGGAGTCCGCACAATACTATTGCTCGACGTTACATGTAGCATATCTCATAGTATCCACTCTGTGGAGTCCGCACAGTACTATTGCTCGACGTTACATGTAGCATATCTCATAGTGTTCACTCTGGTGAGTCCGCACAGTACTATTGCTCGACGTTACATGTAGCATATCGCATAGTGTCCACTCTGTGGAATCCATACAGTACTATTGCTCGACGTTACATGTAGCATATCTCATAGTGTCCACTCTGTGGAGTCCGCACAGTACTATTGCTCGACGTTACATGTAGCATATCTCATAGTGTCCACTCTGTGTAGTCCGCACAGTACTATTGCTCGACGTTACATGTAGCATATCTCATAGTGTCCACTCTGTGGAGTCCGCACAATACTATTGCTCGACGTTACATGTAGCATATCTCATAGTATCCACTCTGTGGAGTCCGCACAGTACTATTGCTCGACGTTACATGTAGCATATCTCATAGAGTCCACTCTGTGGAGTCCGTACAGTACTATTGCTCGACGTTACATGTAGCATATCTCATAGTGTCCACTCTGTGGAGTCCGCACAGTACTATTGCTCGACGTTACATGTAGCATATCTCATAGTGTCCACTCTGTGGAGTCCGCACAATACTATTGCTCGACGTTACATGTAGCATATCTCATAGTATCCACTCTGTGGAGTCCGCACAGTACTATTGCTCGACGTTACATGTAGCATATCTCATAGTTTTCACTCTGGTGAGTCCGTACAGTACTAATGCTCGACGTTACATGTAGCATATCTCATAGCGTCAACACTGGGGAGTCCATTCAGTACTATTGCTCGACGTTACATGGTGCATATCTCATAATGTCCACGCTGGTGAGTCCGTACAGTACTATTGCTCGACGTTAAATGTAGCATATCTCATAGTGTCCACTCTGTGGAGTCCGCACAATACTATTGCTCGACGTTACATGTAGCATATCTCATAGTATCCACTCTGTGGAGTCCGCACAGTACTATTGCTCGACGTTACATGTAGCATATCTCATAGAGTCCACTCTGTGGAGTCCGTACAGTACTATTGCTCGACGTTACATGTAGCATATCTCATAGTGTCCACTCTGTGGAGTCCACAGTACTATTGCTCGACGTTACATGTAGCATATCTCATAGTGTCCACTCTGTGGAGTCCGCACAGTACTATTGTTCGACGTTACATGTAGCATATCTCATAGTGTCCACTCTGTGGAGTCCGCACAGTACTATTGCTCGACGTTACATGTAGCATATCTCATAGTGTCCACTCTGTGGAGTCCGCACAGTACTATTGCTCGACGTTACATGTAGCATATCTCATAGAGTCCACTCTGTGGAGTCCGTACAGTACTATTGCTCGACGTTACATGTAGCATATCTCATAGTGTCCACTCTGTGGAGTCCGCACAATACTATTGCTCGACGTTACATGTAGCATATCTCATAGTATCCACTATGTGGAGTCCGCACAGTACTATTGCTCGACGTTACATGTAGCATATCTCATAGTATCCACTCTGTGGAGTCCGCACAATACTATTGCTCGACGTTACGTGTAGCATATCTCATAGTGTTCACTCTGGTGAGTCCGTACAGTACTAATGCACGACGTTACATGTAGCATATCTCATAGCGTCAACACTGGGGAGTCCATTCAGTACTATTGCTCGACGATACATGGTGCATATCTCATAATGTCCACGCTGGTGAGTCCGTACAGTACTATTGCTCGACGTTAAATGTAGCATATCTCATAGAGTCCACTCTGTGGAGTCCGCACAATACTATTGCTCGACGTTACATGTAGCATATCTCATAGTATCCACTCTGTGGAGTCCGCACAGTACTATTGCTCGACGTTACATGGAGCATATCTCATAGTGTCCACTCTGTGGAGTCCGCACAGTACTATTGCTCGACGTTACATGTAGCATATCGCATAGTGTCCACTCTGTGGAATCCATACATTACTATTGCTCGACGTTACATGTAGCATATCTCATAATGTCCACTCTGTGGAGTCCGCACAGTACTATTGCTCGACGTTACATGTTGCATATCTCATAGTGTCCACTCTGTGTAGTCCGTACAGTACTATTGCTCGACGTTAAATGTAGCATATCTCATAGTGTCCACTCTGTGGAGTCCGCACAATACTATTGCTCGACGTTACATGTAGCATATCTCATAGTATCCACTCTGTGGAGTCCGCACAGTACTATTGCTTGACGTTACATGTAGCATATCTCATAGAGTCCACTCTGTGGAGTCCGTACAGTACTATTGCTCGACGTTACATGTAGCATATCTCATAGTGTCCACTCTGTGGAGTCCGCACAGTACTATTGCTCGACGTTACATTTAGCATATCTCATAGTGTCCACTCTGTGGAGTCCGCACAATAATATTGCCCGACGTTACATGTAGCATATCTCATAGTATCCACTATGTGGAGTCCGCACAGTACTATTGCTCGACGTTACATGTAGCATATCTCATAGTGTTCACTCTGGTGAGTCCGTACAGTACTAATGCTCGACGTTACATGTATCATATCTCATAGCGTCAACACTGGGGAGTCCATTCAGTACTATTGCTCGACGTTATATGGTGCATATCTCATAATGTCCACGCTGGTGAGTCCGTACAGTACTATTGCTCGACGTTAAATGTAGCATATCTCATAGTATCCACGCTGGTGAGTCCATACACTACTATCGCTCGACGTTACATGTAGCATACCTCATAGTGTTCACTCTGTGGACTCCGTACAGTACTATTGCTCGACATTACATGTAACATATGTCATAGTGTCCACACTGGGGAGTCCGTACAGTACTATTGCTCGACGTTACAAGCAGCATATCTCATAGCGTCCACACTATGGAGTCCGCACAGTACCATTGCTCGACGTTACACGTAGCATACCTCATAGTGTCCACACTGTGAAGTCCGTACAGTACTATTGCTAGACATTACATTTAGCATATGACATAATGTCCACTCTGTGGATTCCTCACAGTACTATTGCTCGACGTTACTTGTAGCATATGTCATAGTGTCCACTCTGTGGAGTCCTCACAGTACTTGTGCTCGACATTACATGTAGTACATATCATAGTGTCCACTCTGTGGAGTCCGCACAATACTATTGCTCGACGTTACATGTAGCATATCTCATAGCGTCAACACTATGAAGTCCGCACAGTACTATTGCTCGACGTTACATGTAGCATATGTCATAGTATCTATACAGGGGAGTCCGCACAGTATTATTGCTCAACGTTACATGTAGCATATGTCATAGTGTCCATACTGGTGAGTCCGTACAGTGCCATTGCTCGATGTTACACTGGGGGAGTGCGCACAGTACTATTGCTCGACTTTACATGTAGCATATGTCATAGTGTCCACACTGGTGAGTCCGTACAGTACCATTGCTCGATGTTACACTGGGGGAGTGCGCACAGTACAATTGCTCGACTATACATGTAGCATATCTCATAGTGTCCACTCTGGTGAGTCCGTACAGTACTATTGCTCGACGTTACATGTAGTATTACTCATAGTGTCCACACTAGGGATTGCGCACAGTACTATTACTCGACGCTACATATACCATATCTCATAGTGTCCATTCTCGTGAGTCCGTACAGTACCTTTCTCGACGTTACATGTAGTATTCCTCATGGTGTCCACACTGGGGAGTCCGCACAGTACTATTGCTCGACGTTACATGTAGCATATCTCATAGCGTCAACATTATGAAGTCCGCACAGTACTATTGCTCGACGTTACATGTAGCATATCTCATAGCGTCAACATTATGAAGTCCGCACAGTACTATTGCTCGACGTTACATGTAGCATATCTCAGTGTCCAATATGTTGAGTCCGTACAGTACTATTGCTCGACGTTACATGTAGCATATATCATAGTGTCCACACTGGGGAGTCCGCACAGTACTATTGATCGACGTTACATGTAGCATATCTCATAGCGTACACACTATGGAGTCCGCACAGTACTATTGCTCGACGTTACATGTAGCATATCTCAGTGTCCACTCATTTGAGTCCTTACAGTACTATTGCTCGACGCTACATGTAGCATATCTCAGTGTCCACTCAGTGGAATCCGTACAGTACCAGTGTTCGACGTTACATGTAGCATTCCTCATAGTGTCCACGATGTGGAGTCCGTACAGTACTATTGCTCGACGTTACATGTAGCATATAGCATAGTGTTCACATTACTGAGTCCGTACAGTACTAGTGTTCTACGTTACATGTAGCATTCCTCATAGTGTCCACGATGTGGAGTCCGTACAGTATTATTGCTCGACGTTACATGTAGCATTCCTCATAGTGTCCACGATGTGGAGTCCGCACAGTACTATTGCTCGACGTTACATGTAGCATATCTCAGTGTCCACTCTGTGGAGTCCGTACAGTACTATTATTCGACGTTACATGTAACATATCTCATAGTGTCCACACTGTGGAGTCCGTACAGTACTATTGTTCGACGTTACATGTAGCATATATCATAGTGTTCACTCTGGTGAGTCCGTACAGTATTAGTGTTCGACGTTACATGTAGCATTCCTCATAGTGTCCACACTGGGGAGTCCGTACAGTACTATTGCTCAACGTTACATGTAGCATATCTCATAGTGTCCACACTGGTGAGTCCGTACAGTACTATTGCTCGACGTTACATGTGGCATATCTCATAGCGTCAACACTATGAGGTCCTCACTGTACTATTGCTCGACGTTACATGTAGCATATGCCATAGTGTCCACTCTGTGGAGTCCTCACAGTACTAGTGCTCGATGTTACATGTAGCATATATAATAGTGTCCACTCTGTGGAGTCCGCACATTACTATTGCTCGACGTTACATGTAGCATATCTCATAGCGTCAACACTATGAAGTCCGCACAGTACTATTGTTCGACGTTACATGTAGCAGATGGCATAGTGTCCACACTGGTGAGTCCGTACAGTACCATTGATCGACGTTACACTGCGGAGTGCGCACAGTACTATTACTCGACGTTGCATGTAGCATATCTCATAGTGTCCCCTCTGGTGAGTCCGTACAGTACCATTGCTCGACGATACATGTAGTATTCCTCATAGTGTCCACACTAGGGAGTTCGCACAGTACTATTACTCGACGTTACATGTAGCATATCTCATAGTGTCCACTCTCGTGAGTCCGTACAGTACTATTGCTCGACGTTACATGTGGCATATCTCATAGCGTCAACACTATGAGGTCCTCACAGTACTATTGCTCGACGTTACATGTAGCATATGCCATAGTGTCCACTCTGTGGAGTCCTCACAGAACTAGTGCTCGATGTTACATGTAGCATATATAATAGTGTCCACTCTGTGGAGTCCGCACATTACTATTGCTCGACGTTACATGTAGCATATCTCATAGCGTCAACACTAGGGAGTTCGCACAGTACTATTACTCGACGTTACATGTAGCATATCTCATAGTGTCCACTCTCGTGAGACCGTACAGTACCATTGCTCGACGTTACATGTAGTATTCCTCATATTGTCCACTCTGTGGAGTCCGTAGATTACTATTGTTCGACGGTACATGTAACATATATTTTAGTGTCCACACTGTGGAGTCCGTACATTACCATTGTTCGACGTTACATGTAGCATATCTCATAGTTTTCACTCTGGTGAGTCCGTACAGTACGAGTGTTCGACGTTACATGTCATATTCCTCATAGTGTCCACACTGGGGAGTCCGTACAGTACCATTGCTCGATGTTACATGTAGTATTCATCATAGTGTCCACACTATGGAGTGCGCACAGTACTATTACTCGACGTTACATGTAGCATAACTCATAGTTTCGACTCTGCTGAGTCCGTACAGTACCATTGCTCGACGTTACATGTAGTATTCCTCATAGTGTCCACACTAGGGAGGTCGCACAGTACTATTACTCGACGTTACATGTAGCATATCTCATAGTGTCCACTCTCGTGAGACCGTACAGTACCATTGCTCGACGTTACATGTAGTATTCCTCATAGTGTCCACACTGGGGAGTGCGCACAGTACTATTGCTCGACGTTACATGTAGCATATCTCAGTGTCCACTCTGTGGAGTCCGTAGAGTACTATTGTTCGACGTTACATGTAACATATCTTTTAGTGTCCACACTGTGGAGTCCGTACATTACCATTGTTCGACGTTACATGTAGCATATCTCATAGTTTTCACTCTGGTGAGTCCGTACAGTACGAGTGTTCGACGTTGCATGTAGTATTCCTCATAGTGTCCACACTGGGGAGTCCGTACAGTATTATTGCTCGACGTTACATGTAGTATTCCTCATAGTGTCCACTCTGTGGAGTCCGTACAGTACTATTGCTCGACGTTACATGTAGTATTCCTCATAGTGTCCACTCTGTGGAGTCCGTACAGTAATAGTGCTCGACGTTAAAATGTAGCATTTCTCATAGTGTCCACACTGGTGAGTCCGTACAGTATTATTGCTCGACGTTACATATAGCATATCTCATAGTGTCCACTCTTTAGAGTCCGCACAGTACTATTGCTCGACGATACTTGCAGCATATCTCATAGCGTCAACACTATGAAGTCCTCACATTACTATTGCTCGGCGTTACATGTAGCATATGCCATTGTGTCCACTCTGTGGAGTCCGCACAGTACTATTGCTCGACGTTACATGTAGCATATCTCATAGCGTCAACACTATGAAGTCCGCACAGTACTATTGATCGACGTTACATGTAGCATATGTCATAGTGTCCACACTGGGGGGTCCGCACAGTACTATTGATTACGTTACATGTAGCATATGGCATAGTGTCCACACTGGTGAGTCCGTACAGTACCATTGCTCGACGTTACACTGGGGAGTGCGCACAGTACTATTGTTCGACGTTACATGTAGCATATCTCATAGCGTCCACACTATGGAGTCCGTACAGTAATATTGCTCGACGTTACATGTAGCATATCTCAGTGTCCACGCTGTGGAGTCCGTACAGTACTATTGCTCGACGTTACATGTAGTATTCCTCATAGTGTCCACTCTGTGGAGTCCGTACAGTACTATTGCTCGACGTTACATGTAGTATTCCTCATAGTGTCCACTCTGTGGAGTCCGTACAGTAATATTGCTCGATGTTACATGTAGCATATCTCATAGTGTCCACACTGGTGAGTCCGTACAGTACTATTGCTCGACGTTACATGTAGCATATCTCATAGTGTCCACTCTGTGGAGTCCGCACAGTACTATTGTTCGACGTTACATGTAGCATATATCATAGCGTCCACACTATGGAGTCCGCACAGTACTATTGTTCGATGTTACATGTAGCATATCTCATAGTGTCCACACTATGGAGTCCGTACAGTACTATTGCTCGACGTTACATGTAGCATATCTCATAGTGTCCACACTGGTGAGTGCATACATTACTATTGCTCGACGTTACATGTAGCATATCTCATAGTTTTCACTCTGGTGAGTCCGTACAGTACTAGTAGTCGACGTTACATGTAGTATTCCTCATAGTGTCCACACTGGGAAGTCCGTACAGTACTAGTGTTCGACGTTACATGTAGTATTCCTCATAGTGTCCACACTGGGGAGTCCGTACATTACTATTTCTCGACGTTACCTGTAGCATATCTCATAGCGTCAACACTATGAAGTCCGCACAGTACTATTGCTTACGTTACATGTAGCATATGGCATAGTGTCCACACTGGTGAGTCCGTACAGTACCATTGCTCGACGTTACACTGGGGAGTGCGCACAGTACTATAACTCGACGTTACATGTAGCATATCTCATAGTGTCCATTATGGTGTGTCCGTACAGTACCATTGCTCGACGTTACATGTAGTATTCATCATAGTGTTCACACTAGCGAGTGCGCACAGTACTATTACTCGACGTTACATGTAGCATAACTCATAATGTCCACTCTGGTGAGTCCGTACAGTACCATTGCTCGACGTTACATATAGTATTCCTCATAGTGTACACACTGGGGAGTCGGCACAGTACTATTTCCCGACGTTACATGTAGCATATGTCATAGCGTCAACACTATGAATTCCGCACAGTACTATTGCTCGACGTTACATGTAACATATCTCAGTGTCCAATATGTGGAGTCCGTACAGTACTATTGCTCGACGTTACATGTAGCATATCTCATAGTGTCCACACTGGGGAGTCCGCACAGTACTATTGTTCGACGTTACATGTAGCATATCTCATAGCGTCCACATTATGGAGTCCGCACAGTACTATTGTTCGATGTTGCATGTAGCATATCTCATAGTGTCCACACTATGGAGTCCGTACAGTACTATTGCTCGACGTTACATGTAGCATATCTCATAGTGTCCACACTGGTGAGTGCGTACATTACTATTGCTCGACGTTACATGTAGCATATCTCATAGTTTTCACTCTGGTGAGCCCGTACAGTACTAGTATTCGACGTTACATGTAGTATTCCTCATAGTGTCCACACTGGGGAGTCCGTACAGTACTAGTGTTCGACGTTACATGTAGTATTCCTCATAGTGTCCACACTGGGGAGTCCGTACATTACTATTGCTCGACGTTACATGTAGCATATCTCTTAGTTTTCACTCTGGTGAGTCCGTACAGTACTAGTGTTCGACGTTACATGTAGTATTCCTCATAGTGTCCACACTGGGGAGTCCGTACAATAATATTGCTCGACGTTACATGTAGCATATCTCAGTGTCCACGCTGTGGAGTACGTACAGTACTATTGCTCGACGTTACATGTAGTATTCCTCATAGTGTCCACTCTGTGGAGTCCGTACAGTACTATTGCTCGACGTTACATGTAGTATTCCTCATAGTGTCCACTCTGTGGAGTCCGTACAGTAATATTGCTCGACGTTACATGTAGCATATCTCATAGTGTCCACGCTGGTGAGTCCGTACAGTAATATTGCTCGACGTTACATGTAGCATATCTCATAGTGTCCACTCTGTGGAGTCCGCACAGTACTATTGCTCGACGTTACATGTAGCATATCTCATAGCGTCAACACTATGAAGTCCTCACAGTACTATTGCTCGACGTTACATGTAGCATATGCCATAGTGTCCACTCTTTGGAGTCCTCACAGTACTAGTTCTCGACGTTACATGTAGCATATGTCATAGTGTCCACTCTGTGGAGTCCGCAGAGTACTATTGTTCGAAGTTACATGTAGCATATCTCATAGCGTCAACACTATGAAGTCCTCACATTACTATTGCTCGACGTTACATGTAGCATATGCCATAGTGTCCACTATGTGGAGTCAGCAGAGTACTGTTGTTCGACGTTACATGTAGCATATCTCATAGCGTCAACACTATGAAGTCCGCACAGTACTATTGCTCGACGTTACCTGTAGCATATGGCATAGTGTCCACACTGGTGAGTCCGTACAGTACCATTGCCCGACGTTACACTGGGGAGTGCGCACAGTACTATTACTCGACGTTACATGTAGCATAACTCATAATGTCCACTCTGGTGAGTCCGTACAGTACCATTGCTCGACGTTACATGTAGTATTCCTCATAGTGTCCACACTAGGGAGTGCGCACAGTACTATTACTCGACGTTACATGTAGCATATCTCATAGTGTCCATTCTCGTGAGTCCGTACAGTACCATTGATCGACGTTACATATAGTATTCCTCAGAGTGTCCACACTGGGGAGTCCGCACAGTACTATTGCTCGACGTTACATGTAGCATATGTCATAGCGTCAACACTATGAAGTCCGCACAGTACTCTTGCTTGACGTTACATGTAGCATATCTCAGTGTTCAATATGTGGAGTCCGTACAGTAATATTGCTCGACGTTACATGTAGCATATCTCATAGTGTCCACTCTGTGGAGTCCGTACAGTACTATTGTTCGACGTTACATGTAACATATGTCATAGTGTCCACACTGTGGATTCCGCACAGTACTATTGTTCGACGTTACATGTAGCATATCTCATAGTGTCCACACTGGTGAGTCCGTACAGTACTATTGCTCGACGTTACATGTAGCATATCTCATATTGTCCACGCTGTTGAGTCCGTACAGTACTATTGCTCGACGTTACATGTAACATATGTCATAGTGTCCACACTGTGGATTCCGCACAGTACTATTGTTCGACGTTACATGTAGCATATCTCATAGCGTCCACACTATGGAGTCCGCACAGTACTATTGCTCGACGTTACATGTAACATATGTCATAGTGTCCACACTGTGGATTCCGCACAGTACTATTGTTCGACGTTACATGTAGCATATCTCATAGCGTCCACACTATGGAGTCCGCACAGTACTATTGCTCGACGTTACATGTAGCATATCTCATAGTGTCCACACTGGTGAGTCCGTACAGTACTATTGCTCGACGTTACATGTAGCATATCTCATATTGTCCACGCTCTTGAGTCCGTACAGTACTATTGCTCGCCGTTACATGTAGTATTCCTCATAGTGTTCACTCTGGTGAGTCCGTACAGTACTAATGCTCGACGTTACATGTAGTATTCCTCATAGTGTTCACTCTTGTGAGTCCGTACAGTACTATTGCTCGGCGTTACATGTAGCATATCACATATTGTCCACTCTGGTGAGTCCGTACAGTACTAGTGCTCGACGTTACATGTAATATTCCTCATAGTGTCCACTCTGGTGAGTCCGTACAGTACTAGTGCTCGACGTTACATGTAGTATTCCTCATAGTGTCCACTCTGGTGAGTCCGTACAGTACTAGTGCTCGACGTTACATGTAGTATTCCTCATAGTGTCCACTCTGGTGAGTCCGTACAGTACTAGTGCTCGACGTTACATGTAGTATTCCTCATATTGTCCACTCTGGTGAGTCCGTACAGTACTAGTGCTCGACGTTACATGTAGTATTCCTCATAGTGTCCACTCTGGTGAGTCCGTACAGTACTAGTGCTCCACGTTACATGTAGTATTCCTCATATTGTCCACTCTGGTGAGTCCGTACAGTACTAGTGCTCGACGTTACATGTAGTATTCCTCATAGTGTCCACTCTGGTGAGTCCGTACAGTACTAGTGCTCGATGTTACATGTAGTATGATTATTGAAGCCAATATGTTTCACATAGAAGTGTTTTATATGTCATTATAACATCATAACAACGGTGGTTATGACAGACAGACACCCTTCTCCCCATTTAAAGACATAATTAAGTAGTGGAGTCATTATGGTATGCATGGACAAATGACACTGGTCTCCACATTCACGAACACAGTCACGTAAGGACTTCATCATCGACAGGAAATCATAGATTGGGTGGGGTTCATAGATTGGGTGGGGGTCACTATGATCGTGACAGACATCTTCCGAGGGAAAATCGCGAAGTGGGCATATTTTCTATTCCTGGCAACCCGGCACCTAATCCCTGACAGGACATAACGAAAGGGTGTGGTAATGTTTCTGTGCATGGCAATGTGACCCCCTCCTGGCCAAGCTGCCCAATCGTACATTTCTCGGGGAAGCCCGGCGGCCACTCCTCTGCACACACAGGATGAGCTGTCAGCATGTTTGTAACACGGGAGAGTAAACAATTCTTCCTCTGATATAATACGGCATGCTTTATGTAATTGTAAACCTGTCATTTTATATAGGTCATTTTTCACATGTGTGGTGTAGTTATTTTTTACAACAATATTTACCGGGGGACATTTTGCAACATCAAATAATGACCTAGATACATTTCCCGACATCATATAATGACCTATAGACATTTTGCGACATCAAATAATGACCTAGATACATTTCCCGACATCAAATAATGACCTATAGACATTTTGCGACATCAAATAATGACCTAGATACATTTCCCGACATCAAATAATGACTTGGAGTCTATTTCTGAAAGGTGTAAACACCGGATCCGTTCTCATGATGGTGTGGAACGGCCATTGAGGGGCGTGATCATTAAAGCTGCCATGCACAGATGATGACTCTGGTTGTTCTGTCAGCTGCCACGAATGACGAATCTACCCGGGATGTTAGACCTGAACTCAACGTAGAACTTAATCATCATAGACGATGTAGTCGTCCATAATTATGCTTCTTCTGTGGCGACTACAGGATTGATTGATATATAGACGGGTCAGTTCTCCAGTGCTTAAATCATTGGGCTGCGAATCCAAGGATCGCAGATTTGAGATTCTAAGGATCGCAGATTCGATCCCGCGTCTGACCATAATAATTTTAATAGTTTTTCAACTGGTATTTTAAAACCGATGTATCGTGCTTTACACCGGGCATGTACAAGAACCAGAGGAAACTCTGGAGTGTGTGTGTGTTTTACGTTTATTTATCGTCGCTACCGGTTGCCCATATGAGCGACGCCTCCTGAAGAGATTAGTCATTTTAGATTGTTGGAGGATAGTGCATTGGTACCTAGAGAGAGAGAGAGAGAGAGAGAGAGAGACCTATTCCATAGTATCCTCTGGTTCTTTTACGTACACGACGGTGTACAGCACCGACACGAGACCTCGGTTAAACACAGTATTATGAATTTTATTATGGTCAGACGGGGGATCGAATCTGCGGTCCCTGGATTACCAGTCCAGCGTGTTACCACTGGGCTACATACCTGTCTATGGGAAACTCTGGATTTTGGTTGGAATACTTTTTTGCTACAGACGGATCTGTAGTCCAGTGATTAACACGATGGGCTGGTAATCCAGGGATTTCAGGTTCGATCCCCGTCCCGTCGGACCCTAATAAAATAATTAACAACCTTTCAGATGGGACTTTAAACCGAGGTATCGTGTCGGTGCTTTACATCTTGCATGTAAAAGAACCAGAGGAGAATCTGGAATTGCATTATCCTCCACAAATCTAAAATGACTAATCTCTTTAGGGGGCGTCGCTCATATGGACAACCGGTAGCGACGATACATAAACGTAACACACGCACGAACGCACGCGCCCACTCGCCCACGCGCCCACCCACGCGCCCACCCACGCGCCCACGCGCCCACGCACGCACACAACACAACACACCACACCACACACCACACCACACCCACACCACACCACACCACACCACACCACACCACACACACACACACACACTTTTGTTCCCTGTTGATGAGTGTGATTTTAAAATCATGTTTATTAATTGATCACCCATTGGGTATACTGTAGGATTTGTAATTTAATAATTATAATATGAGAAAAGGAATGACAACGATGACAATAGAGGAAACCAATTATATATATGGATGATATATGACCGGTGTTATGGTTTAGTCGTGTTTTTGTGCGCGGGACATTTTTGCAATTTTTGTGCGTAAAACAGTGGTGGAAATTAAAATAATTTTTATATGTGATATATGATATGATAAAGGACTAGGAAACTTCCTAAACAGGTGATTTTTCGACTTTATAAACAATATTCTTGCAAGTTTATCTGAAATATACCTATGTTTACCGGTGCTACGCATCAGTAGTTTCACAAACTTACCTGTACAGCACGAGAAAAGTACTTTCACGCCCACAGCTCACGCTGAAATACTTCTCAACTACAGGGTGTCACATAAGTTATTAACTAGAATGAGTAACACTCCATCCAACTTAGATAAAAAACGTGTAGCTACATCACCACTAGATTCATTTGATACAAAGAAGACTAGGACATTATCTACTGACTCTACTATGTCTGAACCAGTAGCAATCAATCTGGACGATACATCTTTGCAAAAGATTGCAGACGTGCTGCGATCCACCTTTGAGACCCAGCTTGGTGACATGGTCTCAACTATCGTTACAAACGTACTGGAGAGTATCCACATTAAACTAACAACACTCCAAACAGAGAATGCTGCTCTGCAAGACCGTGTCAGCAAACTGGAACGGCGTGTCGAGCTACTTGAGAAGCAAGAAGACGTCTCATGTCAGTATAGCAGGCGTAATTGTTTACGCCTGTCTGGTATCAAGGAAACGGAGGGTGAATCCATGGACGTCATTCTCAAGCGCTTATCGACTGAGATTAAGGCGGGTATCGATCTGCGTGACATTGACAATATGCACCGGCTCGGGAGGCCATCTACGTCATCTTCCAATGATCATGTCGTTGGATCAAATAAGCAACTAGCATCTCGTCCAAGGGACATCATTATTAAATTTACATCATACCGCGCGAGGCAGATGGTACTTACCAGGCGTTCAGAATTGAAAAATTCCAAGATCTTCGAACGCGTATACATCAATGAGGAGCTTACCATGAAACGCGGTGAAGTGTTTTATCACGCCAGACTTCTTGTGAAGAATTCCCGTGTACAGTCAACATGGACATTAAATGGTATCATCTTGGTGAAAGATAACACACATGTAATCCACAGGTGTGAGTGTATGAGTGACTTATCAAAGTTTAACTAATACACGAAACCATACTTTTGGAGCAGTACTGTATACAGCCAATATTACATATGACCTCAAGCAGAGATTTATATAAACATTATTTACATGTTAAATACAAACACTGTATGACCATGCCGATTGTAGTATAGCAATGTGTCTATATAACGATTGTAGTATAGCAATGTGTCTATATAACGATTGTAGTATAGCAATGTGTCTATATAACGATTGTAGTATAGCAATGTGTCTATATAACGGGTAAAGCTGATTGTAGTATAGCAATGTGTCTATATAACGGGTAAAGCTGATTGTAGTATAGCAATGTGTCTATATAACGGGTAAAGCTGATTGTAGTATAGCAATGTGTCTATATAACGGGTAAAGCTGATTGTAGTATAGCAATGTGTCTATATAACGGGTAAAGCTGAACCTGTTAATTATATGTTTAGTATATTGGACTTTTGCATCTTAGATCTAGTCATATTTTTTTTATTAGAATATACTCTTTATATCTTGTATGCGGATATATGTAAAGTGTATATATCAAATGACAATTCAGATTGTAATATAGCAAGTTGCCAATCTAAGGCCAAAGGTGTTGATGTTTTGTTTCTCAGGCCATTGTTTCATAATCATTATTATCACAAGAACAAGACTTTCATCAGAGGCAGTTCTGCTACAGTATCAGATTATAATATAATACATTGCAATTAACTGCTCTATTTCTTCTGTGCACCATTTTCCTGTCAAATGTAATGTCTTATTAACGGGTATCCTTGAACAATTGACACAGTTCACACAACTTGTATCAATAAAAATAGAGACTAAATATTAACTTATTTGGCTTAACTTGTAAAACGAATGATATTACTTACGTTTTCAGTATGCCGGGCAATTTTCGCTTAAATCTAGCCATATTTCGCTATTGAAATGTCTCAATCTCGTAAACGGACATATGTAATGAAACATTTACTTGGTATTAGCTAAGAAAAATGTAGTGTACATTGTTCAAGCAAGCGTATCTGGATTTAATTGTTTAACTGTATGTCTATGCTAGTTTTGTTTCCTTGCTTGTTATTACTACTGAGGGTCTTCTGTTGTTGTGTTGTGTTTTTGTTTGTTTTGTTTTATTTTTCCTGTTTTAGTGGTAAGTTAATAATCTGAATATCTTCTAAAACAAAAGGAGCCCTAATTTGTTGTCGAATACTCAAGTGCAAATATCTAAGCATAAATTGATAAGTACCATAAGTAATATACTATACTGTAAGTAATATACAGTAAACTACTTGATAGGAACAATATACGAATACTTTAGACTTAACGTAGATTTATCGTAGTATGCAATCTCTTTCAGGGACCATGTTGTTATAATTATGAAGTTTCAGATACATGATTCTCTATTACTATGTTAGGGTATAACATGCAAAGGTGTGTGTGGTATTTTGGTCATCAATAGCACGTTCTTTATTCATGTTAGTCAATTATTAATAAGCGTATAAATCTGAAGTTGCTAGAACATGCACATTCAAAGTTTTGTATGTACGATGATCGCATGCTGTATATTTGACCAATATGACCACATTCCCTTTAATAATTCGTTGCATTGCAACTAACTGAATATTGTAAATGAATTTTCATACTGGAGTTGATCCCCCTATAGAATGACTGTAATAAGTCACATTTTGAGTGAATATTTATGATCTATATCATGAGTGAAATAAACAACCAATTTATTATAGCCAGTATTCATAAGCAGAATACATAGTCACATATGATTTATCTTTTAAATTTGCCACTGTATTTATATGAAGTTTATCAATGCGAGTCTTTAATGTCCTTACCACAACACTTACAGAATTCTGTATGATTTTTTTCATCTTTTTCCCCTTTGCATTTTACTACACTGTCACACACGCTGTTGATTGGGATTGTCGACTTCTGCTGGTTTTAATGTTAGATACTCGAGCGCGCGTTTCAGACATCAGGCGGCTAGTTTGGTATTTCTTCTCTCCGTATAAAGATGATTTCAACATGTAGCCATATTGTTCATGGCCGCCTCTATGCAACATCCCTGGACTCTTATTCTTTGCCCCTTCATAACATGACTTATTTGCAGCTTATTATAATACTTCTTCTTAGGTCAGGGGATATTGAATCAAACCCCGGTCCTTCTAATGAGTCGGTTTCATCTGCAGTGTCGTTTAACTCCGCTGCAGAATCATATTCAGCTCTCACAAACAGTGGCTTGAGTATAATGCATCTTAATATTCAAAGTTTGAAGCCCAAGCTTGATATTCTTGCTGTCGAGGCTCAACCATATGATGTACTTGTCTTCACTGAAACATGGCTGTCTGATAACATCACTAATGATGACATTTATATAACTAATTTTACAAACGTGTTTAGATGTGACAGAAAAGATCGAATTGGAGGTGGAGTTGCGATATACGTCCGAGACACCATACATGCTACTGAGCGAAAAGACCTTCACGTAAATGGTGTAGAGGCTCTATGGGTTGAATTATGTGTTAGCCAGTGTAAGCTTCTTGTTGGTGGAATATATCGTCCTCCTGACTCAAACAATACCCAGTGGTTAAACATGCAACACTCCCTCGATCAGGCGTTTAGCCAGCGTGTTGATAATGTAATTGTTACGGGCGACTTTAACATCAACATCAGTTCATCTGAGTCGAACACAATGAGCAGACTTATCAATTCCCTGCATGCGCAACAACTTATCAATTCACCGACACACTTCACTGAACATTGCGCTTCACTAATCGATCTCATGTTTATTAAATATTCCCAACACAGTCTTACCAGTTTCGTTGCTGGCCCTTTTGTCCCCAACCTCATCCGATTTCATTGTCCAATTGTTTCAGTCCTGAGATTTTCAAAACCAAAGCAAACACATTTCAAGCGCCGTATCTGGCTCTACGATAAAGGAGATTATTTCAAATTTAACGACATCCTCAGATCAATCGACTGGAGCTTCATCGATAATAGTACTACTCTTAATGATACTGCAAACTGCATTGCTAATTCAATACTACATGCAGCAGCAGAAAGCATTCCTAACAGAAATGTAATTATTCGTCCAGCTGATGTTCCTTGGATTAATGGTGCAGTGCGAAAGCAGATAAAGAAACGTAACAAAAAACATCAAAAAGCTAAACATACTAATACTGAGAATGACTGGGCCGAATTTAGGAAAAGCCGAAATGAAACTACAGATATAATTCGTAAAACCAAAGCAGATTATCAAAACAAAATTATAAATCAAATAAACTCGGGCAACATAACAGCTAAAGCTTGGTTTAAACTAGCTAAACAATTGACGAACAAAAACAAATCTTCAACCATTCCAACACTCATTGACGGTTCAATCGAAGCACAAACAGATAAAGCTGATCTACTGAATAACTACTTCACTAAACAGTCAACCGTTGATGATAGGATCACCCTCTTCCACACACCACACACATGGAATGCTCCATGGCTAATATAAACATTTCGCCCCAAGATATTAAAGATGCTATCTCATGTGTAAATCCAAGCAAGGCAAGTGGCCCAGATCTGGTGAGTCCACGTCTCATCAAAGAAGGTATAGATTCTCTAGCAGTCCCTCTATCACAGTACTTTAACAAACTACTTTCCAACTCATGTGTTCCTTCTTCATGGAAATTGGCAAATGTCTGCCCAATTTTCAAGAAATCAGACCCTTCAAAACCAATCAACTATAGACCTATATCTCTTCTCAGTTGTCTGGGTAAGCTCATGGAACGCTGTATCCATAAAAACCTATATAATTACGTTATTTCCAACGCAATCCTTACACCTTACCAATCTGGTTTTACCAAGGGCGATTCCACTGTCAACCAGCTGACACTTCTGTATAACGACATTAGTGAAGCGTTAGATGATGGTAAGGAAGTTCGTGCTGTATTTTGTGACATATCCAAGGCCTTTGATAGAGTTTGGCACCGGGGACTACTTCATAAACTTTCTTCTATCGGCATTCAAGGTCCCTTACTTGGCTGGTTCTCCTCATATCTTTCAAATAGAAAGCAACGTGTTGTCTTGGCAAATTCTACATCCGATATTTCATCCATAGATGCAGGTGTTCCCCAAGGATCCATCCTCGGTCCATTGCTCTTTCTAATATACATCAATGACATTGTAAACGATATTCGTGCAAATATTCGACTATTTGCAGACGATACTAGTCTTTATATTGTTGTAGAAGACGTTGTTGATTCCGCAAATATTTTCAACCATGATCTTTCCCGGATCATCAACTGGTCGAAAGCTTGGCTTGTTTCCTTTAATCCTTCCAAGACTGAATCCGTGATCTTCTCTCGTAAGCTCAGGAAACCTATTCATCCCCAGTTATATATTGATGGTAATCCTATCCCACAAGTCAGTACTCACAAACATCTTGGACTCACCTTTTCCGAGGATGCCAAATTGATATCGCACATACAGGCTTTCATTAACAAGGCATGGCAACGCATTGGCATCTTAAGAAGTCTAAAATTTCTATTATCTCGTTGTAGCCTAGAAAAAATGTATATATCATTCATTAGGCCCCTTTTGGAGTACGCTGATGTTGTCTGGGAAAACTGTACGAACAAGATCAAATGCGACATCGAATCCGTTCAATTAGAAGCAGCTAGAATTATCACAGGTGCTACCAAATACTGTAACACCGACATACTCTATACCGATCTTAGCTGGGATACTTTAGCTGAAAGGCGACGCAAGCATCGCCTTGTCTTACTTTATAAGATGAAAAATGGACTTTCACCCGCTTACCTGTCAAATCTAATTCCACCCCAGCCAAATCAGCCATATGCCTTACGATCACTTACAGCTATACCCAATATTCACTGCAAAACTCAATCGCATGCTTCTTCTTTTCTGCCTCTAACTATTCGCCAGTGGAATATACTTCCACAAGAACTTAAAAATGCCTCAACCATAAGAGAATTTAAAAGCAAGCTGAATACTAGGGCTAAACAAAAGAAAACAATTTACAACATTGGCAATAGGAAAAACCAAGTATATCACGCACGCCTTCGCTTGGGGTGCAGTGCGCTAAGCTTCGATCCTCACAGAAGAAATATTGTTCCTTCTCCTCTGTGCATATGCGGCGTTGTAGAGACTACATTCCACTTCCTGTTTCAATGTCCAAGATACCATGCATTGCGCCAACACTATCTTCACGATCTCCCATGTGCACATACGTTAAATAATCTACTATACGGTGATGACCGACTTACATTCGAAGTCAATAAACACATCTTCCTACGAGTCCAAGGCTTCATAGCAGCAACTAAGCGCTTCGAGATCTAGTCATTTACCATCAAATGTCCGACCACCTATCTATGCAGCGTGTGAGACAGTACCTAGTATGTTCTACTAATGTTATAAACTAACACTAATTAACGCATTGAATCAGGATAACAATTAGTCACCGTGTGCATTAAAATTCAGAATCAGGTTTGAACTATATAGAATTAAACCTGTCCAATGCTCAAAGAATACCTACCATACACTGGCTCTAATGTGCTAAATTTATATGTTTGCAAACTCCACTATGGAAAGGAATTTGTATAAGCATTTTAATATGCTTGTTTTCCAATCCAAATTATTTCTCTTGTAACACTTTATTCTTATATGTTATTTTCTGAATAAAAATATGTTTAAACTTAATTATATATATATTATTTATTATCAATATATGTACATACAAACGTGTATTTTGTAATATACAGTGTGTCAACAGGATTGAGCAGAAGAAAGTATAAACTACTTATGTAGATCCCAATCAGACTTTATCTGCCAAGGGATGTAATAGAACTATCTCTAGATGTCTCTTATTAACAGGTCCTATCCTCCTTAAAGCCACACTGCGTCATGGGTGGATGATGTTACGTCGATAAATGACGTCTAAAGATGTAATCACGCTGTTAATTAAATGTGTAAATCAATTAAAGCGACACTACATCTGTGAATACACACATTTCTACAGAATGTAATTTCCTATTATATGATATCATTTTTACCCAAATAGGTCTACTTGCTACATAATCTGAGCATTTCAACTAATAAACAAGCGCCGCATACGACGTTTGTTGACATAATTAGATCGTGTAAATAGGGTCAACATCCATGCGTAATGTAACTCGTGTATCTTGAATAACAACATTATAATTTATGGTACATATTTACCGTTATATCTCACATGTGTGCCTATGCATGTTTATTTTTAGACTAAATTATCTCTAAACGACAGTATCACGCAGTTAGTATCTACTCCAATAATAAACAAACGTTAATTCGAGTAATTCGAGTTTGTAGACCATACAAACAGTGTACATTTTATTTATTTAAGTATATTTAACGTCGCATCCGGTTTCCCATTTGAGCGACGGGCAGTGTACCTTTCACCTTTCTTGGGCAGGCTCCAGCGGTGAACCAGTACTTGGTGCATTGTTTGAAAGTTAGTGTATACACACTTATATAACAAGATCCTACTAAAAAAATTGTTAATTTCGTACATTTTCGCGTAGGATTTGATATAATACTTTCGACAGCAGTTCAATATTAATAATAATAATGGACTGCACGTACACAGGTATGACGTCACGATCGTGTTTTAAGGGAGCAATAACGTATAGACGGGACAGTAGTCTAGTGGTTAACACGTTGTATTGCAAATCGCAGGTTCGATCCCCCGTTTGACACTAATGATATTAACAGTCTTCCCGGTAAACATAATCAAGTGAGACTCTGGAATGGGCCTTTGTCTGTATCATTGCACTATCATTCAACTAATCTCTTCAGGATGCGTCGCTCATATAGGTAGACTATTTTGATCTAGTTTCCTGAAATAGTCTACCGGTAGCGACGATAAATAGGCATTTACACAAACTGACCAATATAACGTAGCTAACGTGAATTATTTTCAGTTAATATTTTAGGCTATGTTGATGTGGTGTGGCAGTAAGCCTACTATGTCGATATATACAAGTTTTTTAATTAGGACAAATATGTATGTTTCGCCTTAATATGTGTGTGATAGATACATGAAACAATAACGTATATATGTCAGTTGTTTGGCGGAATTTGTCATGGATTTATATCTATATGGCTACGTGACTGCATCGTACCATCGGCTTCAAGTAAATACTATCTACAGACGTTCCCGCCGGGTCTCAGTCTATTTTCAAGAAACAATTCTCTATGCCAAATTCCAGGTATCAAATTTCATGCCACGAATGCAAATTGAGCGAGCCAATCAAAAAATGCGCCGCAATTGTGCGCATCTTTCTAAAGTCATTTCCGTTTCCACGTTGACAATTTTTCATTGGTTAATCAAATCACGTGGTATCAAACAATGATTTCCATTGGGTAGTATTTGATCGGTATCCTTGAGAGGCACGGAGAGAGGCTGTCTGATAAAGTTACATCAGAAACATTTAGTGATTTTCACGTAACCGTACATGTCAAGGATATATCGTCTTTTGAAGTATGTAGAAACTGCATTATTTATTAAAACATATATTATGTTGATCGCATTCACACTTTCGATAACGGGTTATTATTGGAGCTGTCAAAATAAATCATCAACGTTGTATAAACGCTTATTGATTTATATAGGAATCGTATTTTAACAACATTTAACAAGGATTTATTTATTTTGATAGGAACATGAAGTTGGGTTCAGTCACTCTTGCAGTAGTACTGCTTAGCAGTAGTTATTACTGTTCAGCTCTTCCACCAAAAGCAGAACACAAGGTGTATGACCAGGTAAATATATATCTAGTTGTTTAAAATACTCGTTCACAGGGATTCAGCACGTTTGGGGGTACTAGTATATATATTTAAGTACAGGGATTCTACTCTGTGGGATGTCAGATTTCGCATCGATCAGTAAAATGGTCCTATCTGAAACAATTTTGTACAAATCTGTCCAAATATAACGCCTATCCCGAGTATTTATATTGTTCTTCAAATAAAACACAACTTTAAGCTGCATGCATGTATACTTTGCAAACAATTGCCACATACATTGGCCATAGCAGGTCACATTTCCATACTAGGACACGGGTTCTGTCAGCAACAAAAAAAATCTTCGACGGGAGAGTTTTAACTGTGAATAACATTATCAATAAAATGTGTTTACACTAACGTGTAGGTTTATTCGGCAAAAATGTACGTCAAAAAGAGATTTCATAGTATTTTCAATTTGTTTTGAAAATTTCTAAAGCGGCGCAATTCGCGTTGAAACGAGCGTTCTGATTGGATTATTAGAATGTAACAAGATGTTTTTTTTATATGAAGAATAATCATAATAAACATTTTACTCATCGATGCGAAATCTGACATCCCACAGAGTAGAATCCCTGTACTTAAATATATATACTAGTACCCCCAAACGTGCCGAATCCCTGTGACATAGATGATGTTAACTATAGAGCATTATTTAACATGAGTACAAATACCCAATTCAGAGGTCATACCTTAAAATTGCTGAAACCAAGACCGGAATTTTTTTCCCCATCACTTATGGCATTGTGAATTATTGGAACCACAGGGATTCGGCACGTTTGGCGGTACTAGTATATATATTTAAGTACAGGGATTCTACTCTGTGGGATGTCAGATTTCGCATCAATCAGTAAAATGGCCCTATCTGAAACAATTTTGTGCAAATCTGTCCAAATATAACGCCTATCCCGAGTCTTTATATTGTTCTTCAAATAAAACACAACTTTAAGCTGCATGCATGTATACTTTGCAAACAATTGCCACAGACATTGGCCATAGCAGGTCACATTTCCATACTAGGACACGGGTTCTGTCAGCAACAAAAAAAAATCTTCGACGGGAGAGTTTTAACTGTGAATAACATTATCAATAAAATGTGTTTACACTAACGTGTAGGTTTATTCGGCAAAAGTACGTCAAAAAGAGATTTCATAGCATTTTCAATTTGTTTTGAAAATTTCTAAAGCGGCACAATTCGCGTTGAAACGAGCGTTCTGATTGGATTATTAGAATGTAACAAGATGTTTTTTTATATATGAAGAATAATCATAATCCAATCAGAACGCTCGTTTCAACGCGAATTGCGCCGCTTTAGAAATTTTCAAAACAAATTGAAAATGCTACGAAATCTCTTTTTGACGTACATTTTTGCCGAATCCCTGTGATTGGAACTGGCGAGTAACTATGACAGATGACGCATGAACTATTGTTGGATTTGAAAAGTATTTTGTTTCTAAGTCGGACAATATTGTCGATAAACTACATAACACACCCGTTCATACCCAGCCGGTTCAGAGCAACCGAATACTGCTGATATTGTAGTGAATAATAAATAATGCTGTGTCCATTCTAGGATTGAATTTCCCCCCTACATTCCCAAAACGGGGAGGAATTGAAAAAAATATGGGGGACTAATAATTATATTCCATACCTTACATCACCATCTTGCTGAATATACAGTAAATGGTACTACGGTGTAAATGAGGCTGAGGGTCGAGTTGACTCATGTACGGGTTGATCGCGTACATGTATATATGTCAGGGCTGCATATCTATGCAAATCCGCTGCTTATGGGTTGAACAGACTCAACAGATTCAGATACCTTCAGATTGGTACTAGTGTCACTATCAGTATATTCGGTAGGAACCCGAGTCTCGATGTTAGGGAATGGTATGGAAAAGAAGTCTGTTATCCTTCGGTTTTTGTGAAGCATTTTGACAGCTTAGTCCTATATATAAAACCTCTACATCAATTGTTTTTTATCTGTTATTTCGAGGTCTTATCTTTAAAGCTCATTTTCGCATAGCACTTTCCGCCCTGATCCGATGGCGGGATTTCTGACCAATATTTTGAAGCTTTCCGGACATGAACAGTTCTAAATGTGTGCATTGGTGTTAAGAATAAATATAGATATAAATACCATTTAAAATATATTGTATTACCTTTGTGCATACGATTTTGCTGTTTGAAATTGACAGGTGTGATTCCCCCACCGTTTCTGTGCAATGGATGGGCGTCTTCACAAAAGAAATCCAAATGAATTATTTGTTAGTACATTTCATGTGTATGAACAGTTGAATATTGCACAAAACGGGAGATAAATCTTCAAAACAATTTCATATTGCGATTTCTATTTTGGCTTTTCGTAATAACCAAAAAATTCATAATGGACTAAATGAAATGGTGAAACTCTCCCATGAAATTTAAGCGTTGATTTCTTGTATAATATTGTCAAGATATTCACCACAATTACAAAACAATTCTAGCAATATATTGCACATCCCCATTCACCTCGATAATAAAACAATTCTAGCAATATATTGCACATCCCCATTCACCAAGTTATTTATTCAACCGGGGAGAGTTTATTCTAGGTCAGAATTTTTTTGAGAAGTGAGAAAGCACGCGATTGCATCCATAAATGATGTTATTTAATAAATACCAACAAAATAAGGTTAAAACAAGCAGTATGACCATTAAATAGAACATTTGGATAGGTGTGGGCATTCGGCGGTGTCTGGCGGGCACAACCCACCACTGAAAATGTCTGGCATTCATGATATCTGGGACTATGCCGAACATTTTCCAGTAAGTTTCATCAGGTTAACTCATGAGCTGATCTAGCTCAATTTTAGGGTTCCTTTCTCATGGCCCTCCTGACCACACTCACCAGAATGAGCCTGGCAGACGTCCATTTCCTTACATGGGCATGCACATGGACCATTGCTATATACATGAAAATTGGTTAACTTTCCAGCTAGGCTGACCCCCCTGGGCTCCTGGTCTAAATCTCCCCCTGTTCTATATTTATCTATATAACCTCCCCATGTTCTATATTTATCTATATAATCTCCCCCTGTTCTATATTTATCAATATAACCTCCCCATGTTCTATATTTATCTATATAATCTCCCCCTGTTCTATATTTATCAATATAACCTCCCTCCTTGTTCTATATTTATCTATATAACCTCCTTCCCCCTGTTCTATATTTATCTATATAACCTCCCCCTGTTCTATATTTATCT
>CM026402.1:79797541-79991146 GCA_014843695.1 Archivesica marissinica | reverse complement strand
ATATAATCTCCCCCTGTTCTATATTTATCTATATAACCTCCCCCTGTTCTATATTTATCTATATAACCTCCCCATGTTCTATATTTATCTATATAATCTCCCCCTGTTCTATATTTATCTATATAATCTCCCCCTGTTCTATATTTATCTATATAACCTCCCCCTGTTCTATATTTATCTATATAACCTCCCCATGTTCTATATTTACCTATATTACCAAATCACTCTTGCAGAAATTAAGTGAAAAGTTACACGACGTTGACGGAGAACATAACAAGGACTATGATCATGAAGCTTTCCTCGGGGAAAATGATGCAAAAGACTTTGAAGAACTGTCACCAGAAGACAGCAAAGAAAGACTATCGTAAGTAGGAACTGAACAATCCCTCGTGTGATTCTTTTATTAGCTTGCCTGCTATGCCAAGGTTGAGTGAGCTCTTAGATCAATTTATTTGAAATAATTCGTCAGAAAGGTCCATACATGTGAACTATCCCAATGTTGGCGCGGGTCTCCCGAATTCAACCCCAACTCTCGTGTCCCACTATCGGGACAACAAATATACTGATTTCTAGAAGTAAAAAAAGAGAGAGAAAGATAACATTTAAAAGTAAAACTTATTTCTTAAAATCCCGTAAATAGTAATTTTTGAAGACATCACTTCAACAGTTTACATTTAATTTTCATGAGTCCATTCTCAAATTCTTGGTAAGAACGAACCCATTGTAGGTAGGTAAATGGTAGGTAAATGAATTTCTCGGCATTTCAGTATTTAACATTGATAGTAGTGTATGATAAGTTCTTATACAATTTAACAAATATGACAAAACGACCACCATCAGATGCTGCCTCGCCAGTGAAAACCAGTCTTTCTACTAAAACTGGGTTAATATTAAGGATTTGTGCATCTCCCACAGAGACGAGAAATCTCCCTACTTGAAGCCAAGTCTCCCACTTTCAGAAGACCAACCCCACTTTGCGTTTAAAAAAGCTTCACATGTGTGAAGGTGATTTTTGCTGTCCAGCACAGGACACAGTCACCTTACAATCAATCCATAGCTTGTACACGCTAGTTCACATATCGGTCACCTTACAATCGATCCATAGCTTGTACACGCTAGTTCACATACCGCTATTTCTTTGAATAAACATAGTCAAGTATAAATAATATGTATACTAGTATACATGTAGGGTCTGTCTCCATGGTCGAGTGATTAAGGTCGCTGACTTGTATACCACTGTAACCTATCATAACTGATGGTCACAGGTTCGAGCACCGCTCAGGCTGTGTCTCATTTATATAAAAAAAGTTGGCAGTTTCTTACGGAGGTTGGTGCACCCAAGTACTGGTTAACTGCCCAGCAATATAGCCCAAAATGGTGCTGATGCAGGCGTAAAATCCGAAATATAACATAATATACATGTAGGATTGAGGAGAAAGCAACCTTTTTGTATGGTTATCACATATTGTAATTTTATGGAATGAATCGCGGGTTAATAATTTCCATCATGTTATGAACTACATTGTGCATGTTTAAAGTGTGTAGAGATGGACACAATACGTGTAACGCTAGTGCATATTTCTGTTATTAGCATTTTATTGATTTAAGCAGCTGATTTTCAACAAATAAAACATACTACATGTATATTAAATATGGTAAGCAATAGGGCTGTAACAGTTGACCGGTATACCGATATATTGCAATACACAAAAATACAATACGTACCGCAGTATGCTTTCCACCATACCGGTATTTTGTATAAGAATGCTCCCTTTGAAAAGTTAATGCAATTTTGATGTAATATTGGAGGAAGTTTATCTAATAATGCACGTTGTATTAGATTCTATGCAGACCAGATCATGGTACTCGTTTTATTAGATTCTACGCAGACCAGATCATGGTACTCGATGTGTTAGATTCTACGCAGACCAGATCATGGTACTCGTTGTATTAGATTCTACGCAGACCAGATCATGGTACTCGTTGTATTAGATTCTACGCAGACCAGATCATGGTACTCGTTGTTAGATTCTACGCAGACCAGATCATGGTACTCGATGTGTTAGATTCTACGCAGACCAGATCATGGTACTCGTTGTATTAGATTCTACGCAGACCAGATCATGGTACTCGTGTATTGATTCTACGCAGACCAGATCATGGTACTCGTTTATTAGATTCTACGCAGACCAGATCATGGTACTCGTTGTATTAGATTTCTACGCAGACCAGATCATGGTACTGTGTATTAGATTCTACGCAGACCAGATCATGGTACTCGTTGTATTAGATTCTACGCAGACCAGATCATGGTACTCGTTGTATTAGATTCTACGCAGACCAGATCATGGTACTTGATGTGTTAGATTCTACGCAGACCAGATCATGGTACTCATTTTATTAGATTCTACGCAGACCAGATCATGGTACTCGTTGTGTTAGATTCTACGCAGACCAGATCATGGTACTCGTCGTGTTTTCACAGCTGTGATCAAAAGATGCAATGTGCATTACAATAAATGTTAGTGACTGCGACGTACATGTAATGTCAAATGTTTACTTTGCAACTTCACATGCACATCCGAGGACTAGTTCACTGCACTTCCGAGGACTAATTCACTGCACATCCGAGGACTAATTCACTAACACCCAGCGATATACAGGTTCATTCTACATGCAGGTCAGAAATTTTGGGAGAAGTGAGAAAGCGCTCGATCGCACCCTTAAATGGTGTTATTTAATCAATTTCAACAAAATATGGTTAAAATACACAGTATAACCATTAAATACAACATTTGAATAGAAGGAGTGCTTTATAATGGGCCAGTATATCTTACTTGCCAAGCTTTGTATGAAAAGTGTAAATATAAATAAATTAAAAAACAATTTTTTAAGGAGAAGTGGGACACCCCAGAGGGCGAAGTCAGGGTCCCTAGACCGACTATATCTCCCACTGACCTTGAACTTGAAATCTGGCTCTTTGTTGAAAGCATAAATGACATTATTTATTTTGCTGAACCACAGCAACCACTCGCCATTATTCCCTTAGCTGGCTGCTTAAGACAGGTTTGACTGTATACAATGTACATGTAGATCTAGGTTGTGTTCCTTGTGTACATGTTGTTTAAAGTCAGATTTGGTGAGCTTAGTTATAAAGATATTTGATTTATACATGTACCAGGGCCTCCATGGCCAAGCATTTACGGTCCTTGGCTACAAATCACTTGCCTCTCCCTGCTGTATGTTGGAATCTCACTGGGGGGGGCTGAGGATGGTATCCAGCAGGCTAGCGGAAGGTTGGTGGTTCATCCTGGAGGACCATCCGTGTGTGAAATACTGGTCAGAGGGGCATCCGTGTGTGAAATACTGCCCGGAGGGGCATCCGTGTGTGAAATACTGCCCGGAGGGGCATCCGTGTGTGAAATACTGCCTGGAGGGGCATCCGTGTGTGAAATACTGGTCAGAGGGGCATCCGTGTGTGAAATACTGGTCAGAGGGGCATCCGTGTGTGAAATACTGGTCAGAGGACCATCCGTGTGTGAAATACTGCTCAGAGGGGCATCCGTGTGTGAAATACTGCTCAGAGGGGCATCCGTGTGTGAAATACTGGTCAGAGGGGCATCCGTGTGTGAAATACTGGTCAGAGGGGCATCCGTGTGTGAAATACTGCCCGGAGGGGCATCCGTGTGTGAAATACTGGTCAGAGGGGCATCCGTGTGTGAAATACTGGTCAGAGGGGCATCCGTGTGTGAAATACTGCCCGGAGGGGCATCCGTGTGTGAAATACTGCTCAGAGGGGCATCCGTGTGTGAAATACTGCTCAGAGGGGCATCCGTGTGTGAAATACTGCCCGGAGGGGCATCCGTGTGTGAAATACTGGTCAGAGGGGCATCCGTGTGTGAAATACTGCTCAGAGGGGCATCCGTGTGTGAAATACTGGTCAGAGGGGCATCCGTGTGTGAAATACTGCTCAGAGGGGCATCCGTGTGTGAAATACTGCTCAGAGGGGCATCCGTGTGTGAAATACTGCTCAGAGGGGCATCCGTGTGTGAAATACTGGTCAGAGGGGCATCCGTGTGTGAAATACTGGTCAGAGGGGCATCCGTGTGTGAAATACTGCTCAGAGGGGCATCCGTGTGTGAAATACTGGTCAGAGGGGCATCCGTGTGTGAAATACTGGTCAGAGGGGCATCCGTGTGTGAAATACTGCTCAGAGGGGCATCCGAGGTCTTTCTCCACCAATAATAGCTGGACATACACTATCTCAACATACTGGACATACACTATCTCAACATACTGGACATACACTATCAACATACTGGACATACTATCTCAACATACTGGACATACTAATCTCAACATACTGGACATACACTATCAACATACTGGACATACACTATCTCAACATACTGGACATACACTATCAACATACTGGACATTCACTATCTCAACATACTCATTTGTAGTCCAGTGGTAACACAATGTACATGTGTGAAGGTCCAGGCGAACTGCTTCGTGCATGTACATGTGTGAAGGTCCAGGCGAACTGCTTCGTGCATGTACATGTGTGAAGGTCCAGGTGAACTGCTTCGTGCATGTACATGTGTGAAGGTCCTGGTGAACAGCTTCGTGCATGTACATGTGTGAAGGTCCTGGTGAACAGCTTCGTGCATGTACATGTGTGAAGGTCCAGGTGAACAGCTTCGTGCATGTACATGTGTGAAGGTCCGGTGAACAGCTTCGTGCATGTACATGTGTGAAGGTCCTGGTGAACAGCTTCGTGCATGTACATGTGTGAAGGTCCTGGTGAACAGCTTCGTGCATGTACATGTGTGAAGGTCCAGGCGAACTGCTTCGTGCATGTACATGTGTGAAGGTCCAGGTGAACTGCTTCGTGCATGTACATGTGTGAAGGTCCTGGTGAACAGCTTCGTGCATGTACATGTGTGAAGGTCCTGGTGAACAGCTTCGTGCATGTACATGTGTGAAGGTCCAGGTGAACAGCTTCGTGCATGTACATGTGTGAAGGTCCAGGTGAACAGCTTCGTGCATGTACATGTGTGAAGGTCCTGGTGAACAGCTTCGTGCATGTACATGTGTGAAGGTCCAGGTGAACAGCTTCGTGCATGTACATGTGTGAAGGTCCAGGTGAACAGCTTCGTGCATGTACATGTGTGAAGGTCCTGGTGAACAGCTTCGTGCATGTACATGTGTGAAGGTCCTGGTGAACAGCTTCGTGCATGTACATGTGTGAAGGTCCAGGTGAACAGCTTCGTGCATGTACATGTGTGAAGGTCCAGGTGAACAGCTTCGTGCATGTACATGTGTGAAGGTCCTGGTGAACAGCTTCGTGCATGTACATGTGTGAAGGTCCAGGTGAACAGCTTCGTGCATGTACATGTGTGAAGGTCCTGGTGAACAGCTTCGTGCATGTACATGTGTGAAGGTCCTGGTGAACAGATTCGTGCATGTACATGTGTGAAGGTCCAGGTGAACAGCTTCGTGCATGTACATGTGTGAAGGTCCTGGCGAACTGCGTCATGAAATTTATACTGCTTAGTATATTATAAACATTTTGTAACATTTTTATTCCATTCTATAATTATAGTGTTGCTTTAAATAGAATAGTATGTTTAAGCATAGGTTAGTAACATGTATATCTAGTTCAGGGCTCATTCTAGAGGACGACTGGGGCGAAATAGTTGCCTTAGGGACCCTGACTTTGCTCCCTGGGGACCCCACTTCTCCATAAACAGTTTTTTTAATTTTTACAATTTTCATGCAGAAGTAAGACTGGCCCATTATAGCGCACTCTTTCTATTCACAATTGTCAAATTGTGACTTAACCGTATTTTGTTGAAATTTATTAAATAAGATAATTTAAGGGTGCAGGCGGACGTGGAAGTCGTGATAGTGTCGTGGATGCGCGTTCGCTTCAGGTGCGAAAGATCCGGAGTTTGAGCCCCACTGGAGCCATTACGATTGTGCCCTTAGGCAAGGCATTTAAATTCCATGTTGCCTCTTCTCTTTCCCTCGTGACGATGGATTCCATCAGGAATAAGGTCTCGAGAGTGATTTATATAAGTTGAAATAACTTGTTTCGCAATCGAGCTAAAATAAATTTGTATAAATATATAAGGATGCAGGCGTGTGCTGTCTTGTCTCACTTCTCCCAAACATTATGACCTAGAATGAGTCCTGCTAGTTACATGTAGATACTTGACAAAAACTAATCAATTCATTCTTATCCGTCTCAATTGGAACCCGACATGTCTTGTGAATTTCAAACCACTTACTAATAGTGAAAATATAGGGACCTCTGTGTCGTTAACCAAATCACTTGCCCCTCACCACTGTAGGTTCCAATCCCACTGGTGGTGTCCATTTCTTTCATGTGAGTTAGCTATCCAGCTGGTTGGTGGTTCTACTCGGGTGCTGTCCGTGCCTGAAATACTTCTGATATGGGCACCACCTGGGTTCTTCCTCCACCAATGACAGCTGGAGTCCAAGAGTTACCATATGCCGTAAGCTGTCGCTGCGACTTTAAACCCTAAAACGAACATTCTATTTAGTATATTTGTCAAAATATTATAAAAAACCTTATTCTGGCCATCAGTTATTTAGTATACATGTACGTGTCAAAATATTGTAAAACCTCAATCTGACCTTCCGTTATTTAGTGTACTTGTCAAAATATTGTAAAACCTCAATCTGACCTTCCGTTAATTAGTGTACTTGTCAAAATATTGTAAAACCTCAATCTGACCATCCGTTAATTAGTATGCATGTATTAGTATGCATGTACTTGTCAAAATATTGTAAAACCTCAATCTGGCCATCCGTTAATTAGTGTACTTGTCAAAATATTGTAAAACCTCAATCTGACCATCCGTTATTTAGTGTACTGTCAAAATATTGTAAAACCTCAATCTGACCATCCGTTATTTAGTGTACTTGTCAAAATATTGTAAAACTGCAATCTGACCTTCCGTTATTTAGTGTACTTGTCAAAATATTGTAAAACCGCAATCTGACCTTCCGTTATTTAGTATACTTGTCAAAATATTGTAAAACCGCAATCTGACCTTCCGTTAATTAGTGTACTTTTCAAAATATTGTAAAACCTCAATCTGACCATCCGTTAATTAGTATGCATGTACTTGTCAAAATATTGTAAAACCTCAATCTGGCCATCCGTTAATTAGTGTACTTGTCAAAATATTGTAAAACCTCAATCTGACCATCCGTTATTTAGTGTACTGTCAAAATATTGTAAAACCTCAATCTGACCATCCGTTATTTAGTGTACTTGTCAAAATATTGTAAAACTGCAATCTGACCTTCCGTTATTTAGTGTACTTGTCAAAATATTGTAAAACCGCAATCTGACCTTCCGTTATTTAGTATACTTGTGGACAAGATAGACGGTAATCACGATGGGTTTGTTACGGAAGAGGAGTTGCAACACTGGATTCAGTATGTGCAGAAGAAATATGTAGTGGAGGACACAGAGAGAATGTGGAAGGACCATGATTTGGAGGATGGTTCACTTACGTGGGATTCATACAGAAAGCGAACTTACGGATATGAATATGGTAATTACCCCTAGCAATATTCATCAAGCAGAGAGTTGTCTTCCCAGAATCCGTAAGACCGTCTGACAAAAAGAAATAATTCCTACAAAATAAATTGTAGTTTTAAGTGCATTTAAAATTTTAATCATTTTCCTGACCAGTGTCGGACGAACTCTGGCAAAGTTTCGTGAAGACTGAGCGATGGTTAACAAGTTTATAAATGTGCACAATTGGATGAAGAACATCAAGAGTTATGGACCCTGAGTTAAGAGATGTGACGTATCTTCTTGCCATGTGTGTAGGAATTAGGTACTGTGTCTTCATACCTGCATAGTGTCACGCCAGTCACACTGAAACCGGTTCGTCAATTAGCAACATTAACCCAGTAGCACAGTTAGGTCCCTTAGATTAACCCATTCAACACCAAGTAACCTACATGGACTTGTGCACGATATTTTTAGACCAATAAATTAATAAGAAAATTACATTTGGACCAGGTTCATTTATCAAAATGGGTAATTTTGCCTAAAAATAGTAATATTACTAGCAAAAAGTGCAGATCCTGATGAGACGGCTCATCTGGATCTACACTTTTTGTAAGCCTATTTAGAGGTCTGTGGTGTTGGAAAGGGTTAAGAATAAATTTCTCATTTCTCGCAATTTTCTTGTGGTTTCCATTGTGACAAACATCCATTTGTTCTCTCGCTCAGCCATCCACCTCGGATGCATGCTAATAGTGGTTTCCTTAATACCGGTAGAAACCGATTCAAAGTTCTTCTCATACATGTACTTGTAGAAGATGTCCAGTTATGTTGTTGAAATTAAATAAAAACTACTTTGCAAAAGACAGTGGCCTGCGTGGCCGAATGGTTATGGTCATTGTGTTCACTTGACCCTCACCGCTGTACATGTAGGTTTGTATACCGCTGGGATGTTGAATCATTTCATATGGAAGCTATCCAGCTGGCTTGCAGTAGTTCGGTGGTTCTAGCTGGGTGCCCGTCAGTGCCTTCAATACTTTTCGAATGGGCGCCCTGGGTCTTCCTCTACTAATAATAGTCGAACCCCAAACACACAAACTATTTTGATAAAGGTGCATGGAAGCCTGTTTAGGTGAGGAATACGAGTGTTAGGGTTTATTTAAGTAACACACGGATGTTTCTATAGACCCGGAAGAAGAGGAAGATTATGCAGAGATGGTGAAGAGGGATGAGAGAAAGTTTGCTCAAGCCGATGAAGATCACGACTCAAAACTTACAAAAGAAGAATTTGCTGCCTTTCTGCATCCAGAAGAACATGAACATATGAAAGACATTGTTGTTTTAGTAAGTCTATACCCGTTGTTATAGTAAGTGTAAGAAACTAGTTGGTTTAGTAAGTGTAAGAAACTAGTTGGTTTAATGTAAGTGTAAGAAACTAGTTGGTTTAGTAAGTGTAAGGAACTAGTTGGTTTAGTAAGTGTAAGAAACTAGTTGGTTTAATGTAAGTGTAAGAAACTAGTTGGTTTAGTAAGTGTAAGAAACTAGTTGGTTTAGTGTAAGTGTAAGGAACTAGTTGGTTTAATGTAAGTGTAAGAAATTAGTTGGTTTAATGTAAGTGTAAGAAACTAGTTGGTTTAATGTAAGTGTAAGAAATTAGTTGGTTTAATGTAAGTGTAAGAAATTAGTTGGTTTAATTAAGTGTATGAAACTAGTTGGTTTAGTTAGTGTAAAAAACTAGTTGGTTTAGTGTAAGTGTAAGAAACTAGTTGGTTTAGTGTAAGTGTAAGGAACTAGTTGGTTTAGTAAGTGTAAGGAACTAGTTGGTTTAGTGTCTAGTTGGTTTAGTAAGTGTAAGGAACTAGTTGGTTTAGTAAGTGTAAGGAACTAGTTGGTTTAGTAAGTGTACGAAACTAGTTGGTTTAGTGTAAGTGTAAGGAACTAGTTGGTTTAGTAAGTGTAAGGAACTAGTTGGTTTAGTAAGTGTACAAAACTAGTTGGTTTTATGTAAGTGTAAGAAACTAGTTGGTTTAATGTAAGTGTAAGAAACTAGTTGGTTTAATGTAAGTGTAAGAATGGACCTTATTATTAAAGCATAATTGTTGTTCTTGGTAAAGGGCTGTTATCTGTGTACTACCATTTGCAGTGGAATATTTGTTTGATGAATTCCCATCCGTTTCATATTTAATTTCGCACTTCCATTTTAATTGATGGCAACATTCCATTTTAATTGATGGCAACATTCCATTTTAATTGATGGCAACATTCCATTTTAATTGATGGCAACATTCCATTTTGGTTGATGGCAACATGTCACTTAAATTGATTGCAACATTACATTTTGCAGGAAACGATGGAAGACATTGACAAAGATAAAGATGGTAAAATCAGCTTAGACGAATATATAGGTATGTACCAACTAAACAAGGAATGTTGAAATAAAATGCTACATAAATAGTAAATACAGCATTTACCCCCCCCCCCCCCCCAGCTAACGTGCGTGAAAGTAAATACAGAACTGCATAAATTCGGTAATGGTAGCTAATTTGACATTTCGTGAGATATTTCATCTATGTTAACATACCTTTAATCCTCCACAACAGAAGAGCCTAATTACTCATTTTAAGTGGCCTCCGTCGCTGACAGCTTAAGGTTGTGTGAAATCACTTGCCCCTCACCGCTGTATGTTCGAATCCCACTGGGTGTGCCAAATTCATTCGAGTGAGGAAGCTATCCAACTGGCTTGCGGTAGGTCTGTGGTTCTACCTGTGTGCCCGTCCGTGACTGAGATAATGCTAAATGAGGCATCCAGGGTCTACCTCTACCAATAATACATGTAGCTGGAGAGTCGCCATATGACCTAAGCTGTTTGTACGACGTTAACCCTTAGGGGGGGACTAAGCAAAACAAACATTTTATTGACATTTCATGCTGTGCACACACATTTCATTGTTCCACCCCTCATTCCCCCATTTCATGCTGTGCACACACATTTCATGCCGTGCACACACATTTCATGTTTCCACCTCCCATTCCCCCATTTCATGCCGTGCACACACATTTCATGCCGTGCACACACATTTTATGTTTCCATCCCCCATTTCATGCCATGCACACACATTTCACACATTTTATGCAGTGCACACACATTTCATGCAGTGCACACACATTTCACACATTTCATGCCATGCACACACATTTCATGCTGTGCACATACATTTCATGCCATGCACATACATTTCATACAGTGCACACACATTTCATACAGTGCACACATATTTCACACAGTGCACACACATTTCATGCCATGCACACACATTTCATACAGTGCACACACATTTCATGCCATGCACACACATTTCACACATTTCATGCCATGCACACACATTTCATACAGTGCACACACATTTCACACATTTCATGCAGTGCACACACATTTCACACATTTCATGCCATGCACACACATTTCATGCTGTGCACATACATTTCATGCCATGCACATACATTTCATACAGTGCACACATATTTCACACAGTGCACACACATTTCATGCCATGCACACACATTTCATACAGTGCACACACATTTCATGCCATGCACACACATTTCATGCCATGCACACACATTTCATACAGTGCACACACATTTCACACATTTCATGCAGTGCACACACATTTCACACATTTCATGCCATGCACACACATTTCATGCCATGCACATACATTTCATACAGTGCACACACATTTCATACAGTGCACACATATTTCACACAGTGCACACACATTTCATGCCATGCACACACATTTCATACAGTGCACACACATTTCATGCCATGCACACACATTTCACACATTTCATGCCATGCACACACATTTCATACAGTGCACACACATTTCACACATTTCATGCAGTGCACACACATTTCACACATTTCATGCAGTGCACACACATTTCATGCCATGCACACACATTTCATACAGTGCACACACATTTCATGCCATGCACACACATTTTATGCCCTGCACACACATTTCATGCCATGCACACACATTTCATGCCATGCAAACACATTTCATGCTGTGCACACACATTTCATGCCATGCACACACATTTCATGCCATGCACACACATTTCATGCCATGCACACACATTTCATGCTGTGCACACACATTTCATGCCATGCACACACATTTCATGCCATGCACACACATTTCATGCCATTACCTTGTAAGTAGTGAGCATGATTACATTAAGAAGAGGTATGTATATCTAAAGGCGCAATAGCAGACTCAATCCAGCTACAGCTCTACCGCTATAGAGGCACAGCTCTACCGCTATAGAGGCACAGCTCTACCGTTATAGAGGCACAGCTCTACCGCTATAGAGGCACAGCTCTACCGCTATAGAGGCACAGCTCTACCGCTATAGAGGCACAGCTCTACCGCTATAGAGGCACAGCTCTACCGCTATAGAGGCACAGCTCTACCGCTATAGAGGCACAGCTCTACCGCTATAGAGGCACAGATTGTTAGGATCTGTACGTTATGGGTGATTCCTGATTAAGGAAAGGCTTATATATATAAGAGGCCGCGTTACAAATAGTTTTCCGCCTCCGTGGTCGAGTGGTTAACGGTCGCTGACTGTATACCACTGTAACCTATCATCACTGATTGTCACGGGTTCGAGCCATGCTCAGACCATGTCGCTTTATATGAAAAACTTTGCAGTTTCTTACGGCGTTTGGTGCACCAGGTACTGGTTAACCGCTGGAGCCTGCCACAGGAATGTGTTGTTAGGTAAACTGCCCGTCGCTCAAATGGGCAACGTTAAATAAACTTAAATAAAAAAAGTTACAAATAGCATCGTACATTTGGTTAACCAAATACTAGGAAATAGCATCGTACATTTGGTTAACCAAATACTAGGAAATAGCATCGTACATTTGGTTAACCAAATACTAGGAAATAGCATCGTACATTTGGTTAACCAAATACTAGGAAATAGCATCGTACATTTGGTTAACCAAATACTAGGAAATAGCATCGTACATTTGGTTAACCAAATACTAGGAAATAGCATCGTACATTTGGTTAACCAAATACTAGGAAATAGCATCGTACATTTGGTTAACCAAATACTAGGAAATAGTCACTTATATGTAACGTTTCTGTTTGCTGTCAAAATTAAAAACTACAGACAAAACAAATTCATTAGAATATATTACTTTGTAATTAACTGTTCATGATAGTCAGAGATACAAAAGTACATCTAACCGTGAAGGAATACTCGAGCAGTGACAGAGAAAATGTCATCTTTCACCGTTTCAAAACAGTCTGAATCAGTAAAATGCTCATTGGGATATTGCTAAAAAATAACAAAGCGCCTCTCTTAATAAGTAGGCTGTCCGATTAGCGCAGTTGTTAACGTGCTCGCTTCTCACCAATGCAACCCGGGATCGATCCTCAGACCGGGAAGTATGTGAGATGGTACGGTGGTCGCCAGATCGGACAGGTGGGTTATCTCCTAGTACTCCAGTTTCCTCCCACAAGAATGACCACATAAACGTTTTCATCCGAGCCAACGAGAATGATTAATATAAGTTGTTAAAACTTGCTTCGCAATTGTTGTAAAATAAATAAAAGTTTAAACTTTAAAGTAGATGCTTATTGAAATGCATACATAAAGCTTCTAGATACAGTCAAACCTGTCTATAAAGGCCACCCTCGGGAAAGTCAAAAAGTGGCCTTTGTTGGCAGGTGGCCTCTCAATAGAGGGTTAAAATGCATTGAAAATGGCTTGATGGGAGAGAAAAATGGTGGTCTTTAGAGACAGGTTTTTCATATGCGGCCTTTATTCGGAGGTGGTCTTTAGCACAGGTTTGACTGTACTTAGATTATATAAATAGATTTACTTGCTGACTCCTCGGTTAATACTCATGTTCTTGATGCGATATGTTACATATTGCCCACAGTTAATATTCATGTTTTTGGAGCGGTATGTTACATATTGCCCACTCAGGAATGCAATATTTATATATTATTCCACTACTTTCAATCAATAATTGAATGTTTTACCAAAGCTATCAAATAGTTATCAAAGGGAGATAATCACCTCGAAACTTTATTCCCGATGGTTCCACTTAGATAAAATTACCCATTTTGATAAATGAACTGGTCCAAATGTAATTTTCTTATTAATTTATTGGTCGAAAAGATATCATGAACCAGTCCATGTCAGTTACTTGGTGTTGAATGGGTTAAATATCATGCACCAGTCCATGTCAGTTACTTAGTGTTGAATGGGTTAATTACTTAGCAAATTACTTTATGATTACAATTCATACCATAATGTACTGTACATGTACCACAATGCAATAGGCATAATATCTACATCAAGAATATCAGTGGTTATAATGGATACTCTATATAGTGTTTAAACTTTATTTATTTTATAACGATTAGTTTAAACTTTATTTATGTTACAACAATTACGAAGCAAGTTCTATCAACTTATATTAATCACTCTTGTTGGCGGGGATGAAAGCGTAAATGTGGTCATTGGTGTGGGAGGAAACCCGCCTGTCCGATCTGGCAACCAATTTACCATCTCGCATACTTCCAGGTCGGAGGATCGAACCTGCGTTACATTGGTGAGAAGTGGGTGTGCGCTAATCGGACAGCCAAATTGATTGTTGTAGAGTATACTGATAGATGAGTGTGTGGGATAAGGATTAAAGGTTTGGGTAGATAACCTTAGGTCACGGTCAGTGAGGTCACGGTCAGTGAGGTCATGTGAGATGTTGGTGTAGGAAGGTCATCCACGCTCTATCCACAGTTGCTCTCCTGAAGCTGCTCAGTCATGGTTCGTAGGCAGCTAGTTTGCAAATTGACTTCTTGAGCTGCTTTGTCCATTTTAATTAGCCTGGGAACAGGCATTGATATATTTTGCCTGGTCAGTCATATAAATATATTTTAATACCGAGATCATTAATTGGGCTGTATTGATTTTCTGATAATATCAATGCCTGGGGGAAACTTGGGGGGTATTCCGTGTAAACATTGATTATCGTTAATCCTATTAATAGGCCTATTAGCACGTGACTTAATAATTATGTACTTTAATCGAAAGCGAGGCACTGCAATGTTGATAAAACTTTATAATTGGCCGCCATTGTTTACGGGTCAACGGAACGATAAATACTTTTAAAGAGTACAATGTGCATCTGATTTGACATATTTACTCAAGATTTAAGTCGTCCTTCAATTACGCCGAATCGACCTGTTACCTAAATAAATAGTTAAAATCGGCCATCTCGTCGATATAACACAGAAACGGGACATTATATGTTTGCAATGTAAATGTACAGGAACATTCGTGTCTGTTCGGAGATTTCCGAAAATATTCTGTTTCTATTTTTAGCGATCGTATCTTGCAGATAAGAGTTGTAGTTCTTCAATCAACACCTTAGAAAATACGGGTGTAATGTAGGTGGCGCTATACTCGGAAATCGAGTTCCCCATGGTGTCATTTTGCCAGAAATAAATTAGTGAAAAATCGACAGACTGGAACCCAGGCTACATTTTGATATCATTAGATTTGGAGAATCTGGGCAACAAGTAGATGATTAAAAAAATAGATCCACCAGATTCTGAATCGTCCATGTTGAAAATCTGTTTTCGACGTCTCTTGAACCACGTGATCAGTTTTGATTAAATTTGTAATGACGCATTGGAGAAACTACCAATAATAGATCTTTATTCTTTCAAATCTGAAATGTTCACTCTGGTAAAAATGATTTTCGGTTCTGCTACAGAACAAGTTGGTCAGTTAAAATGGGACTTTTGTTCGATATAGCAGGCAATTGGTAGATGGAGAAAGAGTTAAACTAATTCCGATCTGAATTTCAAGATCTTTAAATTCTATTTTCCACTAAATCGGCCTTATATTACCGAATTTGATATTTTGACTACAACATCGATATGACCAGTGGATGAATTATCTGAAATGTTGCAGATCAAATATTCGAGATGGCCATCTTGAGAAAACATAATTTGAACTTCAAATTAAAAAATACCGTGCTTACTCGCCTATAAGACTGGCATTTTATCACTAGATTATTGTCTCAAAGTGGCTGCCCATCTTATAAGAGAATTTAAAAACATTTTTTTTAAAAATCAGTTTCTTCTGACTGAATAATTGATGACCGTATAATGAAATAACTTGGTGTGTAACAAATAGACTTTCACAGCTCTATCTGTAAACTGAACTTGTCAATAGCATTTTAGCAAATCAAGTTTATTGTTATGTTATATATCGGTATGCGCATTAGTGCATTTTTGTATGATTTGACATAATTGACAGTGGTTTTACAATTTGTTCTTTACTTCTGAGTGGTTTCCATTTTCTCAACCGGTCTTCTACGCGGGTCTATGCAAAATACCATTGATATAAGACCAATGTTGGTGGGTCGTCTTGTAGGCAAATAAATACGGTACCAGGTGAGCGAGTGGAGTCCATTTTAATGAGAAACATTAGTCAGTTACTTCCCCTGAATACTCCTAATAGTATATTGGTCCTCTTAATTGGTTTCCTCTGTTTTTATCATTGTTTCCTTTGCACCACATGTTTTCCATTCTCATCCGTATTCTCGTCTTATAATTATGAAATTATTAAATCTCGACAGATATCCTTTAGCATGTCCAATGGATACCTTACTGTAAAAATTGGTTCAATTAATTAACACGATTTTGATAAAATTACATTTATCCTAATGCAACATCTGTTTAGACGACGTTAGTAAAAACAAAGGATTCCAACTAAAAGGACCAATATACATTTAGGGATAAATTTGACTTTATCCATCAAGGGAGGTAATAGAAAAACCAATAATGTCTCTCATTGATGTTAATTCAATGGATCTAACACATTAAGATAACTGTTCTAGTACAGTTAAAGGGTGGCGTGAAAGTGTGGCATCCATTGTTCAGTAATAGAAAAACCAGTAATGTCTCTCATTGTCCTTGTGTATTATATTGTGATACGTAAATCATAAATAATTACAAACCAGCTGACATTTACGATGAGGATGATGAGGATGAAGATGATGATGATGATGATGATAAAGATGGTCTTCCCGACTGGGTCAACTCGGAGACCGATCAGTTCAAGAACTTCCGTGACCGTGATCAGGACGGTTATCTGGACAAAGATGAGGTTCGGAGCTGGATTATACCGGAGGACTATGACAACAGCGAGACAGAAACGAAACATCTGTTTAGGGAGTCTGACGAGGACAGGGTTGGTGTAATGATTATCGTTTCGTATATGACAAAATTATCTGGCTGATATCAAGATGGTTTCGCGGCATTCTACTGCAGAATATGAATGTACATGTATACAGCGCATGAGCTAAATTCATTGTGGCCATCTATAGAATTTAGTTTCGACTTCTGTTTCCACACTTATTGATGATTTGACTAGAAGTTTGACTATGACATTGGTATGAGTAGGTGTTGCATATTCTACATGTAGAGTCTGCTGTGCCTATCTGCTATGCATAAAATATATGAAGTCAAACTCATTGTAAATTCTACACACAAAAAATACACATTTTTATGTTTTCAATATAGAGTGAAGTCGGAAATAAAGAATGATGTTTTGCCCTCAGGTCGTAGTGCAAAACGACTTGACATCACTCCCCGGCTGTACAAGCTCGCTACAGTCGTATACATGGAACCATTTTCTGCAATAGACATTCTAAGGCAGAGAAAAATCGACATGATACAAACACACAAGTGTTGCTCGAGTCGTTGCTTCGTTGTGGTTTCGATACATTTTCACTTGTATTAAAAAAATGTATTAAATAAAAAACTTCTAGCAAAAAGTTGATATTAAATTCTGTGCCATCTTGAATCACTTCAACCAGGTTATTTTGAAGTATCAATTGTTAATGACTACTTAATTAAGATAAGAGATTGTTTATGTGCGACCATTTTAGGTGATATGTGGCCAAATAAAGAGGAAGACGAACCCGAATGGGTAAAGGGGGAGAGGGATCAGTTCTCTAGTTATCGCGATGCTAACGGAGACGGTGTCATGGACAAAGACGAAGTGAAAAACTGGATAATTCCACCAAATTATGATCATTCCGAGGCCGAGGCTAAGCACTTAATCTATGAAAGTGATGAGAATAAGGTTTGTTAAAGTTTCTCAAAAGATGGCCGGAAGGTGTATACTTCAGAGGTGCATGGGTAAATGTGACAGTTGCATGTTATTGGATAGGGAAGTTTAGCTTGTATGTTATGTTACGTTGCGTTGTTTCGATAACTACATGTGTTTTAGTGCCAAGTGGAATGATGGCCGGCATGGATGATGGAGATGCAAGGGTAAATGTGAGCACTTCAGTCGCTTGCTTGTTTATTGGATATGGAATTTTCGTTTCCTAGTTTCGCTTGTATCAGTGCTTTCGTTAAATACAGATTTTTCAGGAACTATTTTTTTTTTGTCTGCAAAATTTCAGGATTTTTTTATATAGACAAATATTTTTGGCCAGGCAGGCGGATTTTTTATTTTATACTTGTGGAAGTTATGTCCGCTTCCCCAATATTTTGGCAAGCCGTGTGTATTTTTACGGCACATCAGTATCATGTTTCCGGGTAGACGATATGCAACCGCTTGCAAGCATCAGGAGTAACGGCATACAGGCCATACACATGTTATTAACCATCGTCGTCCACAAGACGTCACCCCCAATTGGCGTTAACGTGACTGGAACATAATTATATTTTTGTAAAATAATATTATAAAATAGCAACACGTATTATAAAAAATAAGTTTATGTCCAGAAGCCATTAAAATCGTTTTTTTTACAGTATCTACATCTTTTTCGGGGGAACATGCCCCCGGACCACCTTAGTAGAATTGGGCCACTTTGTGGCCCTCAAAATCCACAGGCCCAATGTCAGCTGGCTTCCGACGCGCTGATTGGTCATGCTCATCATTTTCACGGGAGTAATTTAAATCACATTTCTGTTTTAAGAAAGCATTGAAGTATGTTTGTTCACTTTATTTCGTTAATTGCATGTATTTTAGTGTGAAGAATATTAAAGCTAAAAATGCAGACACGTACATGACCGCCGGTTCCAATGCATCCTGGGATATTATGTTTTTTGACTCGTGCTCTCACCTGTCTTGCATGATCACATCTGTTTGAACCGCACAAGTGAAATTCATCAGTCTTAACAAGATTGTCTTGTAACATTATTTGTAACGTCCATACTTGCCTAGGACGAGTACCCAAATATTTCCACTTGTCCTCCATATACGTTATAGAATATATATATATATTGCTTCAACATATATGCAGAACAAGTAAATAGGCCTATACTATTATACTCTTGTGACCATCATGGACTAACTGGATGGAAGTATTTGTTAGATGTATTTCCAGTTATTTATATATAATATATAATTACCCAACTGGAAATATAGTTTTCATACTCATGTGGTCTATCATATGGACTCGTACAGAAACACACGACTATTATCGAATAACCCGACTCCGACAATGTGGGGATTACACGAATATTATCGAATAACCCAACTCCGACAATGTGGGGATTACATTTATTACGACACAACATCTAAACAAAGTAACTCGGCCTGATATAAACTTGTCACAAAATGTTGGTCCTCTCAACTTGTGTACATATCCAGTTTGGCTTGTAGAAATTGGATTAAATTTCATCTCAAAGTTTTCCAATGTTTATTCAACTGGTTTTTATAGGTATTTACACTATTTACCAAGACAATTTGCAAACTATTCCAGGCATCTACAACCCTAATGCCGAAGCAATTTGAACAACTTGAAGAGTATATATGAGCATGTTTTAAACAGTTTTAGACTGTACCGCTAGTCGTATTATGTGTGCTTGTTAATAGTGTGTCAGACTGTGATGTGTGTGTTTTATGTTTATTTATCGTCGCTACTGTTTGCCTGTATGAGCGACGCCTCCTGAATAGATTAGTCATTTTAGATTTATGGAGGATAGTGCAGAAATCCATTCCAGAGTCTCCTCTGGTTCTTTGACGTGCACGGTGTACAGCACCGACACGAGACCTCGGTTTAACGTCCCATCCGAAAGACTGTTAATATTATTAGGGTCAGACGGGGGGATCGAACCTGCGATTCCAGGAACGTATTAGTGTGTGATATCTATGTTGTTCACACTTTTAATTGTCTGCAAAATGTCTGACCTTGCAAAGAAAACAAGGATATGCTTACTAGACTACGTGTAAGATTGGAATTGATTTCATCTAGTGGTCACCGGATAATAAACACAAATCTTTATCTTTTATGAATTCCAATGATTTTGTTACCCAATTTTATTCATTTTAATTGCCCCTGTCAGGAAGCCTCATTTAACTACAATACACAACCGCACAACCATGTGTAAAGCACCGACATGAGACTTCGGTTTATAGTCTCATCTGAAAGACTGTTAATTTTATTAGGGCCAGACGGTGGATCGAACCTGCGATCCCTGGATTACCAGTCCAACGTAAATTTCTTGTTACGCTTTGCTGATTTTGTATGAACTTTGGAAATGTTTTCTGGATGTTTGTCTGCCCTGTAGGTTTGAATTCCAGTGGAGGTTTCAAATTTGTTCATGTAAGGAAGCAATCCAGCTGGCGTGTGGTCGGTTGTTCTACCCGGGTGCCCGAAATAATGCTCGAATCGGCTCTTCCTCCACCAGAAATAGCTGGAAAGTCGCCATGATTACCTAAGCTGTTTGGTGAAACTATTAATACAAAAAGCAAATCTTGTATGCATGCCCTGGACACTACGACCCCATGTTTGTAGATTACTAGCATGTATAACACATTGGATGTTTGTATTTATTTTTTTTATTTCAATTTTTCGTAAAAATTGTGTGATTTTATGCCCAACCCTGTGTCACCCAGACTGTGTTAGTATGTATGTTAGTTAACCTTAATTGTGACGCATCCATCTAATTCTTACCTAGGACAGAAGGTGGTCATAATGGTGGAATTGTTCTCGTTTTCTTTTGAATGTACAAAGACATTGCCACAGTTTCACAGTTCAAACTTTATGGCTTAAAGTCATACATATATTATACCTGTTCAAAACATCATGTCTCAATATCTAGAAAGGTTGTTATCAAATTTAGCTGATACAATCACTCTCGAGACCTCATTAGAAATAATGTTCCAGAGTGATTAATTTGATAAGTTGTTAAAACATGCTTCGCAATCGTTGTTTAAACTATAGACGGATTAGTCGTCCAGTGATTAACACGTCGGACTACGTTAAACTATAGGAGAATTAGTCGTCCAGTGATTAACATGTCGGACTACGTAACTATAGACGGATCAGTTGTCCAGTGATTAACACGTCCGACTACGTTAAACTATTGACGGATTAGTCGTCCAGTGATTAACACGTCGGACTACGTTAAACTATAGGAGAATTAGTCGTCCAGTGATTAACATGTCGGACTACGTAACTATAGACGGATCAGTTGTCCAGTGATTAACACGTCCGACTACGTTAAACTATAGATGGATTAGTCGTCCAGTGATTAACATGACAGATTAGTCGTCCAGTGATTAACATGTCAGACTATGTTAAACTATAGATGGATTAGTCGTCCAGTGATTAACATGACGGATTTGTCGTCCAGTGATTAACATGTCAGACTACGTTAACCTATAGACGGATCAGTCGTCTCCAGTGATTAACACGTCGGACTACGTTAAACTATAGACAGATCAGTCGTCCAGTGATTAACATGTCGGACTACGTTAAACTATAGACGGATCAGTCGTCCAGTGATTAACATGTCGGACTACGTTACACTATAGACGGATCAGTCGTACAGTGATTAACACGTCGGACTACGTTGTCAAGGATCGTGGGTTTGACCGTAATATATCAGTTTAGTTTATACAAATTTATTTTTGATCGATTGCAAAACAAGTTCTTACAACTTATATTAATTACTCTCGAGACCTCATTCCTGATGGAATCCATCGCCACGAGTGAGAGAGAAGATACATTGTGGAATTTAAGTGCCTTGCCTAAGGGCACAATCGTAACGGCTCCAGCGGGGCTCGGGGGAGGGGCCTTTCGCACCTGAAACGAATGTGCTATCACGACTAAACCTACACATTTATTGTATAGTTTCCAGAGAATATTAGTTAAAGCTTTGCCTTTTAAATTTCGTAACCAAATAGTGTAAACATTTCGAAACTGTTGCCATAGGAACAATGTTTCCAAGCCCATCACTTTGTTTGAAAAAGATAATGGTCAATATTTGGTCAAGTCTTGATATAAACTTAAGTTGTGGACTAGTACTAGGAATGTCTTATCTTGTCAGACCTGTGTTAAGCAGCCAAGGGAATCATAGAAAGTGGCTGCTTAGCACAGGTGGCTTAATACAAGTCAAATGTATAACAAAACAACATATTGGGGAATCTGGAAACTGGCTGCTTAATACAAGTTGGTTGCTTAATGGAGGTGACCTAAGTGCATTCCTTCAATTGATAGGGAAACCAATACTGACATAAGCGACCAAAATGACAGATTATAGATTGTGATTAATGTTGGTGTGATGTTTCAAGCTTTCTTTCACAAATATCTGTCTATGTGTGTCACTAAACAAGTCACAACTTTCTCAATTGGTAACATATCAAGTTGAAATGTTGAGGATTTGTTTTTGAGACATTGTGGTATAGACCTGATATATCGACTTCATTGTTGTTAATTATGTCTGAGTGCCCTGCCCCTTTTCGTGTGTTGAAAGGGTTGAGCTTGCAGCATTTGCATTAAGCAATTACTACTGCACCTACGTTGTCATCATATACCCTCACCACTGTAGGTTTGCCCCTCACCACTGTAGGTTTGCCCCTCACCACTGTAGGTTTGCCCCTCACCGCTGTAGGTTTGCCCCTCACCACTGTACGTTTGCCCCTCACCGCTGTAGGTTTGCCCCTCACCACTGTAGGTTTGCCCCTCACCACTGTAGGTTTGCCCCTCACCACTGTAGGTTTGCCCCTCACCACTGTAGGTTTGCCCCTCACCACTGTAGGTTTGCCCCTCACCACTGTAGGTTTGCCCCTCACCACTGTAGGTTTGCCCCTCACCACTGTAGGTTTGCCCCTCACCACTGTAGGTTTGCCCCTCACCACTGTAGGTTTGCCCCTCACCACTGTAGGTTTGCCCCTCACCACTGTAGGTTTGCCCCTCACCACTGTAGGTTTGCCCCTCACCGCTGTAGGTTTGCCCCTCACCACTGTAGGTTTGCCCCTCACCACTGTAGGTTTGCCCCTCACCACTGTAGGTTTGCCCCTCACCACTGTAGGTTTGCCCCTCACCACTGTACGTTTGCCCCTCACCACTGTAGGTTTGCCCCTCACCGCTGTAGGTTTGCCCCTCACCACTGTAGGTTTGCCCCTCACCACTGTAGGTTTGCCCCTCACCACTGTAGGTTTGCCCCTCACCACTGTAGGTTTGCCCTCACCACTGTAGGTTTGCCCCTCACCACTGTAGGTTTGCCCCTCACCGCTGTAGGTTTGCCCCTCACCACTGTAGGTTTGCCCCTCACCACTGTAGGTTTGCCCCTCACCACTGTAGGTTTGCCCCTCACCACTGTAGGTTTGCCCCTCACCACTGTAGGTTGCCCTCACCACTGTAGGTTTGCCCCTCACCACTGTAGGTTTGCCCCTCACCACTGTAGGTTTGCCCCTCACCACTGTAGGTTTGCCCCTCACCACTGTAGGTTTGCCCCTCACCACTGTAGGTTTGCCCCTCACCACTGTAGGTTTGCCCCTCACCACTGTAGGTTTGCCCCTCACCACTGTAGGTTTGCCCCTCACCACTGTAGGTTTGCCCCTCACCACTGTACGTTCGAATCCCACTTGGGGTGTCAAATTCTTTCAAGTGAGGAAGCTATGCAGCTGGCTTGCGAAAGGTTGGTGGTTCTACCCGGGAGCCCACCTGTGCATTAATTACTGCTCGGAAGGGCACCTGGGGTCTTTTTCCACCAGTAATGGCTGGAGAGCATGACGTGAGCTTGTTTGTGGGACTTCTTAAAACCTAAAACTAGTCTGCTTCCGTGGTCGAGTGGTTACGGTCACTGACTTGTATACCACTGTAACCTATCATCTCTGATGGTCATGGGTTCGAGCCCCGCTCAGGCCGTATCTCATTTATATGAAAAAGTTGGCAGTTTCTTACAGAGGTTGGTGCACCCAAGTACTGGTTAACCGCTGGAGCCTGCCCAGGAAAGGTGTTGTTAAGTAAACTGCCCGCCGGCGATATAGCCCGAAATGGTGCTGATGCAGGCGTAAAACCCGAAATATAACGACATATAACATAAAACCTAAAACTAGACTATTTATAAACATGTTTCTATTTCAAGTGTTTGTATTGTTTCAGGATGGCAAGCTAACGAAACAAGAGATTCTCGACAAGTACGACGTCTTCGTCGGTAGTCAGGCCACCGACTTTGGTGATGCTCTCAATCGCCATGATGAATTTTAATGCCAGCCTCCTTAATTAGGCATAATAAGCTATTCATTGCCAGTAAGAAGAGTAGTGTTGATTAATGTCCCAGATTGTATGTGTACTTGTCACAGTTTCTAAGTGTACTTGTTACAGTTTCTAAGTGTACTTGTTACAGTTTCTAAGTGTACTTGTTACAGTTTCTAAGTGTACTTGTTACAGTTTCTAAGTGTACTTGTCACAGTTTCTAAGTGTACTTGTTACAGTTTCCAAGTGTACTTGTCACAGTTTCTAAGTGTACTTGTTACAGTTTCCAAGTGTACTTGTCACAGTTTCCAAGTGTACTTGTTACAGTTTCTAAGTGTACTTGTTACAGTTTCCAAGTGTACTTGTTACAGTTTCTAAGTGTACTTGTCACAGTTTCTAAGTGTACTTGTTACAGTTTCCAAGTGTACTTGTTACAGTTTCTAAGTGTACTTGTTACAGTTTCCAAGTGTACTTCTGCTGTTCATGTTACACTAAAAACTGTTCATGTTACAGTTTTTAGCTGTTCATGTTATAGTTTTAGCTGTTCATGTTACAGTTTTAGCTGTTCATGTTACAGTTTTTAGCTGTTCATGTTACAGTTTTTAGCTGTTCATGTTATAGTTTTTAGCTGTTCATGTTATAGTTTTAGCTGTTCATGTTACAGTTTTTAGCTGTTCATGTTACAGTTTTTAGCTGTTCATGTTATAGTTTTAGCTGTTCATGTTATAGTTTTAGCTGTTCATGTTACAGTTTTTAGCTGTTCATGTTATAGTTTTTAGCTGTTCATGTTATAGTTTTAGCTGTTCATGTTACAGTTTTTAGCTGTTCATGTTACAGTTTTTAGCTGTTCATGTTATAGTTTTAGCTGTTCATGTTACAGTTTTTAGCTGTTCATGTTATAGTTTTAGCTGTTCATGTTACAGTTTTTAGCTGTTCATGTTATAGTTTTAGCTGTTCATGTTACAGTTTTTAGCTGTTCATGTTATAGTTTTAGCTGTTCATGTTACAGTTTTTAGCTGTTCATGTTACAGTTTTTAGCTGTTCATGTTATAGTTTTAGCTGTTCATGTTACAGTTTTTAGCTGTTCATGTTATAGTTTTTAGCTGTTCATGTTATAGTTTTAGCTGTTCATGTTACAGTTTTTAGCTGTTCATGTTACAGTTTTTAGCTGTTCATGTTATAGTTTTTAGCTGTTCATGTTATAGTTTTAGCTGTTCATGTTATAGTTTTTAGCTGTTCATGTTATAGTTTTTAACTCTTCATGTTATAGTTTTTAGCTTTTCATGTTATAGTTTTTAGCTGTTCATGTGACAGTTTTTAGCTGTTCATGTTATAGTTTTTAGCTTTTCATGTTATAGTTTTTAGCTCTTCATGTTACAGTTTTTAGCTGTTCATGTTATAGTTTTTAGCTACAGTTTTTAGCTCTTCATGTTATAGTTTTTAGCTACAGTTTTTAGCTGTTCATGTTACAGTTTTTAGCTGTTCACGTTACAGTTTATCTATGCACTTGTGACAGTTTTTATGTGTACACGTGACAATTTATTGTTATGTGCATTTATATAATTATGTGAATTACCCCGTGCAGTGGAGTGTTTATGAGATGCATATTGTATGAATTACCCCATGCAGTGGAGTGTTTATGAGATGCATATTGTATGAATTACCCCGTGCAGTGGAGTGTTTATGAGATGCATATTGTATGAATTACCCCGTGCATTGGGTGTTTTGGTGTTTGTTGTTGTGGTGGTGTTTTGGTGTTTGTTGTTGTGGTGGGTGTTTTGGTGTTTGTTGTTGTGGTGGAGTGTTTATGTATGCCGGAAACCGGGAATATTTTCCCTTCGTCCATATTTATTTTCTGTTTTACAAATTTGTATCAAATTGCAGTGATGAATGTTTTGACTTCCAATTAATCCTTTCAACTCTACAGACCTAAATAGTTGCAAAAAGTGTAGATCCAGATGCTACGAACTGTCTCATCAGGATCTGCACATTTTGCAAGTACGTTCACTACTTTTAGTCAAAATTACCCATTTGATATAAATGAACTAGTCCAAATGTAATTTTCGGATAAAAGTTTAAACTTTATTTATTTAACAATGATTGCGAAGCAAGTTTTAGCAATTTATATTAATCACTCTCGTTGGCACGGATGACAGTGTAAATGTGGTAATTCATGTGTGAGGAAACTGGAGTACCCGGAGAAAACCCACCTGTCCGATCTGGCGTTGTGAGAAGCTAACCACTGTGCTAATCCGGATTTTCTGATCAATTTATTGGTCTATAATTATGCTTTCTCTGGGCATTCTCTGGACAAACTCAAAAGCAGTATTTAAGCTTACTCTTGCCTGTATTTGTAGATAGAGAAACATGATGTGACATGTTTGATATTTGATATCCCTGTATAACTTGAGTTTTCTTAAGAGTAGATAAGCGTGTATGGAGGATTGATCATTGACCTATTTCTTCTGTCAAACCTGTGTTATGCAGCTAGTTTACACATTCTCAATATGCTACTTTTCTGTACATTTCCCTCTATTAAGCAGCCACCTGTGCTAAGCAGGGATTTCTTTCATAACTTTATGGGATTCCCTTGGCTGGCTGATTGAGACAGGTTTGACTGTACATGTCTAAAGAATGTGATGCAACTGTGTCACAATGAACCCTCAACATTTTGCTGAATTTCTGAGGTAATATTTTCACAAATTAGGTAGTCGCCAGATCGAACAGGGGGGTTTTCTCCGGGTACTCCGGTTTCTTCCCACATGAATTAGCACATTTACGCTTTCATCTGCGCCAACGAGAGTGATTAATATAAGTTAAAACTTGCCTCGCAATCGTTGTAAAATAAATGAAGTATTTGGTAGTGAGTGTGTGTTTTACGTTTATTTATCATCGCTACCGGTTGCCCATATGAGTGATGCCTCCTGAAGAGATTAGTCATTTTAGATGTTTGGAGGATAGTGCAATGATGCAGACAGAGATCCATTCCAGAGTCTCCTCTGGTTCTTTTACGTGCACGATGTACAGCACTGACACGAGACCTCAGTTTAAAGTCCCATTTGAAAGACTGTTAATTTTATTAGGGTCAGACGGGGGATCGAACCTGCGATCCCTGGATTACCAGTCCAGCGTGTTACCACTGGACTACAGATCTGTCTGTTTTTAGGTAGTGAGCATTCTAGTCATGGGGGTCATGTATTCTGAGATGTACCCGCTTCTCCGGTCTGTATTCATAGTTCATGATTATTATTAAAGCCACTGAAAATATATCTCGCTAATCTACGGCAGTAATTTTATGTTTCCTTTATATATGTGTGGATTACGGTAAACAGCGACATTGTAGATCTAAGAATCAAAATGTGTTATGAGGTTGTTAACGGTTTTCTGTTGTAGGTATATCCGGGCTCATTCGAGAGGGTGACATGGGCGAAGTAGACACCTTAGGTCCCCCTGAATTCTCCCTTAAAAAAATTATTTTTAAAAAATATTTTTTATAATTTTCAAACAAAATATTGTATTTAATGGTCATAGTGTGTATTTTAATGCTATTATGTTGAATTTTATTAAATAATACCATTGAAGCAGCCACATGTGCTGAGCAGCCACTTTTTGTGATTGCCTTGGCTGGCTGACAGGCTGTACATACATTTGTATTTGCGAGGATATCTGTCTTCAACAAATTTGCAACCTTTGATTAGGGCTCATTCTAGTTCAGGATTTTTGCGAGAAGTAAGAAACGATCGCTTCCTTAAATTGTGTTATTTAATAAATTTCAACAAAATAGGGTTAAAATGCACTGGGGTGTCAAATTTGTTCAAGTGACGAAGCTATACAGTTGCAGATAGTCGGGGGTTCTACCTGGGTGCCCGTCCGTACCTAATGCTGCTGGAGGGGGCATCCGGGTGTTCCTCCACTAATAATAGCTGGAGAGTTGCATCTGACCTAAGCTGATGGTCCAAGAACGAAGCTTTCAGTTTTTAAACGTATTGAATCAGTTTTGTCATATTTGTCATATGAATTACTACTGATTGAAAATGTGTTGTAAGCTGCTTTGTTGGTTCATGCAGACTGTATAAAGCCTTGATTTATTTGTAAATGAACATAGGTATGTTTTTATCTGTATTGTGTGCGGCTTGTTTAGCATTCCATGGAAGAGGGCTTCTCTATGTCGGGTGCTGTGAATCTTCCTCGTTTTGGGTCAAAATCTTGGCAACTAAATATTGTTAGATTTGGTCTAAGCTGTTGAGAAGAGATGTTATTTCACTGTTTCGGTGGGGCGATCCTCTCTGTTTTCAGTATTTTGGCTTAAGTGCACAATCGTAAGAGCTACAGCTGGGCCCGAACTCCGGGCCTCTCGCGCTACCACTGCACTATCATAATAAATTTGTATAAATTAACATAATTCAATTTTCGTTGGTTCTGTATAGACAGTAATATTCACATTGAGTTTAGAAATGAGACATATTTTGTATCTAGTTTCCATAGACTGCTGAACATGCCGATATTGTTTGTCCTGTGTAGCTGTGTTTAACAGTTAATGAAGTACATGTATTCAAACTTAGGTGCCAAACATAGTCGGGTATGTCATAGAATGGATCATGGACCTAAAGCAAAAATATTTTATTTGTATCAACCACATGTACCCGCTCCGTCGCCTAGTGGTTAAAACACCCGCCTACAGAGCGGGAGGTCGAAAGTTCGAACCTCGTCAGGGGTTTGTTCTGATATGGCAGGTTGGTGAGCCGCCAGCTAGTTAACATAATTGTTACCGATTGCCTACCAGCCTGGCGCCTGACATACAAGCATAGGATTCAGGAAGTACTGATGTTCATAAAATGAGGTATCTCATAAGTCGGAAATGGCTGGCCCTTTAAGTAGGGGTGACACTATAATAAACAAACACTTTACTTTACTGTAGTGTCTGGGCTTAAGCGAGACCGTCGTAGATTGGAGGTCTTCATGTACTTTATAACAGGGAGGTCTCCGTGGCCGAGTGGTTACGGTCATGGATTTCAAATCACTTTCCCCTAACCGCTATAGGTTAGAATCCCACTTTGATTGTCAATTCTTTCAAGTGAGGAAGCCGTACAGCTGGCTTGCGGAAGGTCGGTGGTTCTACCTGTGTGTCCGTCCGTTCCTGGAATAATGCTCGGAGGGGCATCCGGGGGGGGGGACTTTCTCCGCCACTTAAATAGCTTGGAAATTTATACCAGGAAAATACCGCCAGCATCCATGGGTCTACGGGTAAATCCTCCGACGATGAACACCTGCGCGTACATGTCTCACTGTTCACAGATAGTATGTTTTTGTTTTAGCTTCTGGGACTTTCTGTCCAGATGAGTTAAATGTGTTATTTTAGGTAGGTATTAATTTTGAACATTTTAAATTTAAGTGTTTTGTATTATAAACCATGTATTGATAAGTAATATTGTGTTAGCTTTGTGTATATGCCATAAATACCCACCATACATCCACCTTCACTGACTTGTAGGAGGCAGCACGGCTAACTGCCATGCTAGTTTATAACCCATGTATTGTCCTGTTCATTTCTGATATACTAGTAATATCCGTGCCCGAATGTTAGGGGAGGTAACTGGAGCCATGAACTTGGGCTATGGATGAATGATTATCGGACCCATTCAGACATTTTGATACACACACAGTAGCAGTATTGGACATATCGAGCCCCGCCGGAAAGTTTTTTGTTTGAATTTCGTAAATGATATTTTTATGTCTATATAAATATGATGCGGCACAAAAATGTTTGGTGCTTGTAATGTTCCGCGGCAACAACATCCAACATCTTTATTTCAATTCTATTATCACCCAGCATTTTGGCGAGGAATATTGGTTTGTTGTCATCCGCAGACAGTTCTCGGTAACTAATGGGTGGAAATTTATGAAACTTGCAATGAATATGTATCAACATAGTGTGATGGTGCACATGGACTTGCCGTGTGGATTGGCCCAGGAGCACCAGAGTTATTAACCTGATTGTCTAAAATGTCACAAATTTGTCCATCCATAGCCAGTGGAAATGATCGAATTTGTGCCAGGTCCGCCTCCGTGGTCGAGTGGTTAAGGTCGCTGACTTGTATACCACTGTAACCTATCATCACTGATGGTCACGGGTTCGAGCCCCGCTCAGACCGTGTCTCATTTATATGAAAAAGTTGGTAGTTTCTTACGGAGGTTGGTGCACCCAAGTACTGGTTAATCGATGGAGCCTGCCCATGAAATGTAAACTGCCCACCGGCGATATAGCCCAAAATGGTGCTTAAAACCCGAAATATAACATATGCATTCATAGTTGATACTGTCCGTAAATGTTGAGCATTATTAAATATTAGATGTTTTAGCTATTGAGACCACTACTGAAAGACATTGTACTGTTATGCTATGTTTGATCAAAGGTCATTTTTGATTTGATTTAGATGTTCTATTGTGTGTTTGGTGAATTAAACTCTTCAGATATACTCAATTTAGCAACCATTTGTTAGTCGCCATCGTTTGTCTTTCTATGAAATAACGTGTTATATTTGTACATTTATTTTATTATGTAAATGTTTAGTACATGTACGATATACCAGTACATGTACAGAATTATACTCGCAGAAATAATCCTAGTTTTGTGGAGGTAAATGATAAGTTAGTTTTATATACTTCCAGACCATAAGTGGAAGTTTTCTCCTCCAGAAATGTGAGCAATGTGTCGACTTATGGCAGAGAAACAAGCAAAGCATAAAATTATGAAAAACATGTTAACTTTTTATCTGTTTGAATTATTTACCTACATAATAATAGACAAATAATAGACAAATAATAGACAAATATATATTATTATTGTGCATTTTTATGATTTTTAATGGAAGTCATTTCTCCAATTAGCCCAGTTTCATTAAAAAAATGAGAGAAATAAAACAATTGTTGTCCACCAAGGATCCAGCTTAAAATCTAGCATTTACCAGCCAAAGTTTCACCGGCCGGGATTATATGGTACATCAAATGTTTGTTCTCATTAAACCGAACAACAAGGGAAGTTCTACAAGCAATGAAGTTCTACAAGCAGAATATTGTAGGGAAGTGTGTAGTGTATTACAGGAAAATGGTGCTTAGTTACCTCACAATTACTTGATTATTGCATTACAATAAATAGATGCTGCTGTTTTGTATACTGTATGTCTTTTGTTGTTATCTATAACATTGGAGCGTCTCATGTTTGCACCCCATCCTATGCTTTTTAAGTTGTGATAGCGCAGTGGATGCGCGTTCGCTTCAGGTGCGAAAGGTCCGGAGTTTTAGCCCCGCTGGAGCTGTTACGATTGTACTCTTAGGCAAGGACATTTAAATTCAATGTCGCCTCTTCTCTCCCTCGTGGTGATGGATTCCATCAGGAATGAGGTCTTGAGAGTGATTAATATACCGCAAGTTGTAAGAACTTGTTTCGCAATCGAGCTAAAATAAATTTGTATTAACTAAATTATGGTTTACAAAAGTAATCAATTGTCTGGTGTGCACACAATTTTCTGCAGTCTACGTACAATGTGCCTATGTTATAGGTACACACCACATATAACAGACGGATGTAGTCCAGTGGTTAACATGTCGGACTGGTAATCCAGGGATCGCAGGTTCGATCCCCCGTCTGACCCTAATAAAATGAAGTCTTTAAGCCGAGGTCTCGTGTCGGTTCTTAACACTGTGCATGTAAAAGAATCAGGAGTCTGGAATTGGTCTCTGTCTGTATCATTGCACTACCCTCCAAAAATCTAAAATGACTAATCTCTTCAGGAGGCGTCGCTCATATGGGCAACCGGTGGCGACGATAAATAAACGTAAAACACACCCCACATATACAATGTAGACAAACAATTTATTGGTGCACTCGCAATATGGTAAATGTTTGCATAGATTTTGTGTGTAGTTTTCTTATTCCTGTGATCTTTCATTACTTACAAGATTGATTCCACAGACAGGAATAAATGTACCGGTATTGCTTGAAAATAACATTTCAAGCCTCTGTGAAGTTCTACAACAAACTTCAACCACTGAAGTTTTACAACATACTTCAACCACTTTTAAACTTTATTTATTTTACAATTGCGAAGCAAGTTTTAACAACTTATACTCTTTCATAAGCACCAACGAGAGTGATTAATATATATGGTCATTTGTGTGGGAGGAAACCGAAGTACCCGGAGAAAACCCACCTGTCCGATCTGGCGACCACAGTACCATCTTGCATACTTCCTGGTCTGAGGATTGAACCCAGGTCCGATTAGTGCAGTGGTTGCGTTGAAACGAGCGTTCTGATTGGATTATGATTATTCTTCCTATATAAAAAAACATCTTGTTACATTCTAATAATCCAATCAGAACGCTCGTTTCAACGCGAATTGCGCCGCTATAGAAATTTTCAAAACAAATTGAAAATGCTACGAAATCTCTTTTTGACGTACATTATTGCCGAATAAACCTACACGTTAGTGTAAACACATTTTATTGATAATGTTATTCACAGTTAAAACTCTCCCGTCGAAGATTTTTTTTGTTGCTGACAGAACCCGTGTCCTAGTATGGAAATGTGACCTGCTATGGCCAATGTATGTGGCAATTGTTTGCAAAGTATACATGCATGCAGCTTAAAGTTGTGTTTTATTTGAAGAACAATATAAAGACTCGGGATAGGCGTTGTATTTGGACAGATTTGTATAACATTGTTTCAGATAGGGCCATTTTACTGATCGATGCGAAATCTGACATCCCACAGAGTAGAATCCCTGTACTTAAATATATATACTAGTACCCACAAACGTGCCGAATCCCTGTGAGTGTGACACGGAGGATATTGTAGCTAAATATAGAGTTCCAGAGAATGTAAACTCTTGTCCTCCTATGGTAAATCAGGAGATATGGAAGGTGCTGGATAAAAGGGCTCATAGTAATGATAGAGTTATCTCAGACATTCAAACGGTGTTAGCGGCTGGCATGGTCCCTGACTGGAACTTTCAATTCTCACAGCTTCAGAATTTTCCCCCAAGCCGTGAGAATTGAAAGTCACCTCAGAAAATGCATAATACTGAGCTAATATTGGTAAATTTAGACTTGGCATAATGTTTTCATGCTGGTCAGGTGAGATAGATATCTCACCACTTCATATGATGCCTGTGGGTCACTTTAGAAAGGTCCCTGACTGGAACTTTCAATTCTCACAGCTTCAGCATTTTTCTCCAAGCCGTGAGAATTGAAAGTCACCTCAGAAAATGCATAATACCGAGCTAATATTAGTAAATTTAGACTTGACATATTGTTTTCATGCTGGTCAATTGAGACAGATATCTCACCACTTCATATGATGCCTGTGCATCACTTTATATAGGTACCTGACGGGAACTTTCAATTCTCACAGCTTCAGAATTTCCCCACAAGCCGTGAAAATTGAAAGTCACCTCAGAAAATGCATAATACTGAGCCAATATTGGTAAATTTAGACTTGACATAATGTTTTCATGCTGGTCAGGTGAGATAGATATCTCACCACTTCATATGATGCCTGTGAGTCATTTTAGAAAGGTCCCTGCCTGGAACTTTCAATTCTCACAGCTTCAACATTTTTCTCCAGGCCGTGAGAATTGAAAGTTCAATCCGAAAATGCATAATACCGAGCTACTATTAGTAAATTTAGACTTGACATAATGTTTTCATGCTGGCCAGGTGAGATAGATATCTCACCACTTCATATTATGCCTGTGGGTCCTTTAGAAAGGTCCCTGACTGGAACTTTCAATTCTCACAGCTTCAGCTTTTTCTCCAAGCCGTGAGAATTGAAAGTCGAGATAGAATCTCACCACTTCATATGATGCCTGTGGGTCACTTTAGAAAGGTCCCTGACTGGAACTTTCAATTCTCACAGCTTCAGCATTTTTCTCCAAGCCGTGAGAATTGAAAGTCACCTCAGAAAATGCATAATACCGAGCTAATATTAGTAAATTTAGACTTGACATAATGTTTTCATGCTGGCCAGGTGAGATAGATATCTCACCACTTCATTTGATGCCTGTGGGTCACTTTATATACGTCCCTCTCCGGATCTTTTAATTCTCACGTGTTCAACAATTTTTCCCAAGCACTGAGAATTGAAAGGCTCATCCGAAAATGCATACCGGTAATTAATACCAAACTAATATTAGTCAATTTAGACCTCACATATATGATTTCATGCTGGTCTGTTGTTATACAGTCAAACCTGTCTTAAGCAGCCAGTCAAAGGAGTCAGAGAAAGTGGCTGCTTAACACAGGTGGCTGCTTAATATAGGTAAACTATATAATAAAACAACCGATTGGGAATCTGGAAACTTGCTGCTTAATACAGGTTTGGCTGCTTAATGGAGATGACCACTAACACAGGTTTGACTGTAGATATCTCACCACTTCATATGTTGCCTGTGTGTCACTTTGATAGGTCTCTCATTGGAACTTTCAATTATCACAGGATTAACATTTTCAGAAAATATGTATTGGAATATATATATATATATGTGTATCATAAATTATGATTAATACTCATTCTTTCATGTATGTATGCGAAATGAGCGAATAAAAGGTTTTTGACTTTGACTTGAATATGTCATAAAAGAAGTGTTTATGTGTGTATTATTTCAGACCACCAGAACTGTGTTGACGACACCAAGCATTCTACTGAGATGCAGAAGTGCAGAGAAAGCTCACATTCAAAAAGCGAAGCTGCAATTACTGCTGCCCTGACCAATGTCTACTTCGCAGCAAAATTGAACCTGGCAAATGCAGTCGTGCCCGAGCTTATCTCCCTCTGCTTGAATCAAGTATGTATTAATGGAATCATTGGAATGTGATCTGGCTGTAGGCCTACATTACCTCGACCGATGCAAAGGAAATATAGTTCCATCCAAGTGCTGTTATGCTAATATGTTTGAGGGAAACAGGGGGATGGGCGATTTAAAGATAATTTGTGAAGATAATTATGTTTAAATATATGATAGACATCAGATATCATACTAGACAGATTAACATCATTTATTTGATCTTGTTAAATTTATAGATTTCTGCATTTGCACATATTTATTTTTCAGATGTTCCTGTGTTGCATTTTATTATTTTAATTTCAGATTTTGAGTTAAATTCTTTTCATTTACAGGGGGTCACAGCACTGAATAATTTAAAGGTGGACAAGCACACCTCATATGAACATCATACAAGTATCAACGAGTTTCAACAAAGTCTGGCTGACGTACTGCGAGAGGACCTGTTTGCCAAGTTGTCATTGTCAAAGAAATATAGCTTAATGTTTGATGAGTCGACTGATATATCTGTTCAGCAGAATCTGATTCTATATATTAGATATTTGGACTATAACGTAACTGGTGGTTGTAGTAGCGAAACCAATTTTGTGTCCATTATAGGTTTACAGAGGGCTAATGCGCATACTATTTACGACAAAGTTCTTGATATTTTGCGGGCCAAGGGTCTAGATTTATCAAACCTCTCTGGTTTGTGTACGGACGGTGCAGCGGTGATGGTGGGTAGCAAGTCTGGAGTAGTAACCCGTCTGAAGCAAGCAGTGCCTGGTGTCCTTGCTACCCACTGCATCGCACACCGTCTTGCACTCAGCTGCAGCAGTGGTGCTGACTCTATACCTTACCTTCTCAAGTTTCAGGAGATTCTCAACTCTATTTACAAATTCTTCAACAACTCTCCTAAAAACATATCTACCCTTTCAGCTATTCAGTCTGTCTTGAACTCTCATTCTACCAGGTTCCAGGAGGTATTTCACACCAGATGGCTGTCATTTGAGGGTGCAGTTGCAGCTCTTGTTTGCAATTATTCCAGTCTTCTCTCTGTCTTTCTTGAGGAAAAGTCTGCCAGGTCACTGTCTTTACACAAACCTGTCAGCACATATAAGTTTCTGTATGTTGCCCACTTTCTCTCAGATGCTCTTAAACCTTTGGCAATCCTCTCCAAGATGTACCAGACGAAGGACCTGAACTATGCAGATGTTGAACCGCAGCTGACTTCTACAATCTCTTCCCTTGAATCCCTAAAGGAGAAGAAGGATGGCTCCTACATTTCTACATTTCTCTCTGCCTGTACTTCTGAACCTGAACCTGAACTTGATGCTGATGGCCTTTACACCTTCGAGTTTGATGGCCACACCATCAGGGATTCTACAGAGCAGAGACGAGTAGCAGTGTCGGTGTGTGATCAGTTTATCACCAAGATGGTAGCCAGCCTTAATGCTAGGTTTTCGGACAATGAAGATGGATCTGTCATGAGGGCACTAAGCAATCTCTTCAATCCTTCTCTTTCTGTGTCTCAGGTATCCGAGGACCTTGAGATTGTTTCTGACTTTCTTGGCACTGTTGGTGTGGAGGGAAGCCGAAACGAACTGAGTCTTTTCGTACGATTTTCGAGGGAATATGGCAGTGTAAACCAGTCTGTCACGGACCATCTTTCTTGTGCCAACCTAGCCATCCGCCGCAAGGAGATGTACCCAGCAGCAGCAGAAGCAGCAGAGAGATTTTTGATCCTACCAGTATCTTCTGCAGATTGACCATACACCGTGGACTGACCCCTTCATATGCCACCACTTTGTGTACGCTACTCTGCTGTACCACACTAATTCCCCATTTAGAGTTAACCTGCACACAAGTTCAAACCCCGTGAACTCGAGTCGGTGACATATTGTATACAAAACGAAAATGGATTAAATCGAAAGCTTATAGCTTATTGAGATTATCTCCATTAAATATATAAATGTGTGCACTATCGGCGATTAAGAGATAAACGTATTGTGTAGTAATACCAAAATATATAATACGTGTATGAAAATATAGTTTTATATAAAGTGAAAAACTAACAAAATGGGGATTGGGTGGGGATTGAAAGCGATGAAATAACAAAACAATTCTCAAAGTGAATCACTCTGCCAATGCATCAGTCCCTCAAAGACTATTGAATGGGTCTCTCTGCCTGTATTATTACACTATCCTCCACAATCTAAAATGACTCTTCAGGTGTCGCTCACTTATGCAACCTGAGTAGCGACGATTACAAAAAGTAATGCATGTTAGTATTTATAAACATATGACATAGCGAAAGACACTGGACCCGCTACACTCTCTAGCATGGTAGCTTGGGCAGGAGCTCGGATTTTATTCATATTCCTGTCTGGCCTCTATACCGTGCAATCGTGGGACAAGCCGTCCATGTGTCGAGTACCTAGTCAGTATGTATTTATGTACACAGTCATGCACAAAACCACACCCACAGGCAGGCACACACACAATCGTATCTTTATATAAGATCATTATTCAAACTTAAAGCGAGTCGGGTGGGGGGTGTACGTTTATATATCGTCGTTACCGGTTGCACATATGAGTGACGCCTCCTGAAGAGATTAGTCATTATAGATTTTTGGAGGATAGTGCAATGATACAGACAGAGACCCATTCCAGAGTCTCTTCTGGTTGTTTTACGTGCATGGTTTAAAGTCCCATCTGAAAGACGGTTAATTTTATTAGTGTCAGACGGGGGGTCGAACTTGCGATCCCTGGATTACCAGTCCAGCGTGTTAACCGCTAGACTACATATCCGTCTGTAAAAGCGAGATTCTAGTGGCCTTGTTTATCTTTTATATTTAAAATATTGATATCGTGGCATTGACATTGTGGAAGTCGTGATAGTGCAGTTGTAGTGCATTCGCTTCAGGTACGAAAGGACCCGAGTTCGCGCCCAGCTGTAGCTGTTAGCAAGGGACTTAAATTGCGTCTTCTCTCCTTTATCGAGATGGATTCTACCAGAAATGAGGCCTCGAGGACGATTAATATAATGTAGTAAACACTTGTTCTGCAATCTAGTTAAGTTAAATTTGTATAAACTAAACTACAAAAATCTATCTTGATTTATCTAACTTTAAATTATTTATGACAGTCAAAAGGGTCATAAACAATATACAGATACGATTTTGCCCAATAATTTTATGTCCGTTGGTAGAATTGTGTGAATTATTAATATATTCACATTGTAATAGAACATGTAGGGGTGTCGCATCAACAGCTTAGGTCATAAGACTCCAGGCTTTCATACAAATATTACGACAACACACTATTTCTACTTAGTAGTTGTGGCCTAACTAATACAGTTTCGGTAATGACAACGGCAGTCATATTGTATGATAAAATCCAGATTATTAATCCATAATCGATTTCATAGTTGCATTTAAATTAGCTGGCTAATCTTACAATCAACTTAAAACTGCAGTATTGGGATACACAAGCTTACTTGAGGATGTGTGAAATATCGATAGCTGATTGGATTATCCATTATAGTTTGATTGACAGGTGTCGTATCGATACCAATAAGCTGTTCCATCGACCGCGTATTATGTAAGTCATGGTTATACACAAACACGAGCGTTTTTAAACCTCATACACTGGAAATTGGAGTCTCATTAGTAGCCTTTATCTACTATCATTTATCTCTATAAATAATTGAGAAATAAAATCTTTAAACTAAAATGGAGGAAAGATATTGTTATTGACTTTCAATTCTCACAACTTACGTTTCTTATACCCGTAGCGTGAGCCCCGTAAGCCGCAACTAGCGAACTTACAATCCTCACGGGGCTCACGCTACACCGGTAATGAAGTTGGCCCAAATTTTGATTATGGCTAAGGATGAAGCCAAATCGCTGTTGTCTGACGCCTTAACTTTAATGGGACAGGTGCAATATCACCTATCTTTGCGAAGACGGTATACCATTAGGCCAAATTTGAAGAAAAAATACTCCAGTATTTGTCATTTTTCTACACCGATTACTACTAAACTTTTTGGAGATGATGTAGCTAAAGAGATTAAGTCATGTGAATCCATGAGCTTTTTGGGAAAGGACCAGTATGGGTCTAGTTACAAACCATTACCTTTTAGGGGAAGAGGATATAACAGGTCTAATTTTAAGAGAGGTGGTTACCAAGGATATAACCCAAATTACCAATCTTACCAGAATAATAGGCTTCAGCCATATTCAAGAGGTCAATACAGAGGGACCTTCAGATCTAGGGCGGCAAGAAGGAGTGCCACTGCAACTGCTCCTAATGAGGGAAACTAGGAGAAGCGGTAAGTTCAGTAGGTCAATTGAGACACCATTTAGACCAGTGGGAAAATATCACTAACAATGAATGGATTTTAGGTGTTGTTGCTGGTTACAGAATTCAGTTTGATGAGGTGCCATATCAAAACACTATACCTAATGAGATTCCATTTGCTGATGATGAATGGTCTTTGGTTGATACTGAGGTTATGTCCTTGATTAAAAAGGAAGCTATTATCGAGTCTGTCTCTGAGGAAGGTGAATTTATATCGAACTTGTTCTTAGTTCCTAAAAGTAATGGAGAAATGAGACCTATTATTAATTTGAGAAGTCTGAATTACTTTGTAAGTTACAATCATTTCAAACAAGAAACCTTCAAGGTTGTATTGGATTTGCTACAGAAAGATGACTATTTAACCTCTATTGACATGCAGGATGCATATTTTACTGTTCCAATTCATGAAAATGACCAAAAATTTTTGAAATTTATCTGGGATGGCATTTTGTATCAGTTTGTTTGCCTCCCGTTTGGATTATCAGTAGCACCGTTTTTATTTACCAAATTTCTCAAACCAGTTTATGCATGGTTGCGGCAACAAGGAATACGTTGTTCCTATTATATTGATGATTCACTGGGTATGGATCAAGATGTAGCAGTGTGTCACATGAATACTGTAACTACAGTCGAAACTTTACAAAAGTTAGGATTTGTGATTAACAAAAAGAAATCTGCCTTAGTTCCCAAGCAGCGAATAGTTTATTTTGGCTTTGTTATAGATTCTGTTGTTTTTAAAGTTTTTCTTACAGAAGAGTCAACAAGATTGTTTCAAAAGCCAATGATTTATTGGCTAAAGACCTTTCATCAGTAGACTGATTGCTTCCTTCATAGGTTTAATCAATTCTTTCCATGCAATTTTAGAGGCACCTTTACATTATAGGGCTCTGGAAAGGAATAAATTAGAAGGGTTGGGATTGAGCATGAATTTTGATAACAAGACCCAACTAAGGCTCGATAGTAAATTAGAAGTGCAATGGTGGATTGATAATGTAAGGCAGAACAATGGCAAAGTTATTCGACAGAAACCACCCACTAGAGTTTGTAGAACTGATGCTAGTCTAGGGTACAATAGAACTCCAGTCTGATAGGTGCGCTAATGGCAGGTGGACTCTCAATGAAGCAAAACATTCAATTAATGTTTTAGAGCTTTTAGCGATTTTGTATGCTTTACAATCACTGTATGTAGATTATCATGACGTACATATTGAAGTACAATCTGATAATGTTACAGCTATTTCCTATATAAATGATATGGGTGGTATGGCTTCAGAAATGTTGGATAATCTTGCTTCAGATATTTGGGAATGGTGTTTGGCCAGAAACATTTTTATCACCGCTGTACATGTACCTGGTAGACTTAATACTGCAGATTATTATTCCAGAAATTTTTCCGATTCCACAGAATGGAAGCTTAAAAGGGAGATTTTTGATAGGATCTGTTTACAGTTCTTCATGCCTCAGATTGATCTTTTTGCCTCTCGGTTGAACAATCAAGTTAGTCAATTTGTTTCGTGGTTCCCAGAACCTAGTGCAATAGGCAGTGATGCTTTTTCTATGTCGTGGCAGGGCATGTGCCCGTATATGTTTCCACCTAAAATATCATTGGTAGAGTTATTAATAAGATCGTTGAGGATAAAGTTAAAGAAGCTATTATTATTTTTCCCTTTTGACACAAACCTGGTTCCCAATGATACTTGCTAATCTTGTTGAAATTCCTGTTAGGTTACCCAGACATCGAGACTTGATGTTAATGCCACACAACGGCATGGAGCATCCACTGAGACGATCCATTACGATGATAGGAGCAAAGCTATCTGGTGTTCACTCAAAGACCAAGGGATTTCGGGACAAGCTGCCAATGTCATCCTTGAATCATGGAGGGCTGGAACTAGGAAACAGTATAACTTGGCATGGCGGCAGTGGTGTCTTTGGTGTATGTCAAGGAAAGTTAATACCTTTATTACCTCTGAAATTACGGTAGTTAGGTATTTAGACTTTTTAAGGGGAACAAACAAATCTTATTCAGTGATTAATACGCATAAGTCGATGCTCTTATTAACTTTACCATTTTTTGGTAACACCTGGTGTGGTGATTGTTTCCTAATTAAGAGATTCCTTAAAGGAGTGTTCCATTATAAACCCCCTGTGCCAAGGTATAAATTCACTTGGGATGTGACTATAGTCTTAAAATACTTAAGCTCTTTGTATCCACTTAGTGGTCTTGGTCTCAAACTGTTGACTTTTAAGGTAACTGCACTTATCGCTTTGGCATCAGCGCCGCGGGCACAGACTATTACTTCAATGAATATTGAATGTATGTTGAAGGAACAACATGCTGTTGTTTTTATGTTTCTTACTTTGTTGAAGACATCCAGAGCGGGTCACGCTTATGTTTTACGGATTGAACATTATAAAGATGAAAAGTTATGTGCTATGCATTCTTTGCTGTATTATCTGGAAGTGACCAAGACGATTAGGAAATCTTCTCAGTGCCTTATTTCTTATGTCACTTACAACAGTGTTACTAGTAGTACTATCGCTAGATGGTTGAAGAGCATTTTGACATTAGCTGGTATAGATGTTGAGCAATTTAAGGCACATTCCTACAGAATGGCTTCTGTGTCGAGGGCGTTTACTAAGGGTTGTTCAATTAAATCCATTTTAGAAACTGCCGATTGGGCATCGGATAAACATTTTAAGAAATTTTATTGTAGACATGTTTTGAATGATGATACATGTACAACATCCTTTGCTAACTCAGTTTTCAGCAAATAAATTTTTTGTTTTCATGTTAGAATATAATATGATTCTTGTACCGTGTATCAGTTATTGATATAGTTCTTCAGACATCGGAGGAAATGTTAAATATAGTGTTAACTGAAAGGGTTATTTTCAGCGTTTGTTGTTTTTTAAAGATGCTACCTTACATGTGAAAGCCGAAGGCTTTATGGAAAATAATGTCCCCTCATCCAAGCTTTAGTGATGGATGAGGGTCATTATTGGAATAAAGCCGGAGGCTGAGCATGTATGGACCCTCCACTGTTTTATACAAGTTATATATATATCTTTACATGTGCATGTAGTTACCCACCCAGATAATGGAAACAACAAACACTGTCTTTAAATGTATGATCTTCCTTTTGAAGAGTATTCAACAGGTACTTCCGTCTTCCGGTGTGTTCGATTTTGAATTTTTTTTAAAAAGCGCGATTGATTACATGCGTCGGAACGATATGCTACCTTACATGCTCAGCCTCCGGCTTTATTCCAATAATGACACTCATCCATCACTAAAGCTTGGATGAGGGGACATTTTTTTAGGACAACATCATAAAGATCGTATTTTATATAGTACTTTTGGGTAATATTGAGCAGTTATAAATTTAAGAAACACGGAGTGGATGTTGCAGCTTGTCTGTAATATTTCAAAGGAATTTTCTCGTCTAAACAGTTTTGACATCATAATTAAACATCTTAGCACCTACTGTAATTATCCAATTACATGGCAGAGTGTCAATTAACAACATTGTTTATTCAAACATCCTGGGGCAATTTCTATTGTATTGGAAGGTTATCATTTTTGCAAATATATATTTTCCCCGAATATTCGAATACTGAAATAGTATTCGGACGTTCGAGTGAATAGTTGAATGTTCGTTGCCATCCCTAATTATTTCCAAAGGAAAAAAAAAGTGAATCTAAAGCTACAATAATGGAACATTTTATCAGATGAACAATATTAGTTTATACAAATTTATTTTAGCTCGATTGCGAAACAAGTTCTTTCAACTTATATTAATCACTCTCGAGACCTCATTCCTGATGGAATCCATCGCCACGAGGGAGAGAAGAGGCACCGTGGAATTTAAATGCCTTGCCTAAGGACACAATCGTAACGGCTCCAGCGGGGCTCGAACTCCGGACCTTTCGCGCCTGAAGCGAACGCGCATCCACTGCGCTATCACGACTTCCACTGATGAACAATATTGAATGACAGAAATAACATTTTCATTTAATTGCAGCAATGAAGTGACAGTTGAAATCCACTGCAAGTACAGTTATAGATGCATTTTTTGTCAGTACCCCCCAACGGAAGCATTGTTTCAGATTTTGTAAGTACCATCCGTTGAAATAACACATCGCATGCTGTTGTGGTGATTCTGGGTTTCAATGCACACCGATGGAGTTCAGGTTATATGGCATATAATACAGATGCTTTCTTTTTTTATTCTTTTTCATATACCTTTTGGTAAATTTGTAAATTTCTTATTTATCCCATAGTCTGTACAGCAAAATGATATTTTTATGTCTCCAAGTTTAGTTTCTCTCAAAGAACAAAAAACAAAGCTCTCAATTTTTTTTTTAACTATTCTGAAGATGGAATCGATTGCCTTGAGGGAGAGAGTAAAGGCAATGTGGATTTACGTGCCTCTTATAAGGACACCATCACCACCGTGGCTTTGGTGGGACTCACAACCTTCAAGACGAGGTCCACAAACTTCGTTCTATGCATGTTGGTATTTGATTTAGAAATGGTATATACCTGCTGGAAGAAAATTATTTTCTTGAAAGATCTCGTACATTTGACCAAAACCATCCTTTATTCCAATGTCGCTTTAATTGATAAAAAGTTTATAACATTTTGTACAAATGGTGTGGGAATTATTTAAATGTTTTATTGGATGTGGTATATTATCATAATATACTTCTGTACGCATAGCCTGGGAACAGGCTTCGATATAGTTTGCATTGTCCTTCATATAAATATATATATTTGACACACAAACTGTTATTTGAGCAGTATTGAGTTTCTGATAATATCAACGCCTGGGGAAACCTGAGGTGTTTTCCGTGTAATTATCTATTATCATTAATCTTATTAATAGACCTTTTAGCATGTTACTTATTTAATGACATGACTTGAATCGAAAGCGAGGCACTGTGCATGTTGATGAAACAGTATAATTAGCCGCCATTATTTACAGATCATCGTTTTAAAAAAGTTCAACGTGCGTGCGCCTGATTTGACAGATTTACCCAAGATTTAAGTGTTGTTCATCGTCCTTATTACAATTACGCCGAATCGATTCTTTACAACAGAAACGTAATAGTTAAAATCTGTCGTCTCATCGATATAACACAGCAACGTGAAATAGTATGCTGACAAATTTGGCAATATAAATGAGGCTACGCGTTTGCGTAGTTCCGGAAATGATCGTGTATAACCGGGTGATTTCCGTTTCGATTTTTAGTGATGATATCTTGCGGAGAAGAGTTGTCGTTCTTCAAACTATGTAGATGGCGCTCCGCTCAGAAATTACGTTTCCCCAGGCTGTCGTTTTGCCAGAAGTAAAAAATTGACAGACTGGAACCCAGGCTAGGATCGGCTCAAATTTGCATGTTTGGTGATAAATAAAACATTAAATAAAATTGGAATGGTTAAATTTTAAGGTGTACAGGACTTTGGTTTGGGTTAACGTCTTGTTAGCTGTATGATTTGTAATCTATTATTGGATCAATTCACTATTAAACTCTAAATCAACACAGAAATTCATGACTGACATATTATTTATGAAAATATACACCGGTATAAATCAATGGGAAATTATATACCGGTATAGATCTATGGGAAATTATATACCGGTATAGTTCTATGGGGAAATATGTACCAGTATAGTTCTATGGGGAAATATGTACAGGTATAGTTCTATGGGGAAATATGTACCAGTATAGTTCTATGGGGAAATATGTACAGGTATAGTTCTATGGAGAAATAGGTACCGGTATAGTTCTATGGGGAAATATGTACAGGTATAGTTCTATGGAGAAATAGGTACCGGTATAGTTCTATGGGGAAATATGTACCTGTATAGTTCTATGGGGAAATATGTACCGGTATAGTTCTATGGGGAAATATATACCGGTATAGTTCTATGGGGAATTATATACCGGTATAGTTCTATGGGGAAATATGTACCGATATAGTTCTATGGGGAAATATGTACCGGTATAGTTCTATGGGGAAATAGGTACCGGTATAGTTCTATGGGGAAATATGTACCGGTATAGTTCTATGGGGAAATATGTACCGGTATAGTTCTATGGGGAAATATATACCGGTATAGATCTATGGGAATATATATAAGCTTTGTGTGTTCATTCGATCGAGGGCAATATTGAGGACAGACCTTCAGTCTATGAGTGGCGACTTGTGTTCCTCTCGGCATCTGCAGGCACTTTGGTACAACTACTGACATTCTACAAGCCAGGTGGAAGGTTGGAAACTCGACTCGGGTGTTCGTTTCAGCTACGACGTAGCTATCCAGAGGGCTTGTGGTAGGTCTGCGGTTATACAAGTGTCTACCTGTGCCTGGCATACAATGTTCGACGCACTGCCCAGAGGTCCATCAGGGGTACCTGGTGGCTTTCTGTCACTAAACATGCTGGAAAGTCGCCCACCCATATGACCCAAGCTGCTATAGGAAAATGAGTTATAAATATAAATGTATTGTGTGCAGAAAATGTATAGATGACGTAAGGAAATATGCAACAGTAACGGCAATGTAATAATCTAGTACTATGCAGTGGTTAGCACGCTCGCTTCTCATTAATGTAACCCGGACCAGGAAGTAAGCGAGATGATATGGTGGAAGTCGGATCGGACAGGTGGGTTTTATCCGGGTACTGCCGTTTCCTCCCACACGAATGATCACATATTCGCTTTCATTCCCGACAACGAGAGTTATTAACATAAATTGTTAAACCTTGTTTCACAATTGTTGTAAAAGTAAAAGTTTATAAATCTGGGTATTGTGCAATACAGTCTTCTAAGTCAGGAATTAATGGGGCTTAGTTGGAATAACCATAATTGTCTTAGAGGGAGATGTGGGAGACCCCTGAGCAGCCAGAGGGAGATATGGGAGTAGTCTCCCTGAGCAGCCAGAGGGAGATTTGGGAATAGTCACCCTGAGTAGCCAGAGGGAGATATGGGAGTAGTCTCCCTGAGCAGCAAGAGGGAGATTTGGGAATAGTCACCCTGAGTAGCCAGAGGGAGATATGGGAGTAGTCTCCCTGAGCAGCAAGAGGGAGATTTGGGAATAGTCTCCCTGAGCAGCAAGAGGGAGATATGGGAATAGTCTCCCTGAGCAGCCAGAGGGAGATTTGGGAATAGTCTCCCTGAGCAGCCAGGGGGATATTTGAGAGTAGTCTCCCTGAGTAGCCAGAGGGATATTTGAGAGTAGTCTCCCTGAGCAGCCAGAGGGAGATTTGGGAGTAGTCTCTGAGCAGCCAGAGAGAGATTTGGGAATAGTCTCCGAGCAGCAAGAGGAGATATGGGAATAGTCTCCCTGAGCAGCCAGAGGGAGATTGGAGTAGTCTCCCTGAGCAGCCAGAGGGAGATTTGGAGTAGTCTTCTGAGCAGCCAGAGGGAGATTGGGAGTAGTCTCCCTGAGCAGCCAGAGGGAGATTTGGAGTAGTCTCCCTGAGCAGCAAGAGGGAGATATGGGATAGTCTCCCTGAGCAGCCAGAGGGAGATTTGGGAATTCTCCCTGAGCAGCCAGAGGGAGATATGGGAATAGTCTCCTGAGCAGCCAGAGGGAGATTTGGGAATAGTCTCCTTGAGCAGCCAGAGGGAGATTTGGGAGTAGTCTCCCTGAGCAGCAAGAGGGAGATTTGGGAGTAGTCTCTCTGAGCAGCAAGAGGGAGATATGGAAGTAGTCTCCCTGAGCAGCCAGAGGGAGATTTGGGAGTAGTCTCCCTGAGCAGCCAGAGGGAGATTTGGGAGTAGTCTCTCTGAGCAGCCAGAGGGAGATTTGGGAGTAGTCTCCCTGAGCAGCCAGAGGGAGATTTGGGAGTAGTCTCTCTGAGCAGCAAGAGGGAGATATGGAGTAGTCTCCTGAGCAGCCAGAGGGAGATTTGGGAGTAGTCTCCCTGAGCAGCCAGAGGGAGATTTGGAGTAGTCTCTCTGAGCAGCCAGAGGGAGATTTGGGAGTAGTCTCCCTGAGCAGCCAGAGGGAGATTTTGGAGTAGTCTCCCTGAGCAGCCAGAGGGAGATTTGAGAGTAGTCTCCCTGAGTAGCCAGAGGGAGATTTGAGAGTAGTATCCCTGAGTAGCCAGAGGGAGATATGGGAATAGTCTCCCTGAGCAGCCAGAGGGAGATTTGGGAGTAGTCTCCCTGAGCAGCCAGAGGGAGGTTTGGGAATAGTCTCCGTGAGCAGCCAGAGGGAGATTTGAGAGTAGTCTCCCTGAGCAGCCCGACACTAAATGATACAAAAGTTGTGTTAATCCTGTATTGTTAATCCTGTATTGTTAATCCTGTATTGACGGTTCGTTTCAATTAATGGAACAGCGACGTTTCTAACGCACTGCGCGGTATTATTGACAATGGTATGCAAACGCACGTGATTTGTGACATCAAACAACAATATTAACTAATCAGCAAAGTCTTTGACAATTTTGAATAGAAGGAGTATATTGGGCCAGTGTATCTTTCTGGACAATATTTTGGATGAAAATTATAAAATAAACCAAAAAAAATTATCTTTGTTTAGGGACAAGTGACCATTTGGCCCCAGTCAACCTCTAGAATGAGCCCTGCCTCTCCTATTGAAACAGCTTTAGGTTCATTGTCTACAGTCTCTTTTCCCTCACCTTCGTTCTTTGGTGTCCATGTCAATCACAACAGCCAATACTATTACTGCACCTTCTTCACTTTGGCTTAACTTTCAATATGGGGTTTTATCACATGCTGTTCATACATTCACATTATCAGCTTCAACTTTCTCACTATGTTCATCATCACCCTCTTCAACGATAACTAGAACATTCCTGGCATTACTTTCACTATCCAACTCTTCTTCTCCATCAGCCATATCCTTAGCAGTCACACTACAATACAAACCGGTGTCCATAACTTCTTCATCCAATGTACTCCCCTCTGTAGTAGTTACATTACAGTTTGGATCAGTGTCTTCATCCAATGTTCTCTCTTTTGTAACAGTTACACTACAGTTCAAATTAATGTCTGTAACTTCTTCTGTGGCTGTCCTACATTTAACTTTTGATTCACATCCACTGCTTGAAGAATCCATTGTTGTAGCATGTTGGTTGCTTATATTCTTGTCTGTTTCACTGGAGTAAGTATCCATTGATGTAGTGTGGTGGTTGCTTTTATTTGTGTCTGTTTCAATCGAGGACATGACGGTATCATCCTGTTTAATTTAATCAACACATTTAATTCTGAATTTCATAACAGTTGTAACATAATTTGGTATGCAATATTCAATGACTTTTCAAAGACCTTCAAGCACTTTTACAGGAACACAATATTCCAGATTTGTCCAAGGTCAACATTTTCCAGATTTGTTTCAAAGTCATAAGTTTCCAGACTGATTTCCAACTCAAATCTTTCCAAATTGATTTTATGTACACAAGTATTCAGATTGATATTAAGAGCAAATCTCTGTTTGGATTTATTTCAAGAAAAAGAATTCGGGATTTATTTCAAAAAGTACATAAATTTTTGGACAGTATTTCTGCAGGCATAACTCATGTAGAATAATGTCGAGTGATAGATATTTGTGAATTTTTCTGGACAAATAAGAAACAAGAGGGCTACGATGGACCTGTATCGCTCACCTGACACCACTGTTTACCACGGGGACACCACTGTTTACCACGGGGACACCACTGTTTACCACGGGGGACACCACTGTTTACCATGGGGGTCACCACTGTTTACCACGGGGACACCACTGTTTACCACGGGGACACCACTGTTTACCACAGGGTCACCATTTTTTACCATAGGGTCACCATTGATAGAGCATTGTACATCGATCATTCCTACCAAATGTTGCTAAAATCCGACCTGTGGTTCATGAGATGCTTGAAGAATTTCTGATGGTGGACGCAACAACCTCCATTTTTACAAATCTGAATATGCTACACCCATGGACTATAAAGTGAAATCTGACTACCATTGGCCAGGCGGTTTGTTTTGGTGGAGAATTTAAAATCTATAATAAAAGAAGGATCTTTTGATCTTTCGACAGCCATCTTTGATGATAAATTTATTTGAATTTTTATTGCATCAGAGCGATCGATCCCTTCTATTTGAATCCCATTTCAAATCCCCAGGCCACGCCCATTTTTGATCCCGGGTTTACCATTTTTGATCCCGGGTTTACCATTTGAACAACTTTGAACATCCATCATTCCTACTGATATTCGGCAAAATGCGGCTGGCGGTTCGTGAGAAGAGGAGTTTTTAAGAATGTGTGCTATTTTTAGAAGGCGACCATCTTGGAATTCAGGGGAAGTTTATTTTAACCGCTTTAGAAAGGCTTCACCGAAGGATCATACACGTAAAGTTTCTTGAATATCGGCCGATCGGTTAGTGAGAAGAAGACATTGGAATCTCTCAAAAAAGGTTGACAGTTTGACATTTCGACGGCCATCTTGGATTTCAGGGGAACTCTATTCTAACAACTTTGGAAATGCTTCAAATATGGATCATACAAGTAGAGGTTTCATGAACATTGGCTGATCAGTTTGTGAGAAGACGCTTGAAATCTCTCTCACAAAAGGTTGACCTTTCGACGGCCATCTTTGATGACATAATCATCCGATTTGGATGAAATTGTAATAGAGTGGTCGTCTTGATAGTGATAGCTTTGAACGACCTTTTGACCTTTCGACATCCATCTTGGATGACATAATCATTTGATTTTGATAACAATTGCATTAGAGCGATCACCTCGTCGATCCCTTCGATTTGATATATGACATGACAATATTCACTCAAAAGTCAAATTTGACCTCCTGGGGTGCACCAATTTTGTAATCCCCCACCTACCCAAGTATCATGACCCAATGGTTATTAAGGAGAAGACGTTTGAAAATGTTCACGGACAGACACATGTCGGTAACAATAGCTCACATGAGCTTTGTGCAGGTGACCTAAAAACACTAAAGTTTAATAATACATAACATACCATGTCAGTATCTCCTGAAGAAAGCGTTTTCTCAATGTGTTCTGCAAGGGCCCGGAACATCTCCAGGTTCGAGTTGTCTGAGTTTGCTGCGTCGCCATGATCTAACACACTGTAGCCCGGCCCAAGTCGCTGGTACCCATCCTCCAGTTTCACAACTACAGAACCAGCAAGCACAATAATATATGTTATTTAGGTTTTACGCCTGCATCAGCTCCATTTTGGGCTATATCGCTGGTGGGCAGTTTACCTAACAACACCTTTCCTGGGCAGGCTCCAGCAGTTAACCAGTACTTGGGTGCACCAACCTCCATAAGAAACTGCCAACTTTTTCATATAAATGAGCAAGCACAATAAACAATACACCAAGGATACTAGTATACAATTTCTTAAGCAGCATAAGTTTAGATCAGAGCGTAACCCGGTCTCCTGTTCATCAGCGCCAATGAGAGTGATTAGTACAAGTTGTTAAAGCTTGTTTCGCAATCGTTACCTAACAACACCATTCCTGCACAGGCTCCAGCAGTTAACAAGTACTTGATGCACCAACCTCCGTAAGAAACTGCCAATTTTTTCATATAAATGAGACATGGCTTGAGCGGGGCTCGAACCCGTGGTCATCAGTGATGCTTACATTAGTATAGAAGTCAGCGACCGTAACCACTCGACCACGAAGGCGGATCGGACAGTAATTTATTGTACCACTAAAGTTTGATTGGTATCCTTACCAGTGTCGTCTGTCTGCATTTCATCTGGTTCCTCGGAGATCGAGTTGCTATGTGCTCCAGGTGGACTACACAGGTCGTGTATGCCTCGGACCACGGGCCGATGACTAGCACAGGCTAGGTCCACCGGCATACGTTCATCATATGTCATTGTAGACATTAGCGAATGGCCTTGACCTAAATAGCAAGAATAATGGGTAAAAAATGACATTTGAACTTTTAGTAAAAATTATGGGTTTTAACAATAAATGAAAATTCCAATTTCTGTAGACCTCTTGGTACACAGACGTTTCGTTGACTCCAATCAGGTTAGTCTATACAAATTTATATTTAGCTCGATTGAGAAACAAGGCTTTAATTAGTTTAAACAATATTTTATTTCAATGAATATACATAATATAATGATCACAATAAGAAAATACATAGGCTTTAATTATTGTTAGTGTTAGCTTAAAGTTTAACACATTCCTGATGGTATCCATCGCCATGAGGAAGAAAAGAGGTATCCATCGCCACGAGGGAGAGAAGAGGTATCCATTGCCATGAGGGAGAGAGAAGAGGTATCCATCGCCATGAGGAAGAAAAGAGGTATCCATCGCAACGAGGGAGAGAAGAGGTATCCATCGCCATGAGGAAGAAAAGAGGTATCCATCGCAACGAGGGAGAGAAGAGGTATCCATTGCCATGAGGGAGAGAGAAGAGGCATCCATCGCCATGAGGGAGAGAGAAGAGGTATCCATCGCCATGAGGGAGAGAGAAGAGGTATCCATCACCATGAGGGAGAGAGAAGAGGCATCCATCGCCATGAGGGAGAGAGAAGAGGATGGCATCCATCACCATGAGGGAGAGAGAAGAGGATGGCATCCATCACCATGAGGGAGAGAGAAGAGGTATTCATCACCATGAGGGAGAGAGAAGAGGCATCCGTCACCATGAGGGAGAGAGAATAGGCATCCATCGCCACGAGGGAGAAAATAGAGGTATCCATCGCAACGAGGGAGAGAAGAGGTATCCATCGCCATGAGGAAGAAAAGAGGTATCCATCGCAACGAGGGAGAGAAGAGGTATCCATTGCCATGAGGGAGAGAGAAGAGGCATCCATCGCCATGAGGGAGAGAGAAGAGGTATCCATTGCCATGAGGGAGAGAGAAGAGGTATCCATCACCATGAGGGAGAGAGAAGAGGTATCCATTGCCATGAGGGAGAAGAGGTATCCATTGGAGGGAGAGAGAAGAGGCATCCATCACCATGAGGGAGAGAGAAGAGGCATCCGTCACCATGAGGGAGAGAGAATAGGCATCCATCGCCACGAGGGAGAGAGAAGAGGTATCCATCGCCATGAGGGAGGGAGAAGAAGTATCCATCGCCACAAGGGAGAGAGAAGAGGTATCCATCACCATGAGGGAGGGAGAAGAGGCATCCATCGCCACAAGGGAGAGAGAAGAGGCATTCATCATGACGAGGGAGAGAGAAGAGGTATCCATCGCCATGAGGGAGAGAGAAGAGGTATCCATTGCCACGAGGGAGAGAGAAGAGGTATCCATCGCCATGAGGGAGAGAGAAGAGGTATCCATCGCCACAAGGGAGAGAGAAGAGGCATTATCATGACGAGGGAGAGAGAAGAGGTATCCATCGCCATGAGGGAGAGAGAAGAAGTATCCATCGCCACGAGGGAGAGAGAAGAGGTATCCATTGCCACGAGGGAGAGAGAAGAGGATCCGTCACAGGGAGAGAGAGGTATCCATCACCACGAGGGAGAGAGAAGAGGTATCCATTGCCACGAGTGAGAGAGAAGAGGTATCCATCACCACGAGGGAGAGAAGAGGTATCCATCACCACGAGGGAGAGAAGAGGTATCCATCGTGACGAGGGAGAGAGAAGAGCTATCCATCGCCACGAGGGAGAGAGAAGAAGTATCCATCGCCACGAGGGAGAGAGAAGAGGTATCCATTGCCACGAGGGAGAGAGAAGAGGTATCCATTGCCACGAGGGAGAGAGAAGAGGTATCCATTGCCACGAGGGAGAGAGAAGAGGTATCCATTGCCACGAGGGAGAGAGAAGAGGTATCCATTGCCACGAGGGAGAGAGAAGAGGTATCCATCTCCATGAGGGAGGGAGAAGTGGCAATGTGGAATTTCAGTGTTTTGTTTAAGGACACCACCACCATGGTTATGGCGGGGCTCGAACTATCCAGCGGTGCTCAAACCATCTAGCATGGCTCGAACCATCCAGCGGTGCTCAAACCATCTGGCATGGCTCGAACCATCCAGCGGTGCTCAAACCATCTGGCATGGCTCGAACCATCCAGCGGTGCTCGAACCATCCAGCGGGGCTCAAACCATCTGGCAGGGCTCAAACCATCCAGCGGTGCTCAAGCCATCTGGTGGGGATCCTCCAATGAGGACATGCACATGGTCAACAACATGGTAACAAGGTGTGCTTGTATCTAATCATGAACACTCATTAAGACCAAGAATCAGAGTGTCTAAGTGTCTAATTTTGACAAAGTGAGAGGGTGATGGTGGCCAGTGAGAAGGTGTTGGTGACTGAATATGGTCATGGTGACAGAGAGGGTGACACGACTGAGGGGTGAGTGATAGTGACAGAGAGGGTGACATGACTGAGGGGTGAGTGATAGTGACAGAGAGGGTGACACGACTGAGGGGTGAGTGATAGTGACAGAGAGGGTGACATGACTGAGGGGTGAGTGATAGTGACAGAGAGGGTGACATGACTGAGGGGTGAGTGATAGTGACAGAGAGGGTGATGGTGACAGAGATAGTGAGACGACTGAGGGGTGAGTGATGATGACAGAGAGGGTGACATGACAGAGGGGTGATGGTGACAGAGAGGGTGATATGACTGAGGGGTGATGGGCTAGTCAAGAGGGTGATAGTGACACAGGATGGTAATGGTCACTCAAAGGGTGATAGTGACAGATGGTAATGGTCACTCAAAGGGTGATAGTGACAGATGGTAATGGTCACTCAAAGGGTGATAGTGACAGATGGTAATGGTCACTCAAAGGGTGATAGTGACAGATGGTAATGGTCACTCAAAGGGTGATAATGACACAGGATGGTAATGGTCACTCAAAGGGTGATAGTGACAGATGGTAATGGTCACTCAAAGGGTGATAGTGACAGATGGTAATGGTCACTCAAAGGGTGATAGTGACAGATGGTAATGGTCACTCAAAGGGTGATAGTGACAGATGGTAATGGTCACTCAAAGGGTGATAGTGACAGATGGTAATGGTCACTCAAAGGGTGATAGTGACACAGGATGATAATGGTCACTCATAGAATAAGTCAAAGCCCCAAAACTCACATCCACAACAATGACTAGAATGTAGAGAAGCAATAAAATCCTCCAACCTTGGAATGCAGGCCGATCTGTTCCATGATGTACAGCCCCGCTGGCCCCGAATTTCACTTCCACATCTTCGTTTGACCCTTCTATCCCTGTTTCCTTAACTCTCTGCTCGATATTCGGTTCTACGGCATAATGTCCAAAGGGTTCCAAGCATAATTCGAGACGATCTTCTGTCGCAGTGTACCGAAACACCTGCGAGAAAGATCAAACGAACGATGCAAAATTAGGTCATATGCAAATCCATTCACGCCATTAACATAACACATGAGCAGTCCATTAAAATATCAGCCCATTACAGAAATAAACTGCTGATTTCACACCTACACACCACACATACAAAATAGCAGCTGGTTACAGAATTCTATGGCTGATTAACAATTTCACCTTTACGGGCATGTAATATAATACAAGAGCAGATCATTATATAGCTACATGGCTGATGAACAATTTGTGGAATCTGAAATGTCGATGTATGTGGAATATGTAATGTTGATGTATGTGGAATATGTAATGTTGATGTATGTGGAATATGTAATGTTGATGTATGTGGAATATGTAATGTTAATGTATGTGGAATATGTAATGTTAATGTATGTGGAATATGTAATGTTGATGTATGTGGAATATGTAATGTTGATGTATGTGGAATATGTAATGTTGATGTATGTGGAATATGTAATGTTTATGTATGTGGAATATGTAATGTTGATGTATGTGGAATATGTAATGTTGATGTATGTGGAATATGTAATGTTGATGTATGTGGAATATGTAATGTTAATGTATGTGGAATATGTAATGTTTATGTATGTGGAATATGTAATGTTGATGTATGTGGAATATGTGATGTTGATGTATGTGGAATATGTAATGTTGATGTATGTGGAATATGTAATGTTTATGAATGTGGAATATGTAATGTTGATGTATGTGGAATATGTGATGTTGATGTATGTGGAATATGTAATGTATGTGGAATATGTAATGTTGATGTATGTGGAATATGTAATGTTGATGTTTATGTATGTGGAATATGTAATGTTGATGTATGTGGAATATGTAATGTTGATGTATGTGGAATATGTAATGTTGATGTATGTGGAATATGTAATGTTAATGTATGTGGAATATGTAATGTTATTGTATGTGGAATATGTAATGTTTATGTATGTGGAATATGTAATGTTGATGTATGTGTATGTGGAATATGTAATGTTGATGTATGTGGAATATGTAATGTTGATGTTTATGTATGTGGAATATGTAATGTTAATGTATGTGGAATATGTAATGTCGATGTATGTGGAATATGTAATGTTGATGTATGTGGAATATGTAATGTTGATGTATGTGGAATATGTAATGTTGATGTATGTGGAATATGTAATGTCGATGTATGTGGAATATGTAATGTTGATGTATGTGGAATATGTAATGTTGATGTATGTGGAATATGTAATGTTGATGTATGTGGAATATGTAATGTTGATGTATGTGGAATATGTAATGTTGATGTATGTGGAATATGTAATGTTGATGTATGTGGAATATGTAATGTTTATGTATGTGGAATATGTAATGTTTATGTATGTGGAATATGTAATGTTGATGTATGTGGAATACGTAATGTCGATGTATGTGGAATATGTAATGTCGATGTATGTGGAATAGGTAATGCTGATGTATGTGGAATATGTAATGTCGATGTATGTGGAATATGTAATGTTGATGTATGTGGAATATGTAATGTTAATGTATGTGGAATATGTAATGTTTATGTATGTGGAATATGTAATGTTTATGTATGTGGAATATGTAATGTTTATGTATGTGGAATATGTAATGTTGATGTATGTGGAATACGTAATGTCGATGTATGTGGAATATGTAATGTTGATGTATGTGGAATATGTAATGTTGATGTATGTGGAATACGTAATGTCGATGTATGTGGAATATGTAATGTTTATGTATGTGGAATATGTAATGTCGATGTATGTGGAATATGTAATGTTTATGTATGTGGAATATGTAATGTTGATGTATGTGGAATATGTAATGTTTATGTATGTGGAATATGTAATGTTGATGTATGTGGAATATGTAATGTTGATGTATGTGGAATATGTAATGTCGATGTATGTGGAATACGTAATATTTTCAAAAGGGTTAAAGGATGATACATACTTTTCCTGGCAGAGCTGGTAACTGACAGTGTTTCCCGTCTACTAAGCCCAGATCCCTCTTCACTTGATTGTAGAGCAGTCCGCCCACGGAGAATAGGTGTGGCATACCTTGTACATATGTCCACAAGTCCTTCCCTTGTATGGCACTCAGGACCCCGAGCGATGCGATGGATGTGTCAATGTTGTCTCCCCCTTTCATAACAATGAATACACATTGAGAGTTTATAACATGTTGGATGTGTCGATGTTGTCTCCCCCTTTCATAACAATGAATACACATTGAGAGTTTATAACATGATGGATGTGTCGATGTTGTCTCCCCCTTTCATAACAATGAACAAACAGTGAGAGTTTATAACATGATGGATGTGTCAATGTTGTCTCCCCCTTTCAAAACAATGAACAAACAGTGAGAATTTATAACATGTTGGATGAAAGGGATACTGTAAAATACTATAATTTTGCGAACAGTTTATTTAGCAATTTTCACAATTTTCCATTTTAAATTAATTTGCGTATTTTTAATTCGCGCATCCATGATGTATCGCTAAATATAAAGCTCACAGTTTTTATGTATATAGCTTTTAATTGTCTTGACGTTCAAAAATTTAATAAAATGTACATATTTTCGGATATAGCTCTACATTCGGACAGTGTTATTCATGAGAATCATGAATTCTCGATCAACTAAAAATATATATGCTCACGAATAAATAGTGTTCTACAGTACTCGTACCTCGTAACCAAAGGCTTGAGAGTTTAAACTGCTCTTTTTGTGTCCACAGAGCAGCAAGAGAATCAAATGCACATGGCCTCTTCTATCTCCCTCAACAGGAATGAGGTATAGACAGCGAGCAAACTAATGTTGTAAGAACTTTGTTTGGCAATCGAGGCACAATAAATTTGTATGATCAAATTACAACATAGAGAATATTTGTATATGTCAGCATTTGATCAAGCTACACATGTCTGATTAGCGCAGTGGTTAGCGCGCTCGCTTCTCCCCAATGCAACCCAGGTTCCATCCTCGGACCGGGAAGTATGTGAGATGGTACAGTGGTCGCCAGATCGGACAGGTGGGTTTTCTCCGGGTGCTCCGGCTTCCTCCCACACGAATGACCACATATACGCTTTCATCCGCGTCAATGAGAGTGATTAATATAAGTTGTAAAATAAATACAGTTTCTAGTACTTAAAGTGACTTAATATCATGTCAAACTTGTCAATGTCAACACATTATCTTGGGTTCTCATAATTAGTGGCACATATGCAACATAGCAGTCGGTAATTTATTGTTTGGAAAGTTTGCTAAAGTGATTTATTGTGAACCATCATAAATTGTCCTTCAATAAAAAATAGTTTTTGATGATTTTTATTTTGAAGTAATCTATTTTCTATCTATCTAGATTTCCTAATTTTTTATCGTAAACTAAATAACATTTTTTACTTTGAATGATTTTCCACACGATATAGATAGATATTTCGACTTGAAATCCGGAACAAGAACGGCACATACAAGATTTATTGAAAAATAGTATGAAACATTTATTTCTCTTTGTTGTAATATGCCATTTGCCGTTTTAGTCCTGAAAAATGAAATTTAGTTCTAAACTGGAGTATAAGACGCATTGAATTACTTTTGGATACTATTTTGGCTGGGGAAAAAAGAGTCTTATATACAGATGATTGTGGCATAGTCTTTATTTTTTAGACGATAGTGATTTGTAACAATGACAGCTACCAGTAGATATGAAGAGCAGAAACAATGACAGCTACCAGTAGATATGAAGAGTAGAAACAATGACAGCTACCAGTAGATACGAAGAGCAGAAACAATGACAGCTACCAGTAGATACGAAGAGCAGAAACAATGACAGCTACCAGTCGATACGAAGAGCAGAAACAATGACAGCTACCAGTAGATACGAAGAGCAGAAACAATGACAGCTACCAGTAGATACGAAGAGCAGAAACAATGACAGCTACCAGTCGATACGAAGAGCAGAAACAATGACAGCTACCAGTCGATATGAAGAGCAGAAACAATGACAGCTACCAGTAGATACGAAGAGCAGAAACAATGACAGCTACCAGTAGATACGAAGAGCAGAAACAATGACAGCTACCAGTAGATACGAAGAGCAGAAACAATGACAGCTACCAGTAGATACGAAGAGCAGAAACAATGACAGCTACCAGTAGATACGAAGAGCAGAAACAATGACAGCTACCAGTAGATACGAAGAGCAGAAACAATGACAGCTACCAGTCGATACGAAGAGCAGAAACAATGACAGCTACCAGTCGATATGAAGAGCAGAAACAATGACAGTTACCAGTCGATACGAAGAGCAGAAACAATAACAGCTACCAGTTGATACGAAGAGCAGAAACAATGACAGCTACCAGTAGATACGAAGAGCAGAAACAATGACAGTTACCAGTAGATACGAAGAGTAGAAACAATGACAGCTACCAGTAGATACGAAGAGCAGAAACAATGACAGTTACCAGTAGATACGAAGAGTAGAAACAATGACAGCTACCAGTAGATATGAAGAGTAGAAACAATGACAGCTACCAGTCGATACGAAGAGCAGAAACAATGACAGCTACCAGTAGATACGAAGAGCAGAAACAATGACAGTTACCAGTAGATACGAAGAGTAGAAACAATGACAGCTACCAGTCGATACGAAGAGCAGAAACAATGACAGCTACCAGTCGATACGAAGAGCAGAAACAATGACAGCTACCAGTAGATACGAAGAGCAGAAACAATGACAGCTACCAGTAGATATGAAGAGTAGAAACAATGACAGCTACCAGTCAATACGAAGAGCAGAAACATTAGGCTATATCTTACCATGTTGAACATCCTTCAATGCCTGCAGCAACCAGTCAATACGAAGAGCAGAAACATTGGGCTATATCTTACCATGTTGAACATCCTTCAATGCCTGCAGCAACCAGTCAATACGAAGAGCAGAAACATTGGGCTATATCTTACCATGTTGAACATCCTTCAATGCCTGCAGCAACAAGTCAATACGAAGAGCAGAAACATTGGGCTATATCTTACCATGTTGAACATCCTTCAATGCCTGCAGCAACCAGTCAATACGAAGAGCAGAAACATTGGGCTATATCTTACCATGTTGAACATCCTTCAATGCCTGCAGCAACTTCTCCGCCGTCTGACTTTGTGCATCCTCTTCAAAACTGCTCCACGGGGACGGCTTTAGCATGCTAGCATAATTCTGCTGCACCGATTCTATACAGAATTAAATATAACACATAGAAACACTTCATTCATTTCTCCGAGCAGTATTGCAGGCACGGACAGAAACCTTGGTAGAACCACCGACCTACCACAAGCCAGCAGGACAGCTTCCCCACATGAAAGAATTCCACACCCCCGGGTAGAACCACCGACCTACCACAAGCCAGCAGGATAGCTTCCCCACATGAAAGAATTCAATACCCACAGTGGGGTACGAACCTACAGCAGTGAGGGGCAAGTACGGGCAGGCATACAGGTAGAACCACCGACCTACCACATAGATCCATGGACATTCCACCCAGCCATGGAGATCCCATAGATCCATGGACATTCCACTCAGCCATGGAGATCCCATAGATCCATGGACATTCCACCCAGCCATGGAGATCCCATAGATCCATGGACATTCCACCCAGCCACGGAGATCCCATAGATCTATGGACATTCCACCCAGCCATGGAGTTCCCACAGATCTATGGACATTCCACTCAGCCATGGAGTTCCCATAGATCTATGGACATTCCACCCAGCCATGGAGGTCCCATAGATCCATGGACATTCCACCCAGCCATGGAGATCCCATAGATCCATGGACATTCCACCCAGCCATGGAGTTCCCACAGATCCATGGACATTCCACCCAGCCACGGAGAACCCATAGATCCATGGACATTCCACTCAGCCATGGAGATCCCATAGATCCATGGACATTCCACTCAGCCATGGAGATCCCATAGATCCATGGACATTCCACTCAGCCATGGAGATCCCATAGATCCATGGACATTCCACCCAGCCATGGAGTTCCCACAGATCCATGGACATTCCACTCAGCCATGGAGATCCCATAGATCCATGGACATTCCACCCAGCCATGGAGATCCCATAGATCCATGGACATTCCACCCAGCCATGGAGATCCCATAGATCCATGGACATTCCACCCAGCCATGGAGTTCCCACAGATCTATGGACATTCCACTCAGCCATGGAGATCCCATAGATCCATGGACATTCCACCCAGCCATGGAGGTCCCATAGATCCATGGACATTCCACTCAGCATGGAGTTCCCACAGATCCATGGACATTCCACTCAGCCACGGAGATCCCATAGATCTATGGACATTCCACTCAGCCATAGAGATCCCATAGATCTATGGATATTCCACTCAGCCATGGAGATCCCATAGATCTATGGACATTCCACTCAGCCATGGAGATCCCATAGATCTATGGACATTCCACTCAGCCATGGAGTTCCCATAGATATATGGACATTCCACTCAGCCATGGAGATCCCATAGATCCATGGACATTCCACCCAGCCATGGAGATCCCATAGATCCATGGACATTCCACCCAGCCATGGAGATCCCATAGATCTATGGACATTCCACCACCACCCATGGAGTTCCCACAGATCTATGGACATTCCACTCAGCCATGGAGTTCCCATAGATCTATGGACATTCCACTCAGCCATGGAGATCCCATAGATCCATGGACATTCCACCCAGCCATGGAGTTCCCATAGATCTATGGACATTCCACTCAGCCATGGAGATCCCATAGATCCATGGACATTCCACCCAGCCATGGAGTTCCCACAGATCTATGGACATTCCACTCAGCCATGGAGCAAATCATGGACATCAGCCATGGAGATCCCATAGATCCATGGACATTCCACCCAGCCATGGAGTTCCCACAGATCTATGGACATTCCACTCAGCCACGGAGATCCCATAGATCTATGGACATTCCACCCAGCCATGGAGATCCCACAGATCTATGGACATTCCACTCAGCCATGGAGTTCCCATAGATCTATGGACATTCCACTCAGCCATGGAGATCCCATAGATCCATGGACATTCCACCCAGCCATGGAGATCCCATAGATCCATGGACATTCCACCCAGCCATGGAGATCCCATAGATCCATGGACATTCCACCCAGCCACGGAGATCCCATAGATCTATGGACATTCCACCCAGCCATGGAGTTCCCACAGATCTATGGACATTCCACTCAGCCATGGAGTTCCCATAGATCTATGGACATTCCACCCAGCCATGGAGATCCCATAGATCCATGGACATTCCACCCAGCCATGGAGATCCCATAGATCCATGGACATTCCACCCAGCCATGGAGTTCCCACAGATCCATGGACATTCCACCCAGCCATGGAGATCCCATAGATCCATGGACATTCCACTCAGCCATGGAGATCCCATAGATCCATGGATATTCCACTCAGCCATGGAGACCCCATAGATCCATGGACATTCCACTCAGCCATGGAGATCCCATAAATCCATGGACATTCCACCCAGCCATGGAGTTCCCACAGATCTATGGACATTCCACTCAGCCATGGAGATCCCATAGATCCATGGACATTCCACCCAGCCATGGAGATCCCATAGATCCATGGACATTCCACTCAGCCATGGAGTTCCCACAGATCCATGGACATTCCACTCAGCCATGCAGTTCCCATAGATCTATGGACATTCCACTCAGCCATGGAGATCCCATATATCCATGGACATTCCACCCAGCCATGGAGATCCCATAGATCCATGGACATTCCACCCAGCCATGGAGATCCCATAGATCCATGGACATTCCACCCAGCCATGGAGTTCCCACAGATCTATGGACATTCCACTCAGCCATGGAGATACCATAGATCCATGGACATTCCACCCAGCCATGGAGATCCCATAGATCCATGGACATTCCACTCAGCCATGGAGTTCCCACAGATCCATGGACATTCCACTCAGCCACGGAGATCCCATAGATCTATGGACATTCCACTCAGCCATAGAGATCCCATATATCTATGGACATTCCACTCAGCCACGGAGATCCCATAGATCTATGGACATTCCACTCAGCCATGGAGATCCCATATATCTATGGACATTCCACTCAGCCATGGAGATCCCATAGATCTATGGACATTCCACTCAGCCATGGAGATCCCATAGATCCATGGACATTCCACCCAGCCATGGAGTTCCCACAGATCTATGGACATTCCACTCAGCCATGGAGATCCCATAGATCCATGGACATTCCACCCAGCCATGGAGTTCCCACAGATCTATGGACATTCCACTCAGCCACGGAGATCCCATAGATCTATGGACATTCCACCCAGCCATGGAGTTCCCACAGATCTATGGACATTCCACTCAGCCATGGAGTTCCCATAGATCTATGGACATTCCACTCAGCCATGGAGATCCCATAGATCCATGGACATTCCACCCAGCCATGGAGTTCCCACAGATCTATGGACATTCCACTCAGCCATGGAGATCCCATAGATCCATGGACATTCCACCCAGCCATGGAGTTCCCACAGATCTATGGACATTCCACTCAGCCACGGAGATCCCATAGATCTATGGACATTCCACCCAGCCATGGAGTTCCCACAGATCTATGGACATTCCACTCAGCCATGGAGTTCCCATAGATCTATGGACATTCCACTCAGCCATGGAGATCCCATAGATCCATGGACATTCCACCCAGCCATGGAGTTCCCACAGATCTATGGACATTCCACTCAGCCATGGAGATCCCATAGATCCATGGACATTCCACCCAGTCATGGAGTTCCCACAGATCCATGGACATTCCACCCAGCCATGGAGTTCCCACAGATCTATGGACATTCCACTCAGCCATGGAGATCCCATAGATCTATGGACATTCCACTCAGCCATAGAGATCCCATAGATCTATGGACATTCCACTCAGCCACGGAGATCCCACAGACCTATGGACATTCCACTCAGCCATGGAGATCCCATAGATATATGGACATTCCACTCAGCCACAGAGGTCCCACAGATCTATGGACATTCCACTCAGCCACGGAGATCCCATAGATATATGGACATTCCACTCAGCCACAGAGGTCCCACAGATCTATGGACATTCCACTCAGCCACGGAGATCCCACAGACCTATGGACATTCCACTCAGCCATGTAGATCCCATAGATCTATGGACATTCCACTCAGCCATGGAGCTCCCACATATCTATGGACATTCCACTCAGCCACGGAGTTCCCACAGATCTATGGACATTCCACTCAGCCACGGAGTTCCCACACATCTATGGACATTCCACTCAGCGGAGTTCCCACACATCTATGGACATTCCACTCAGCCACGGAGTTCCCACAGATCTATGGACATTCCACTCAGCCACGGAGTTCCCACACATCTATGGACATTCCACTCAGCCACGGAGTTCCCACATATCTATGGACATTCAATGTGCATTTGTTTCACCCAGCTAAATAATTGGCACCGCGAAACAAGTGCTTGTGCCTTCAGATTGACTAAAGAGCTACCCTAGAGAGGAGATGTATACAGTGTGATGCTGGTATCATACCATCTTACCCACACAAACCTAGGCAGTCATGCCAAATTCGGCAGACAACAATCCACATCTCAGTGCTCTCGTTAGTTTATACAAATTTATTTTAGCTTGATTGCGAAACACGTTGTTACAACTAATAAATTAATTGATCACTCTCGAGACCTCATTCCTGATGGTATGTATTGCCACGAGGGAGAGAGAAGAGGCAGTGTGGAATTTAAATGCCTTGCCTAATGGCACAATTGTAACGGCTACAGCTGGGCTTTCGTTAATACAGATTTTCAGAAATTATCTTTCTTCTTTTCAAGAATTTTGGATTACTTTTTCTATAGACAAAATGGATCAATTCCAGGAAGTTGTTCCGACATTTTCTGCATTTCCACTGATATCAGATCAAGTGCCTATTGCAGTCTGATCAGGAACTCACTGTATCATCTCACATATCTCCCAAGCAAGCCTGATCAGGAACTCACTGTATCACCTCACATACCTCCCAGGCAAGCCTGATCAGGAACTCACTGTATCACCTCACATACCTCCCAAGCAAGCCTGATCAGGAACTCACTGTATCACCTCACATACCTCCCAAGCAAGCCTGATCAGGAACTCACTGTATCACCTCACATACCTCCCAAGCAAGCCTGATCAGGAACTCACTGTATCACCTCACATACCTCCCAAGCAAGCCTGATCAGGAACTCACTGCATCACCTCACATACCTCCCAAGCAAGTCTGATCAGGAACTCACTGTATCACCTCACATACCTCCCAATCAAGTCTGATCAGGAACTCACTGTAACATACCTCCCAAGCAAGCCTGATCAGGAACTCACTGTATCACCTCACATACCTCCCAAGCAAGTCTGATCAGGAACTCACTGTATCACCTCACATACCTCCCAGGCAAGTCTGATCAGGAGCTCACTGCATCACCTCACATACCTCCCAAGCAAGTCTGATCAGGAACTCACTGTATCACCTCACATACCTTCCAAGCAAGTCTGATCAGGAACTCACTGCACCACCTCACATACCACCCAAGCAAGTCTGATCAGGAACTCACTGCATCACCTCACATACCTCCCAAGCAAGTCTGATCAGGAACTCACTGCATCACCTCACATACCTCCCAAGCAAGTCTGATCAGGAACTCACTGCATCACCTCACATACCTCCCAAGCAAGTCTGATCAGGAGCTCACTGTATCACCTCACATACCTCCCAAGCAAGCCTGATCAGGAACTCACTGTAACATACCTCCCAAGCAAGTCTGATCAGGAACTCACTGCATCACCTCACATACCTCCCAAGCAAGCCTGATCAGGAACTCACTGTATCACCTCACATACCTCCCAAGCAAGTCTGATCAGGAACTCACTGCATCACCTCACATACCTCCCAAGCAAGTCTGATCAGGAACTCACTGCATCACCTCACATACCTCCCAGCAAGTCTGATCAGGAACTCACTGCATCACCTCACATACCTCCCAAGCAAGTCTGATCAGGAACTCACTGCATCACCTCACATACCTCCCAAGCAAGTCTGATCAGGAACTCACTGCATCACCTCACATACCTCCCAAGCAAGTCTGATCAGGAACTCACTGCATCACCTCACATACCTCCCAAGCAAGTCTGATCAGGAACTCACTACATCTCACATACCTCCCAGCACAAGCAAGCTGATCAGGAACTCACACCCAAGTCTGATCAGGAACTCACTGCATCACCTCACATACCTCCCAAGCAAGTCTGATCAGGAACTCACTACAATCGTTTTACATACCTCCCAAGCAAGTCTGATCAGGAACTCACTGCACACCTCACATACCTCCCAAGCAAGTCTGATCAGGAACTCACTGCATCACCTCACATACCTCCCAAGCAAGCCTGATCAGGAACTCACTACAATCGTTTTACATACCTCCCAAGCAAGCCTGATCAGGAACTCACTACAATCGTTTTACATACCTCCCAAGCAAGCCTGATCAGGAACTCACTACAATCGTTTTACATACCTCCCAAGCAAGCCTGATCAGGAACTCACTACAATCGTTTTACATACCTCCCAAGCAAGCCTGATCAGGAACTCACTACAATCGTTTTACATACCTCCCAAGCAAGCCTGATCAGGAACTCACTACAATCGTTTTACATACCTCCCAAGCAAGCCTGATCAGGAACTCACTACAATCGTTTTACATACCTCCCAAGCAAGCCTGATCAGGAACTCACTACAATCGTTTTACATACCTCCCAAGCAAGCCTGATCAGGAACTCACTACAATCGTTTTACATACCTCCCAAGCAAGCCTGATCAGGAACTCACTACAATCGTTTCACATACCTCCCAAGCAAGTCTGATCAGGAACTCACTGCATCACCTCACATACCGCCCAAGCAAGCCTGATCAGGAACTCACTGCATCACCTCACATACCTCCCAAGCAAGTCTGATCAGGAACTCACTGCACCACCTCACATACCACCCAAGCACGTCTGATCAGGAACTCACTGCATCACCTCACATACCTCCCAAGCAAGCCTGATCAGGAACTCACTGTATCACCTCACATACCTCCCAAGCAAGTCTGATCAGGAACTCACTACAATCGTTTTACATACCTCCCAAGCAAGCCTGATCAGGAACTCACTACAATCGTTTTACATACCTTCCAAGCAAGCCTGATCAGGAACTTACTACAATCGTTTTGCATACCTCCCAAGCAAGCCTGATCAGGAACTCACTACAATCGTTTTACATACCTCCCAAGCAAGCCTGATCAGGAACTCACTACAATCGTTTTACATAGGTACCTCCCAAGCAAGCCTGATCAGGAACTCACTACAATCGTTTTACATACCTCCCAAGCAAGCCTGATCAGGAACTCACTACAATCGTTTCACATACCTCCCAAGCAAGTCTGATCAGGAACTCACTGCATCACCTCACATACCACCCAAGCAAGCCTGATCAGGAACTCACTGCATCACCTCACATACCTCCCAAGCAAGTCTGATCAGGAACTCACTGCACCACCTCACATACCACCCAAGCAAGTCTGATCAGGAACTCACAGCATCACCTCACATACCTCCCAGGCAAGTCTGATCAGGAACTCACTGTATCATCTCACATACCTCCCAAGCAAGTCTGATCAGGAACTCACTGCACCATCTCACATACATCCCAAGCAAGCCTGATCAGGAACTCACTGCACCATCTCACATACATCCCAAGCAAGCTTGATCAGGAACTCACTGCACCATCTCACATACATCCCAAGCAAGTCTCATCAGGAACTCACTGCATCATCTCACATACCTCCCAAGCAAGCCTGATCAGGAACTCACTACAATCGTTTTACATATTTCCCAGGCAAGGAATTGAACGTACGTTGGTGAGAAATCAAGCAATGCTCACTAACTAACTGGACAGCTACAGCCTGTCCTTTTTCCAAAATCTCTAAATATACCTTTGACAGGCAGTATCTCCAGGGCAATTTTATCTCCATGATGCAAAGGAACAACAGTACCCTCCTCTTCATCTGCTGGTGCCTCCAGAAGTTTTGGCGGGAAACCTACACGGATCTTCTGCCTGTCTGTTGGAACGTCTACTTGTTCGTAAATAAGCTTCTGTAACTCGGCATACGTCACATCATTAACCAGAGTCAACATCACCTAACAAACATACGAGTGTTTTAAACTTAACAGTTGTATCAACAAGTCATATAGAGATTTCAGCTTTATGTGGCTGTGGCAGCACCCTAGGTCCCCCTCCATGTATGGTTTATATCATATAGAGATTTCAGCTTTATGTGGCTGTGGCAGCACCCTATGTGCCCCTCCATGTATGGTTTATATCATATAGAGATTTCAGCTTTATGTGGCTGGGGCAGCACCCTATGTGCCCCTCCATGTGCCCCTCCATGTATGGTTTATATCATATAGAGATTTCAGCTTTATGTGGCTGTGGCAGCACCCTATGTGCCCCTCCATGTATGGTTTATATCATATAGAGATTTTCAGCTTTATGTTGCTGTGGCAGCACCCTATGTGCCCCTCCATGTATGGTTTATATCATATAGAGATTTCAGCTTTATGTTGCTGTGGCAGCACCCTAGGTCCCCTTCCATGTATGGTTTATATCATATAGAGATTTCAGCTTTATTTGGCTGGGGCAGTCCCTATGTGCCACTCCATGTGCCCCTCCATGTATGGTTTATATCATATAGAGATTTCAGCTTTATTTGGCTGGGGCAGCACCCTAACTTGTGGATATTGCTACTGTGAAATATTTATTTTCATGCTTCCCATATTTATCGTAAATTCTTGGATATCACATATACAGTCTACATCCGCTATGTCAAAGTCGGTTATGTCGAATTCTCTGGTTATCTCAGTCGGATTAAAGGCCCATTTCAGATACTATCCTTTTACATATAACTGACTCCGTTTATATAGTTATGTTATGTTATATTTCGGGTTTTAGGCCTGCATCAGCACCATTTTGGGCTATATCGCCGGCGGGCAGTTTACCTAACAACACCTTTCCTGGGCAGGCTCCAGCGGTTAACCAGTACTTGGGTGCGCCAACCTCCGTAAGAAACTGCCAACTTTTTCATATAAATGAGACACGGTCTGAGATGGGCTCGAACCCATGACCATCAGTGATGATAGGTTACAGTGGTATACAAGTCAGCGACCTTAACCACTCGACCACGGAGGCGGACCCCCGTTTATATAGAATTTCGTCAAACTTCGGTTATGTCAAAGTATTTTGTTGGGTCCGACAGAATTGGACGGATGGAGACTGTATATATATTACCTGTCTTCCATCGGATGTCTGCAGTCGTACTTTCTTTACTCCAGCTGCTTGCTGTACCGTTGTACTCTGCGACACACTAGACGTACTCGCTACTGGCTTAGTGGAAGACTGACTACATGCAACAGTCTTTGGTTTATTTGATACTTCCTTCGACTGAAAAGCATGTGCATATTTGAAACTTGTTAAATCTACATTTAAATTTTGTTCTAAGTGTGTGGAAGTCGTGATAGTGCGTTTGCTTCAGGTGTGAAAGGCCCGGAGTTCATGCCCGCTGGAGCCGTTACAATTGTGCCCTTAGGCAAGGCATTTAAATTCCATGTTGCCTCTTCTCTCTCCTTCGTGGCGATGGATTCTATCAGGAATGAGATCTCAAGAACTTGCTTCACAATCGAGCTAAAATAGATTTGTATATAATTAAGTGGAAGCAACAGCTAAGGTCAGATGACCGAATATGAAAAATGAATTTGGTTTCACACCTAATTTATATACAGATATATACATGAGGCATTGAACCAAGATCATCGCACCTGTTGCAGTTCTCTTTAAGAGTTACATCGCCAACATTTAGCTGACTCATTCTGTATCAGGACTCATTCTAGAGCAGAATTTTTGGGAGAAGTGAGAAAGCACACAATTGCATCTTTTAATGGTGTCATTTAATATAATACAACAAAATAGTTAAAATATACAATATGATCATTAAATATAACATTTGAATAGAAGCAGTGCTTTATAATGGTCCAGTCTATCTTACTTAACAAAATTTTGTATGAAAATTGTAAAAAAAAGGGAGATGTTCGGGGCGAAGTTAGGTTCCTTAGGGCGACAATTTCGCCAAAGTCACCCTCTGGAAGTCCACCTGCTGCATCAACAGATCCACTGGGAAGTCCACCTGCTTTATACAAACTTATTTTAGCTTGATTGCGCTCTTGTAACCTCAGTGTTGATGGAAACATCGTCATAATAGAGAGGAAAGAAGCAATGGTTTCCCGTGTTGGGTCATTCGAGCCATCGTCCATCCTGCACCTTTACCTAGGCTAGTCTTTGTGGCTCTCAGTCTACCGTTTTCCAGTGTTGGGTCAGTGAGATTTTCAGCCATCTCACATGCCTTTGTTCGGGCCAGTCTCTGTCCCTCTAAAACTAGCTAATTTTCCTGTGTTGGGTCAGTGAGACCTTCGTCCATTTCACATACCTTAGCCCGGGACAGTCTCTGCAAACCTTCGTCCATTTCACTTACCTTAGCCCGGGACAGTCTCTGCAAACCTTCGTCCATTTCACATACCTTAGCCCGGGACAGTCTCTGTAAACCTTCGTCCATTTCACATACCTTAGCCCGGGACAGTCTCTGTAAACCTTCGTCCATTTCACTTACCTTAGCCCGGGACAGTCTCTGCAAACCTTCATCCATTTCACTAACCTTAGCCCAGGACAGTCTCTGTAAACCTTCGTCCATTTCACTTACCTTAGCCCGGGACAGTCTCTGCAAACCTTCATCCATTTCACTAACCTTAGCCCAGGACAGTCTCTGTAAACCTTCGTCCATTTCACTACCATAGCCCGGGACAGTCTCTGTAAACCTTCGTCCATTTCACTTACCGTAGCCCGGGACAGTCTCTGTAAACCTTCGTCCATTTCACTAACCTTTGCCAGGGACAGTCTCTGTAAACCTTCGTCAATTTCACTAACCTTTGCCCGGGACAGTCTCTGTAAACCTTCGTTCATTTCACTTACCTTTGCCCGAGCCAGTCTCTGTTCCTCTAATGCTACAGTTTTCCTGTGTTGTGTCAATGGAGCCTTCTTCTGGATATTTTTTCTCACTTGTTTCTCCTTCTCACTTTTCGTTAACTCTTCTTTATGAATAGTTTTCTTCTGTAGATAAATGTACAACATGTTTAGTATCGTAAATCTCTTCATAAACCAAAACAGAATAGATTACAACCATAGTTTCCATTAAAAGATATACATTTGGTAAATTCATGTTTGTTGCTCCGTTATTTAGAAAATAGAAGATATTTGCGTTTATTAGTGGAAGATAGGATATTATTTCATCAAGTGATCATCGAAATTTGTATTTCCACGAGTGACGTTACCCACCAGTGGAAATACACATTTCGGTGATCACAAGGTAAAGGGTAAACCCTTAACCAGCCAATCACGACTAAAGTCTCTTTTGTAAACAGCATAGAGACTCAATGCTGTTTGCTATTGGGATAGTGGAGGGCTACACTGCTGCTGATCTGGATCTATGATGTTTGCACATTCCGCCCAATTTATCTGGCAGGTTTATATATCTGTATGCAAGACTCAATTGCTATGATAGCCTAGCCAACATTGACCTGTAGTTATTAGTCTAGCCAACATTGACCTGTAGTTATTAGTCTAGCCAACATTGGCCTGTAGTTATTAGTCTAGCCAACATTGACCTGTAGTTATTAGTCTAGCCAACATTGACCTGTAGTTATTAGTCTAGCCAACATTGGCCTGTAGTTATTAGCTAGCCAACATTGACCTGTAGTTATTAGTCTAGCCAACATTGACCTGTAGTTATTAGTCTAGCCAACATTGGCCTGTAGTTATTAGTCTAGCCAACATTGACCTGTAGTTATTAGTCTAGCCAACATTGACCTGTAGTTATTAGTCTAGCCAACATTGGCCTGTAGTTATTAGTCTAGCCAACATTGACCTGTAGTTATTAGTCTAGCCAACATTGGCCTGTAGTTATTAGTCTAGCCAACATTGACCTGTAGTTATTAGTCTACTAGCAGGGCATTCATAACACTTTGAAAGTCAAGAGTAGGGTTTATTCTAGAGTGGAAAAATGGGCAGGGTGGGTCAGAAAAAGGACAAGAGTTGTTCAGATAAAAGGGCGGCGAGCTAAAAATACAAAATTTATATTATATAATAATTCTGTCTAATATGTGCTTATCAGTGTTATATTATTAGTTTATACAAATTTATTTTAGCTCGATTGCGAAACAAGTTCTTTCAAATTATATTAATCACTCTCGAGACCTCATTCCTGATGGAATCCATCGCAATGAAGGAGAGAGAAGAGGTAACGTTGAATTTAAGTACCTTGCCTATGGGCACAATCATAACGGCTACAGCGGGGCTCGAACTCTGGGCCTTTCGCACATGAAGCGAACGCGCTTCCACTGTGCTATCACGACACCACAACATTTTATATTATTTGAACAAGCACTTGTTCAGAATTCCATTTGGCAAATAACCGACACAAGACTTGGTGAAATCTACACTGATTGACTGAAGGCAGATTTACGGCATATTTCTTTACACAGACCCTGCCCCCTCTAAACGTATTTGATCTCGTTGTCAGGCAGATTAGGAAAATTACCCCCTTGAGAAAAGATTTGATGATGTTTGACAGATCATTGCCCTGGGTCAAAGTTGACTCGCAAGGTATTTTCACCACGAGTCAAACAAGCGTCTTTAGCAATGTCCGTGCATCAAAACCAGGGAGCTTGGGTGAAATGAACACACTCCTACTAGTGCAGGGAAATATATGTTATCTAACTTTTTAACTTGTACATATGATTCATAAGTACAGGGAAAAACAAAACATATAACCTTTTGACCTGTAAGTATGATTTTGACTACCAATACATGTGTAATACATGTTCACTGACCTTTTGACCTGTAAGTATGATTTTGACTACCAATACATGTAAATACATGTTCACTGACCTTTTGTCTGTAAGTATGATTTTGACTACTAATACATGTAAATACATGTTCACTGACCTTTTGACCTGTAAGTATGATTTTAACTACCAATACATGTAATATATGTTCACTGACCTTTTGACCTGTAAGTATGATTTTGACTACCAATACATGTAATACATGTTCACTGACCTTTTGACCTGTAAGTATGATTTTGGATGCAGTGTCAGCAGACCAGGCATCAACATGTACACCTGATTTTGCCTCGTCCGTGTTTCCTTCCTCCTGCCCGCTCACCATAGCCGACTGAGCCAGGATCGAATCCACAACCCTCTGCACTAATCTCTCGCTGCCAAACTCTCCTGTAAATACACGTATCAAGTAAGTGCTTTTCCAAACCCGCTAATTCGTAAACATTTTGATAACCAACTATTGATAATAGCACCTACCACCTACAATGCTCTGTTGAAAGTGTATCATCTGCAAATCGTCATGGTAAACGCAGGGTTCATGCTAGGTCAGAATTGTTGGGAGAAGGGAGAAAGAGCGCGATAGCGTCTTTAAATGGTGTTATTTAATAAATTTCAACAAAATATGTTTAAAATGCACAGTATCACCATTAAATACAACATTTGAATAGTGCTTTACAATGCCAGTGTAACTTACCGGACAAGACTTTGTGAGAAGTGGTGCCCCCAGGGGACAAAGTCAAGGTCCCAAGGGTGACTACTTCGCCCATGTCACCCTCTAGAATGAGCCCTGGTAAACGTATTTATATTGTTTAGTACCGGTATTTGTTTTCTTCTATTTTTGCATTTTTTCTCTTTATTTTTCTTTAAGTTTGTTGTTTTAAACTTTAACACACCCCCACACTCCTCCCCTTCACATTCGATGTGGAGCTTTAGTAACCAGCAGCATTGTGCACGAGTATTACAGCAGCATTGTGCACGAGTATTACAGCAGCATTGTGCACGAGTATTACAGCAGCATTGTGCACGAGTATTACAGCAGCATTGTGCACGAGTATTACAGCAGCATTGTGCACGAGTATTACAGCAGCATTGTGCACGAGTATTACAGCAGCATTGTGCACGAGTATTACAGCAGCATTGTGCACGAGTATTACAGCAGCATTGTGCACGAGTATTAGCTAAACATGTTAATAGAAGAATACCTGTAATTCCCAACAGATTTAATTGATATTTGGAATTCAAATTAAACAATGAAATCATCAATGTTAATATATAAATGTCGATCCAGAGCCTTTGTGTGGGTTGTCCAAATATAAATTAAATCTGTTGGTAATTACACGGCTCATCCTAGGTCAGTATTATTGGGAAGTGAGAAAGTGCGTGATTGCGTTATATTTCGGGTTTTAGGCTTGCATCAGCACCATTTTGGGCTATATCGCCGGCGGGCAGTTTACCTAACAACACCTTTCCTGGGCAGGCTTCAGCGGTTAACCAGTACTTGGGTGCACCAACCTCCGTAAGAAACTGCCAACTTTTTCATATAAATGAGACACGGCCTAAGCGGGGCTCGAAACGTCCTTAAATGTTTTTCTTTATTGCAACAGAATGGGTTAAAATATACACCCTGATAATTAATTACAACATTTAAATACAGTACTTTTATTTTTTTATACTTTTCAAATTCTGCGAGACCATAGCGTATGGACCACCCAGCCCGTGACGTAACGAAATTACCACCACGGAAAATAAATCTTTTCACATTTCACTTCCGCGGGCCCCAAAGCTATAACACCGCAGACAAAATGAACTAGCCGCATGTAACACAGGTAAATTGCTAAACATGCAGAATTGTAGAAGGCATGCTTTACAATGGCCAGTCTAGCTTAATGGATAAAATTTTGTCTGAAAATGTTTTTTTTCTTTTTTAGGGAAAAGTGACTAGGGGGCGAAATCAAGTCGCTAGGACGACTATTTTGCCAATGTTGCCTCCGAGAATGAGCCCTGAATTAATAGGGGTTACTAGCGGCGATGTGTCTAAGGTGTGACCGTAGAAAAACAATTTACCCGTTTCCCTCCCGTTGCAATTCATCAGAACACAACGTGATGCAAGTTGTCTCACAAGCTATTTATATATCTTTTAGCATTTCGTCGCCAATCCGGATCTGACTGGAATCAGGCGAATTATGGGATGGATTTACGGGCAAACTGAGTTTGATCGACTCCATAAGCAACCCGTTGATACATGATAAAGTGTATTCTAACAAATGATTGACCTTTGTGCAGTCAATGTGAAGATCAATGTGTATGTTAGTAGTGGAGCTAGCGCAGTGATAGCTTGTTCGCTTCAGGTGTGAAATGCCAGGAGTTCGAGTACTGGAGTGGTTACGATTGTGCCCATATGCAAGCAAGGCATTTAAATTCCACATTGCCTCTTCTCGCTTCCTCGTTGACGATGGGTTCCATCAGGAATGAGGTCTCGAGAGTGATTAATATAAGTTGTAAGAACTTGTTTCGCAATCGAGCTAATATAAATAAATTTGTATAAACTATACACTAAAAGTAGTGCATAGATGCCATGATTCCAAATATCAACTAAATATGTTGGTTAGGGTTCATTCTAGGTCAGAATATTTGGGAGAAGAGAGAAAGCGTGCGATCGCGTCCTTAAATGGTTAAAATGCACAGTATGACCATTAAATACAACATCTTAATAGGAGTGCTTTATAATGGGCCAGTGTATCTTACTGGCCAAAATTTGGTATGAAAATTGAAAAAAGAATTAATTTTAAATAATCCCTGTTAGTACATGATAAAAGTCAAGTGTTGTTTTATAAATGATTGACATTGGTAGTCAATTGAAAGGCCTCCGTGGTGTAATGGATTCGGTGTCTGCCTTTTAGTCGAGAGTTTGTAAGTTTGAGTGATGTATAAGGGAATGAATGAAACTAGGTGAAACAATAGCGAAAATTGCTGCCATTCTGAAATATAAGGCAATATCGTACAAAACAGTGATTTCATCCTGATTTTCTTGCCTATTACTTAGATATGAATCTTTGCCATCAAATAACGGTAGACACAAGTAAAACATACTGCCGTCGATTAGTTAGCTAAATATAGCATCCAATAGCGATATAGACACAAGTAAAACATACTGCCGTCGATTAGTTAGCTAAATATAGCATCCAATAGCGATATAGACTTACGTAAAACATACTGCCGTCGATTAGTTAGCTAAATATAGCATCCAATAGCGATATAGACTTACGTAAAACATACTGCCGTCGATTAGTTAGCTAAATATAGCATCCGATAGCGATATAGACTTACGTAAAACATACTGCCGTCGATTAGTTAGCTAAATATAGCATCCAATAGCGATATAGACTTACGTAAAACATACTGCCGTCGATTAGTTAGCTAAATATAGCATCCAATAGCGATATAGACTTAAGTAAAACATATAGCCGTAGATTGGTTAGTTATCTAAATATAGCATCCAATAGCGATATAGAATTACGTAAAACATATAGCCGTAGATTGGTTATCTAAATATAGCATCCAATAGCGATATAGACTTACGTAAAACATATAGCCGTAGATTGGTTATCTAAATATAGCATCCAATAGCGATATAGACTTACGTAAAACATATAGCCGTAGATTGGTTATCTAAATATAGCATCCAATAGCGATATAGACTTACGTAAAACATATAGCCGTAGATTGGTTATCTAAATATAGCATCCAATAGCGAAATAGACTTACGTAAAACATATAGCCGTAGATTGGTTATCTAAATATAGCATCCAATAGCGATATAGACTTACGTAAAACATATAGCCGTAGATTGGTTATCTAAATATAGCATCCAATAGCGATATAGAATTACGTAAAACATATAGCCGTAGATTGGTTATCTAAATATAGCATCCAATAGCGATATAGACTTACGTAAAACATTTAGCTGTAGATTGGTTATCTAAATATAGCATCCAATAGCGATATAGACTTAAGTAAAACATATAGCCGTAGATTGGTTATCTAAATATAGCATCCAATAGCGATATAGACTTACGTAAAACATATAGCCGTAGATTGGTTATCGAAATATAGCATCCAATAGATATATAGACTTACGCAAAACATATAGCCGTAGATTGGTTATCGAAATATAGCATCCAATAGCGATATAGACCTACGTAAAACATATAGCCGTAGATTGGTTATCTAAATAGAGCATCCAATAGCGATATAGACTTATGTAAAACATGTAGCCGTAGATTGGTTATCTAAATATAGCATCCAATAGCGATATAGACTTACGTAAAACATATAGCCGTAGATTGGTTAGCTAAATATAGCACCCAATAGCAACATAATATGCTATAACTATCACTTACCTGGGAAGTGCTTCTGCACAACAGACTGTGCCACTTCAAACACATTACTGTTCAACGTCAGATCACTCTCGTACTGGAACCAGGCTATTTTTTCAGTAACCAATTTTCCTCCCCACTGCAGGCTGATGGGAAATCTATGAAGTGAAATGAACATTCAGCATTACCGTAATCTAGTAATATAGGTCGCACAGGAATACAAGATGCAGTTAAAAACACAGAGAAATTCCACATGATCTGAGTCAAGAAAATGACCAAATATCGCGAACAAATATATATATAAACACACTGAATGTGATTTGTAAAAGTTACAAGTCGTGATAATGACTCTGGTGTATGAACACTAAATCATTAATATGCCATAATTTATTCTCTCTCTGTGCTTCGGTGTAAGCGGCTAACTTGTTATGTGCTGTGTACGATCATCTGCTCATCACTTCATTTATACAATCAGTATAAGAGCATGTTTGACACGTGTCAGTTAGTGAGTAAATCTCAAACAGTTCTAGTATTTAAAGTGACTATATTTCATCAAGTCAAACTTGTCAATCTCAACACATTATCGAGGGGTTCTCATAATTAGCGGCACAGTTGGTAATTGGTTCTTAGCAAGCTTGTAAAAGTTATGTATTGTGAACCATCATTAATTGTCTTTAAATAAAAATTGGTTTTGTTGATTTTTATTTTGAAAGAATCTATTTTCTATCTAGATTTTCTAATTTTTTTATCGTACATGTAAATTAAATAAAAAATTTAACTTTGAATCATTTTCCACACAATGTAGATATTTAATCTGAACGGAATCAGGAATAAGTATGGCATGTACTCTGAACGGAATCAGGAATAAGTATGGCATGTACTGTGAATGGAATCAGGAATAAGTATGGCATGTACTCTGAACGGAATCAGGAATAAGTATGGCATGTACTCTGAACGGGTATGGGAACAAGTATGGCATGTACGGGAACAAGTATGGCATGTACTCTGAACGGAATCAGGAACAAGTATGGCATGTACTCTGAACGGAATCAGGAATAAGTATGGCATGTACTCTGAACGGAATCAGGAATAAGTATGGCATGTACTCTGAACGGAATCAGGAACAAGTATGGCATGTACTCTGAACGGAATCAGGAACAAATATGGCATGTACTCTGAACGGAATCAGGAATAAGTATGGCATGTACTCTGAACAGAATCAGGAACAAGTATGGCATGTACTCTGAACGGAATCAGGAATAAGTATGGCATGTACTCTGAACGGGTACGGGAACAAGTATGGCATGTACTCTGAACGGGTACGGGAACAAGTATGGCATGTACTCTGAAACGGAATCAGGAATAAGTATGGCATGTACTCTGAAACGGAATCAGGAATAAGTATGGCATGTACTCTGAACGGGTACGGGAACAAGTATGGCATGTACTCTGAACGGGTACGGGAACAAGTACGGCATGTACTCTGAAACGGAATCAGGAATAAGTATGGCATGTACTCTGAACGGGTACGGGAACAAGTATGGCATGTACTCTGAATGGGTACGGGAACAAGTATGGCATGTACTCTGAAACGGAATCAGGAATAAGTATGGCATGTACTCTGAAACAGAAACAGGAACAAGTACGGCATGTAGCCCTAACCCTAACCCTAACCCCCTACTCTGAACGGAATCAGGAACAAGTATGGCATGTACGGGAACAAGTATGGCATGTACTCTGAACAGAATCAGGAACAAGTATGGCATGTACTCTGAACGGAATCAGGAATAAGTATGGCATGTACTCTGAACGGAATCAGGAACAAGTATGGCATGTACTCTGAACGGAATTAGGAACAAGTATGGCATGTACTCTGAACAGAATCAGGAACAAGTATGGCATGTACTCTGAACGGAATCAGGAATAAGTATGGCATGTACTCTGAACAGAATCAGGAATAAGTATGGCATGTACTCTGAACGGAATCAGGAATAAGTATGGCATGTACTCTGAACAGAATCAGGAACAAGTATGGCATGTACTCTGAACGGAATCAGGAATAAGTATGGCATGTACTCTGAACGGGTACGGGAACAAGTATGGCATGTACTCTGAACGGAATCAGGAATAAGTATGGCATGTACTCTGAACGGGTACGGGAACAAGTATGGCATGTACTCTGAACGGAATCAGGAATAAGTATGGCATGTACTCTGAACGGGTACGGGAACAAGTATGGCATGTACTCTGAACGGAATCAGGAATAAGTATGGCATGTACTCTGAACGGGTACGGGAACAAGTATGGCATGTACTCTGAACGGAATCAGGAATAAGTATGGCATGTACTCTGAACGGGTACGGGAACAAGTATGGCATGTACTCTGAACGGGTACGGGAACAAGTACGGCATGTACTCTGAAACGGAATCAGGAATAAGTATGGCATGTACTCTGAACGGGTACGGGAACAAGTACGGCATGTACTCTGAACGGGTACGGGAACAAGTATGGCATGTACTCTGAAACGGAATCAGGAACAAGTATGGCATGTACTCTGAAACGGAATCAGGAATAAGTATGGCATGTACTCTGAAACGGAAACAGGAACAAGTATGGCATGTACTCTGAACGGAATCAGGAACAAGTATGGCATGTACGGGAACAAGTATGGCATGTACTCTGAACAGAATCAGGAACAAGTATGGCATGTACGGGAACAAGTATGGCATGTACGGGAACAAGTATGGCATGTACTCTGAACGGAATCAGGAACAAGTATGGCATGTACTCTGAACGGAATCAGGAACAAGTATGGCATGTACTCTGAACGGAATCAGGAATAAGTATGGCATGTACTCTGAACGGAATCAGGAACAAGTATGGCATGTACGGGAACAAGTATGGCATGTACTCTGAACGGAATCAGGAACAAGTATGGCATGTACTCTGAACGGGTACGGGAACAAGTACGGCATGTACTCTGAACGGAATCAGGAACAAGTATGGCATGTACTCTGAATGGAATCAGGAACAAGTATGGCATGTACTCTGAATGGAATCAGGAATAAGTATGGCATGTACGGGAACAAGTATGGCATGTACTCTGAACGGAATCAGGAACAAGTATGGCATGTACTCTGAACAGAATCAGGAACAAGTATGGCATGTACGGGAATTAAGAGTAAATAGTATGAAACATTAATTTCCATTTGCCGTTTTTAAGTCTTGGAAACAATGGCATTTAGTTCTAAACTTGAGTATAAGCAGAGCGGCACTGCAGACTTTGGATACTATTTTTGATGAAAAACCTGCGTCTTATATAGAGACGATTATGGTAGCAAGAATATATCCACTGGGTGATTAGTAATACTGAAAACTGTAACTGTTTATAATAAATTATTCAGACTTTCACCCTTCACTCCACAATAGAAGAGAGGCCAATTACTCATTTTATCTCCATACTGCTGATAAGCAATAGGCACATCGTACAACACAATCAACAAATTTGTTGAACTGGTATCCCCCGCCAAATATTCATAGCTATTTTGTTCCACTTGAAGAGACTATAAAGCTGTCCTATTAGCGTGGAGGTTCACACGCTCGCTTCTCACCAATGCATCCTAGGTTCGATCCTCGGACCGCAAAGTATGTGAGATGGTCGTCAAATTGGACAGGTGAGTTTTCTGTGGATACTCGGGTTTCCTTCCCACATGAAGGACCACATATACGCTTTCATCCGCACACACAAGAATGGTTTTAATATAAGTTGCTAAGCTTGTTTCGCAATAAATAAAGTTTATGAAGCAGCAGGAAAAGGAAGTGGGGAGTTACGATTGTAGTGTGTTTGATTTTGGGGTTTAAAGTTGCACCAACAGTTTAGGTTATAAGGCCACTCTCCAGCTATCATAAATGGAGGAAAGCCCTGGGTGCACATCCGAGCAGTATTGCAGGCACCGACGGGCACACAGGTAGAACCACCGACCTTCCACAAGCCAGCAGGATAGCTTCCTCACATGGAAGAATTGCACACCCCCAGTGGTATTCCAACCTACAGCAGTGAGGGGAAACCTACAGTGGTATTCCAACCTACAGCAGTGAGGGGAAACCTACAGTGGTATTCCAACCTACAGCAGTGAGGGGAAACCTACAGTGGTATTCCAACCTACAGCAGTGAGGGGAAAACCTACAGTGGTATTCCAACCTACAGCGGTGAGGGGAAACCTACAGTGGTATTCCAACCTACAGCAGTGAGGGGAAACCTACAGTGGTATTCCAACCTACAGCAGTGAGGGGAAACCTACAGTGGTATTCCAACCTACAGCAGTGAGGGGAAACCTACAGTGGTATTCCAACCTACAGCAGTGAGGGGAAACCTACAGTGGTATTCCAACCTACAGCAGTGAGGGGAAACCTACAGTGGTATTCCAACCTACAGCAGTGAGGGGAAACCTACAGTGGTATTCCAACCTACAGCAGTGAGGGGAAACCTACAGTGGTATTCCAACCTACAGCAGTGAGGGGAAACCTACAGTGGTATTCCAACCTACAGCGGTGAGGGGAAACCTACAGTGGTATTCCAACCTACAGCAGTGAGGGGAAACCTACAGTGGTATTCCAACCTACAGCAGTGAGGGGAAACCTACAGTGGTATTCCAACCTACAGCAGTGAGGGGAAACCTACAGTGGTATTCCAACCTACAGCAGTGAGGGAAACCTACAGTGGTATTCCAACCTACAGCAGTGAGGGGAAACCTACAGTGGTATTCCAACCTACAGCAGTGAGGGGAAACCTACAGTGGTATTCCAACCTACAGCAGTGAGGGGAAACCTACAGTGGTATTCCAACCTACAGCAGTGAGGGGAAACCTACAGTGGTATTCCAACCTACAGCAGTGAGGGGAAACCTACAGTGGTATTCCAACCTACAGCAGTGAGGGGAAACCTACAGTGGTATTCCAACCTACAGCAGTGAGGGGAAACCTACAGTGGTATTCCAACCTACAGCAGTGAGGGGAAACCTACAGTGGTATTCCAACCTACAGCAGTGAGGGGAAACCTACAGTGGTATTCCAACCTACAGCAGTGAGGGGAAACCTACAGTGGTATTCCAACCTACAGCAGTGAGGGGAAACCTACAGTGGTATTCCAACCTACAGCAGTGAGGGGAAACCTACAGTGGTATTCCAACCTACAGCAGTGAGGGGAAACCTACAGTGGTATTCCAACCTACAGCAGTGAGGGGAAACCTACAGTGGTATTCCAACCTACAGCAGTGAGGGGAAAGTCATTTGAAGTGAACAATGGTAAGCACTCGGCCACGGAGTCCCCTATTTATGTACAGAAGTATTCTGATAAGGTTATCTATCTTACATGTCTGGGAGGTTGTCATATTCTTTGCCTTGCCAGTAATGTTTAAAGCCACACGGACATTTGCCGCCGACACATGGGGTCGTTGTGCGATCTCCATCGATATAGACGATACTACCGTCAGTTCCAACCCGACATAACATTTCTCTGTAAACATTACACAATGCAATAAACAATCTTAAATAAACAACACTGCTGTTGGTTCCAACCAGACATTTCTTTGTAAATATTACACATATTAATGACCATACTTTTAGCGCATGGCAACGCATTCGAGCCCCGCTGGAGCCATTACGATTGTGCCCTTAGGCAATGCATTTAAATTCCATGTTGCCTCTTCACTCTCCATCAGGAATGAGGTCTAGAGATAGTGATTAATATAAGTTGCAAGAACTTGTTTCGCAATCGATCTCAAATAAATTTGTGTGTGTTTTACGTTTATTTATCATCGCTACCGGTTGCCAATATGAGCGACACCTTCTGAAGAGATTATAGTCATTTTAGAGGATAGATCAACAATACAGACAAAGACCCATTCCAGAGTCCCCTCTGGTTCTTTTACGCCACCGACCACCGACACGAGACCTCGGTTTAAAGTCCCATCTGAAAGACTGTTCATTTTATTAGTGTATACAAATTTATTTAGCTCGATTGCGAAACATTATGTACATTATAGTATTATGTCAATCCATTGTGCAACAGCAGTCCTTAGCCCTGTGCTATATGCGTTCCAGACTTACCCAGAACAGAAAGCACATGTTTTTGGATGGCTGCGTTCCACACTTACCCAGAACAGTTCCAGACTTACCCAGAACAGAAAGCACATGTTTTTGGATGGCTGCGTTCCACACTTACCCAGAACAGTTCCAGACTTACCCAGAACAGAAAGCACATGTTTTTGGACGGCTGCGTTCCACACTTACCCAGAACAGAAAGCACATGTTTTTGGATGGCTGCGTTCCACACTTATCCAGAACAGAAAGCACATGTTTTTGGACGGCTGCGTTCCAGACTTACACAGAACAGAAAGCACATGTTTTTGGATGGCTGCGTTCCACACTTACCCAGAACAGTTCCAGACTTACCCAGAACAGTTCCAGACTTACCCAGAACAGAAAGCACATGTTTTTGGACAGTTGCGTTCCAGACTTACCCAGAACAGAAAGCACATGTTTTTGGATGGCTGCATTCCAGACTTACCCAGAACAGAAAGCACATGTTTTTGCATGGCTGCATTCCAGACTTACCCAGAACAGAAAGCACATGTTTTTGCATGGCTGCATTCCAGACTTACCAGCACATGTTTTTGCATGACTGCGTTCCAGACTTACCCAGAACAGAAAGCACATGTTTTTGGACAGCTGCGTTCCAGACTTACCCAGAACAGAAAGCACATGTTTTTGGACAGCTGCGTTCCACACTTACCCAGAACAGAAAGCACATGTTTTTGGACGGCTGCGTTCCACACTTACCCAGAACAGAAAGCACATGTTTTTGGACAGCTGCGTTCCAGACTTACCCAGAACAGAAAGCACATGTTTTTGGACGGCTGCGTTCCACACTTACCCAGAACAGAAAGCACATGTTTTTGGACGGCTGCGTTCCAGATCTGGTACAAGACAATCACTTTTCCCATCATATGAACACACAACACCTATAATAATTGAAGGTTATATTCAGTTTCATGAATTTACTGACATTTACGGCATATCAGCATCGCTTATATTTGAAAGTTTTTTTTAGCTCTCTATTTTCTGTAGTATACATGTAGCAAGCCGCACAAACTGATAACTTCTATATGTAAACAAACATTTGTATTACCTCAATATGTTGTATAATAACGTGTGCTACACTTTGTGATTCCATACCTCAGTAGGAATACCTCACTGTGCCAAACTGTGTGTGTTTATACCTCATTGTGTCAAACTGTGTGTGTTTATACCCCACTGTGTCAAACTTTGTGTGTTTATACCCCACTGTGTCAAACTTTGTGTGTTTATACCCCACTGTGTCAAACTTTGTGTGTTTATACCCCACTGTGTCAAATTTTGTGTGTTTATACCTCATTGTGTCAAACTTTGTGTGTTTATACCCCACTGTGTCAAACTTTGTGTGTTTATACCCCACTGTGTCAAACTTTGTGTGTTTATACCCCACTGTGCCAAACTGTGTGTGTTTATACCTCATTGTGTCAAACTTTGTGTGTTTATACCCCATTGTGTCAAACTTTGTGTGTTTATACCTCACTGTGTCAAACTTTGTGTGTTTATACCTCACTGTGTCAAACTTTGTGTGTTTATACCTCAATGTGTCAAACTTTGTGTGTGTTTATACCCCACTGTGTCAAACTTTGTGTGTTTATACCCCACTGTGTCAAACTGTGTGTGTGTTTATACCCCACTGTGTCAAACTTTGTGTGTTTATACCTCACTGTGTCAAACTTTGTGTGTTTATACCTCATTGTGTCAAACTTTGTGTGTGTTTATACCTCATTGTGTCAAACTTTGTGTGTGTTTATACCTCACTGTGTTAAACTTTGTGTGTGTTTATACCCCATTGTGTCAAACTTTGTGTGTGTTTATACCCCATTGTGTCAAACTTTGTGTGTTTATACCTCACTGTGTCAAACTTTGTGTGTTTATACCTCACTGTGTCAAACTTTGTGTGTTTATACCTCACTGTGTCAAACTGTGTGTATGTTTATACCCCACTGTGCCAAACTTTGTGTGTGTTTATACCCCACTGTGTTAAACTTTGTGTGTGTTTATACCTCACTGTGTCAAACTGTGTGTGTTTATACCCCACTGTGTCAAACTGTGTGTGTTTATACCTCACTGTGTCTGGTGTAGAGGAAATGAGTAGGAATCTGGTGTAGAGGAAATGTGTAAGGAAATGAGTAGGAATCTGGTGTAGAGGAAATGTGTAGGGATCTGGTGTAGAGGAAATGAGTAGGGATCTGGTGTAGAGGAAATGTGTAGGGATCTGGTGTAGAGGAAATGAGTAGGGATCTGGTGTAGAGGAAATGAGTAGGGATCTGGTGTAGAGGAAATGTGTAGGGATCTGGTGTAGAGGAAATGTGTAGGGATCTGGTGTAGAGGAAATGAGTAGGGATCTGGTGTACAGGAAATGAGTAGGGATCTGGTGTAGAGGAAATGAGTAGGGATCTGGTGTAGAGGAAATGTGTAGGGATCTGGTGTAGAGGAAATGTGTAGGGATCTGGTGTTGAGGAAATGAGTAGGAATCTGGTGTAGAGGAAATGAGTAGGGATCCGGTGTAGAGGAAATGAGTAGGAATCTGGTGTAGAGGAAATGAGTAGGGATCTGGTGTTGAGGAAATGAGTAGGGATCTGGTGTAACGTGTAGTCACAGTCAGCTGGAATATGACACGCTTGAATATGACATGCTTGAATATGACACGCTCATCTAAATCATGAGTATATGAGTTTTACCTTGTTGAGGAAAAGAGTATGTTTTCTTGGGGTCTAGTTTATGATGTGTGGTCACAGCCAGCTTGAATAGACTTCCACCTCTCTCAAACTCCTCCTGGCATATCACATACTCCACGAGTGCCTCGCACATCAAACAACGATACAACTGTTTGGCTTTCACGGAATTCTGCGTTCTCTCAATTACCTCATCTGGATGGACCCCTACCATACCTATTACGGTAATACAAATATATTATATTACATGCATCTTACATGGGTATCTGGATGGACTGCTACCCTACCTATTACGGTAATACAAATATATTATATTACATGCATCTTACATGGGTATCTGGATGGACCCCTACCAGACCTATTACGGTAATACAAATATATTATATTACATGCATCTTACATGGGTATCTGGATGGACCCCTACCAGACCTATTACGGTAATACAAATATATTATATTACATGCATCTTACATGGGTATCTGGATGGACCCCTACCAGACCTATTACGGTAATACAAATATATTATATTACATGGGTATCTGGATGGACCACTACCATCCATATTACAGTAAAATTTTATGCGGTCGTCAAGTTGACAGTAGATTATACTGGGAACTATTTCTTATTGCTAAAGTTCACACTAACTAACTAAATTTGTGTCTTGTGATGAAATGAGGTTACATGCAGGGGCAGAAGTGGATTAACATCATTGGAAACCAAACAAGAAATAAGACGATAAATTGTCTTTTTCTTTTATGATTTCCAATGATTTTGGCTAATATAATATTTGTTATTAAGTTTAACCCTTTCAACCCCAAGTAACTGACATGGACTGGTGCATGATATTTTCAGACCAATAAATTAATAAGAAAATTACCGTTGGACCAGTTCATTTATCAAAATGGGTAATTTTATCTAAAAATAGTAATAATTATTATTGGCAAAAAAGTGCAGATCCTGATGAGACGGCTCGTTACGAGCCGTCTCATCTGGATCTACACTTTTCATAAGCCTATTTAGAGGCCTGTGGGGTTGAAAGGGTTAATTCATTTAACTTCTGTCAGGAGCCTCATTTCACTATACTACACAACCGCACAACCACATATGTTAGTGGGAACGTCTGTAATAAGAAATAGTTCTGGTATAATTGTTAGTTTCTGGTTGCCATCAAAATTAAAATCTATAACAAAAAAGTCATTTGAATATATTATTTTTAGGGATGGCAACGAATATTCGAATACTATTACAGTATTCGAATATTCGGGGAAAAAATTATATTTGCAAAAATGAAAGACACCGTCATAAAATCAGATACGTTGTTGTTGTTTTCCTTTGAATACATCATAAAACCTTACAATACAAAAGAAATTGCCCGAGGAGGTGTGAATAAACCATGGTCGCATCTACGGCAGGTGTACTCTGACATGTAATCGGATAATTACAGTAAGTGCTAAGGTAGGTAGTGTTTGGTTTTTATAATTTAATTATAAACATGTTAATCTATATTATTGGTTGAACCAATTCAATGTTACAAACTAAATTGTTTGCAAATTGTTGCTGCTTGGTGACTATCGGCGGTCTTTAATGACGCGATTTAAAAATTGTTTAGACGAGAAAATTCCTTTTAAATATTACAGACAGTTTGCAGCAACATTCACGCACATACATATTTTACATTTTTAATTAACTGCTCAATATTACCAAAAAGTACAATTTAAAGTATGATTTATATGAGTGTCCTCATTAAAGCAGCATTACATCGTAATAAAGGATGTTTTGGGTAAAATATAAATACTAATGTGTGTGTGTTTACAAAAATCGAAATAGTCGCTCAGAAACAATAAAATTCCAATAAATTTATAACCCCGTCGTATACGCGAATTTGTTTATCAACACACGAACTGTCAACACGCACAGCGTGCATGCGTGAAACAACAGAGGATGTAGAAAACAACGTATATATTTTGAACATGAAAGACTATCTATCTATCTTCCTCTAATGTCGAACCCCTCACGGGGATGTAGAAATGTCCCTAAAAGACTTAGCTAACAGAGGTATGAATCAACATATCAAGTAATTTAATTAAAAAAGACAACGTGAGACAAATGGGGACGATGCATTCCGAATGTAAACAAGTGCGTGACCGATCGACTCGGAAAGTCCTACTTTCGGTTTCGAGTTTGTTTTATTGCAAAAAAACACAGTTTACCAAATGAACATAACCATACAAAGTATAATGTTAGAATGTGTAGCAGCATTGCTACCCATACGTAAAAATTGAATTTTTCAAATAACTTTTATTTCTTACTATGTAATGCTGCTTTAAATGTCAATGCTTAATCTATGCTATATTGTCAAAAACTAGAAATTCAAAAATGGCTGCTCAGTCAACACATCTGGAAATACTTCACTCGCTCTGAGAATAAGAATTGTGTTATTGTGTACAGTGGATGATAACAATAACTGATTGAGTCGTCATCGTATTTACATGGCCTTACAAGAAGAAGATCGGACGTGCGCCATAAAACAGACAATAGGTTAATTGGGCAATTATTATAAGAGTTTGAGTGATTTTGAGATTTTGAGAGAATTATATCGAATATTCGAATAACTTCCCGACCGAATATTCGAATAGCAAAATCACTAATTAATTTATAATTAACTGTTCATAATTGTCAGAAAATAGCTAAAATACATCCACCGGGGATAAATGCGAAACTCAAGAAAATGTCCTCTTCCACTGAGAAAACTCAATCATTCATTGCAAAGTATAAATGAAAAAGGGATTTGTTCAATTTGTGGCCACCAAAATAATACATTTCCAGTAGAAAGACATATTTCAGAGATCACTAGATGAAATAAATTCCATTATAAAAGTAAAGATGTTTGTTTATTATAGTGTCACCCCTATTTAAAGGGCCAGCCATTTCTGACTTATGAGACACCTCTTTTTATGAACGTTAGTACTTCCTGAATCCTATGCTTATATGCCAGGCTGGTAGGCAATTGGTAACCATTATTTAACTAGCGGCTCACCAACCGGCCATATCAGAACCAACCCCTGACGAGGTTCGAACCGTGACCTCCTGCTCCGTAGGTGGACGCCATTATAATAATTTTATATATAGACATATATATATATATATATTTAACTGGTTGAAAGAAGTGGAATACCATAATTTATTTTGCATGAATAAATTTGATGGAATGCGCAAACAACATAGATCCACATCAACGGCAGCGAAATGCTGATCAAGATCTATGTTGTTTGCTATTCAGACAAGTGTTTTAGCTCCACTATCTGAATAGCAAACAGCATAGAGCCTGATCAGACGGCACATTCTGTGTCATCTGATCTGGCACTATACAATTTGCAAAAGCGACTTTAGTTGTGATGAGCAGGTTACGGGTTAATCGTACAGAATAAACACAAATACCGTTCAGCTGGTTATTCTTCCATCCCAAATAGTACAAAGAGGATATTAGGTTAATGTCATATAAATTTTAATTAATAGGGATGTCAACTAATATTCGCTGGGATGTCCGAATATCCGAATATTATTTGAGAATTCAGAAAAAAATATTGTATTTGCAAAAATGAAATAAACTCATAAAATCAGATACGTTGTTTTCTTTTGAAACCATCATAAAACCTTCCAATACCATCCACGTCCTGCCTACCTTCTGACTTCCTGCCTACTTCCTGTCTACCTGCCCACTTCCTGTCTACCTGCTGACTTCCTGCCCATTTCTTGCCTACCTGCTGACTTCCTGCCTACCTGTCCACTTCCTGCCTACCTGCCCACTTCCTGCCTACCTGTCCACTTCCTGTCTACCTGTTGACTTCCTGCCTACATGCCCACTTCCTGTCTACCTGTTGACTTCCTGCCCACCTGTCCACTTCCTGTCTACCTGCTGACTTCCTGCCTACCTGCTGACTTGTATATATACTGATGTACGTCTGCTACCAAACTCGGGTTCACGTCATACTTCTCTTTAAATACATCTTCCATAGTGCCCACAAGTTGGCGTAAATATCTTTCCTGTAAAATCATCATAATCAACTATACATGTTCAACTATACATGTATCGTATATTCTCCGCTATAAGTTGACCAGAAATGTCATGAAAGTAATAATAATAAAAGTTTCAATTTTTTTAAAATTAATTAATCCTGTGAACTGTGCTAATAAAGTATATACATGTACCTGTTATTAAGCTAGACTAGAGTAGAATACTGTGAAAATGTATCCAGGAAAGACAATTTGTGGTAATTCAATAAATTTCTTGGATAATTCTTTTGGATAAACAGGGCTCATTCTCGAGGGCGACTTGGACGAAATAGTCGCTCTAGGGACCCTGACTTCGTCCCCTGGGGGCGCCACATTTTGTCCAGTAACATACACTCGCCCGTTATAAAGCACTTCTTCTATTTAAATGTTGTATTTAATGGACACATAAGGACACAATGGCGCACTTTCTCACTTCTCACAAAAATTCTGACCTAGAATGAACCTTGATAATTGCTACAGGTCATAACATCCTTGTCGTCAACATTAAATACCACATTTGAATAGTAGTGCTTTATAATGGGCCAGTGTATCTAACGGGCCAAAATGTTATATGAAAATTGAAAAAAAGTGGCCCCCCCCAGAGGGCGAGGTAAGGGTCCCTAGGACGACAATTTCGTCCACATCGCCCTCTAAAATGATCCCTGCTTATAGGCGGTAGTTCTAGCCTCTATCCCCAAAACTTACAGTGAGGCACTTGTCTCCACCGACAGAACATCTGTACATGTTATCAAATTCCAAGTACTTGTTGATATCTTCTTTTGGCATTCCCCATGACTTCTGTACCATATAGCTCGGCAATACTGCTGCACCTTTGCCTGAAAAATGAAGACAATGTTTCTAATATGTTATCCTGTTATCCAGTGGTAGAGCAACCGGCCCGTAGGCTGGGGGTGCGATGGGTCTACAATACAACTGGTCTACAATCCCTTATAGACAGTTGGGTGTTAGAAATAATACATATGCACCCCCCTTTTTCCAGCCGAGGTCCGCGCGATCAGAACATAAATGATACGTGGACACCGATTCCACATCATACGTGAAAGTGCATATTACGTTGCTTTACTGTACAAATGCCCGTAAGTTACCCATGGATCAGTCCCTAAAGCCTGTCGATATATTACGCACCCCCTACAACAGTTCCTGCCTACGAGCCTGAGCAAAGAATGTGATCAAGGGGTTCCATTAATAATCAATTCTCTTAGTCTACAATCCCATTGGTCTAACATTCTAATTGTTTAAAATTCCGCTAGTTGACAATTACATTGGTCTAAAATTCCCTTTGGTCTACAGTCCCCTACATTGTTACAATCCCCTTGGTCTACAATCCCTTATAGACTATGACAGTTGGGGTTTCAGCTAGAAATAATTCATTCATGGAAATATGTTGAAAGTCGACGAAATTTCAGAGATCTAAAATGTCGACAAACTTCATGATATATATATTGACTGTATGATAATGTCCCACCCATGATCATTTTCAATGGGGTGCGGGGGGGGGGATAAGGCCTGTATTTTCAATGGGGTATAAAGTCATATATCTGTCTTTTTAATAGGGGGCGTGTTAAATTATATGCAGGGTTCACTCTGTCTGAATGCTTGTCTGCGCCACTTCTGTCGCCAATTGAAAAACACTGGAGCCAATTTAAAAAACTTGGAGCCAACTAAGAGCCATATAGTTCACAAATAAATATTTGAAGTCATGTATTTGACAAAACATGTGCAAAAATAAAAGGTGCGCCAAATATTTTCGTCAATTCACAAAATTTAGAGCCAATATTTGTTTTTTGTCAAAATTGGCGCCATTGGCGATCGACAGCGGGAACCCTGATACAGGGGATAATATCTGGAGGGGATAATGTCGGTTTTGCATACATGTACCTTTAACCGCAACCAGCGGTATATAATGGTTGTGGCCGGAGCTGCTCCATGCAATACACAGGGGCTTGTTTAGTGAACCATCTTTACCTCTGCATAACTCTGGTGATACGAGGCCCGGCAGGAACACACCTGTAACATCAAACAACAGCATAAGTCCAATAAGTGATCAGGCTCAATGTAAATTTTCTAAAACAGTGGTGTGTTGTGTGTTGGGGAGGGAGAGATTCTATAGTTACTGTGTTTTTGGGAGGGAGAGATTCTATAGTTACTGTGTTTTTGGGAGGGAGAGATTCTATAGTTACTGTGTTTTTGGGAGGGAGAGATTCTATAGTTACTGCGTTTTTGGGAGGGAGAGATTCTATAGTTACTGTGTTTTTGGGAGGGAGAGATACAATAAAAAATTTTTTTTTTAATGTGTATCAAAAACACTTTTAAAATGTGTTTAAATAGTATACATAATTACGTTTTAGAAAAGAAAGCACTCTGACACTGGACATTTCATTTCTTCGATTTGAACTGGCAAAGCATATAATTTATGCTTGTGTCTGGGGTGTCCATTTTATCAACCCGTCGTCTTAAATGCATGTGTGAGTGCATGCCACAACCCACAGATTTCAGGATAAAAGTAGGGGGGGGGGGTCGTCTTATATGTGAGATCATCTTATAAGCAAGTATGGATGGTAAATGTTTACTGTAGTAAATGTAAATTGTGCATGTATGTCCCAACAATACAAACAATAACAAAGTTTATTTAGCAAATCGACATAATACATGCATCATATATACATACTATAGCTGCTTAGATCTATCAAAGTGCATAGCAACACTATGTATGTATGTTCCATTAATGTCAAACCCCTTGCGGGGACCTAGACATGTTTTCCTGAGCAGGCTTAGCCGACCTAAGTGGTTAACCAGGACTAAGCAATGTGACTGTGAGGTGCTTGCTCAATGATACTACATACATGGCCTGACGAGTATCGAACCTGGGACTGTTATATTCCAAATCCGACGCTCTACCACTGGACCACTGTAAAGTGCCCATTTCTAGTAAAATTTGTGTACAATGCTATTTTTTTTAATCTATTCTTAAAATCACACTGAAATGATGTTTTTCATAAAGGTATTCCATAAAACTAACCAGCAAGTGAAAAAATTCCATTAAATTTTGAAAAAAAAATTGCAGCTGGCATTATGTCATCCAAAAATGACCATAAATAGGTGTAATGCGTCTAATGCATCTAAATGTTTACCTTGTTTTAAAAGCTTCTGATGAGATTATCATTAATCTATCATGATTTGTCATTTCATTTTATATACTAAAATTTATCCAGCTTTGTATTTTCCTATTTACAAAATCATTCTATTTTGATATAACAAAAGTGGTACCAATGTAATGCCTGTAAATTTTGAAAACACTAAATGTTATAAATGACAATAAAATAAATATCAGAACTTATAAATTTGGTATGTTTTATACACAGGGATTCGGCACGTTTGGGGGTACTAGTATATATATTTAAGTACAGGGATTCTACTCTGTTCTGTTACGAAAATCTGTAATGTCTGTCACACTCTGTTACAGCAAGAAATGGTCATAGATTTGGAAACAAAGTGCTCCTTAAAGCAGCATTACATCGTAATAAAGGATGTTTTTGTTAAAATATAAATACTAATGTGTGTGTGTTTACAAAAATCGAAATAGGCGCTCAGAAACGATAAAATTCAATAAATATAAACCATCGTATACGCGAATTTGTTTATCTACAAACAAAATGTGCTTATCAACACACGAAATGTAAACACGCACAGCGCGCATGCGTGAAACAACAAAGGATGTAGAAAACAACGTTGGAATGTCAACAAATGTTGAATATGATAGACTTGTGATAAGCCCCCACTGTAAATAGGCATATTAATTATAGACTGCTGAACCCCGAGTGACCATAAAATTTAGAAATGTGGATTAAATAACGGTAACTGTTGCTGACCCCTACCCCAAATGGATTATAGACTGCTTATTTCCCAAAAGACATACATGTGGATTACAAACTGAATTGACCATTGACCTCCTAGTCCTAATGAATAGACATGTGGATTGTAGACCCCCTCAATTAAATAGACAAGTGGATTACCCCCAAGAGTGAATAGACATAACTATATAGAATGCTGAACCCCCTGACCTTCTTAATGTAAATAAGCATGTGGATTATACAATGTATATTGTCCCCAAACCCATAGAATTTGATAGACATGTGGATTAATCCTCTAGTATGAATAGACATGTGGATAATACTGCCTAAAGTGAATTATAAAACATACATGTATACATATGCATGTTTTATCAATATGGGTGACTTTCTAGTAAACAGTCCTGGTCTGTGAACTTCAATCATCTTCCTGATGAAAGTACTGAGTGGCACAAGCTTTGTGTGAACTGCTTGCCATGTGTGCCCTTATTGGATCTACCAGAACTGATCCATACCTGTAGTAAACACATTCTTGTCTGCCAGAATAGGAAATCGCTCACAGTAGACGCAAAAACTCACAGTAGATGCAAAAGAGGCAGTAACGAAATATACAATTAACAGGAATCTTGGGACAATTGGCAGTAATCTTGACATTTTACTTAGGGTTAAATTTGATCTTCAATTGAAGAGTATTCTTTTCAGCTCTAGTTTACTGCCACCTGTTTTGTGGGATTACTGCCTCTATCCCTAACCGTACAAAACATCTTGTGTGTTATTTCATCAAACCGCTACGTAGCCAGTGGAAAGTTTATTTCCACGACGACTGCAAAACTCTTCCGTTTTGAAGTGTTTTCAGGGTTCATTTTAGGTCCGAATTTTTGGGAGAAGTGAGAAAGCGCATGATCGCTTCCTTAAATGGTGTTCTTTAATATACTTCTGAAAAATAGGGTTAAAATTCACAGTACAACCATTAAATATAACATTTGAATAGAAGGAGTGCTTTATAATGGGCCAACATCTTATCTTACTAGACTAAAATCGTAAAAACCAAAATATATCTTTATTTTTTTATTTTTAGAGAGAAGTGGGGCCCCCAGAGGGTGAAGTCAGGGGCCTTAGGGCGACAATTTAGCCCACATCGCCCTCTAGAATGATCCCTGTGTTTTTACTGTCACGTTGTTCAATATTGTGTTTACATTTTCTACTTTCACTTTCATTTTGGACGACCTGTGAGACATTTCAACATGTTTGTCCACTTCACATCTGTAGAAGTGCCATCTACGTATGCTAATATATCATATCTCGCCGCTAATTAATCCATCTTTCATGCATTGTGCAGACAAAGACCATGCAATTTATTTATGCATATTAATGAAGGTATATACCCGATACAGCCAATCAGCAAGTTGTAAGCTAATGTATCGAGGGTTTCTCAGCACAAGCAATTAGTGAAGTCATTATTTATTTAATCGCTTTATTGGGGGCTATAATTTAGGTGTTGCAGACCAGTAGTTAATGTGCTGTAAACAGATGACAAAAGAGGTATAATTGATTGATTTAGTCACCCGACCTGTTTACGATTGTTGTCTCCGAGACCGGAAATCACGCGACATTAAATTTTCTACAGGCCCCCAGGGATCATTCTAGAGGGAGATGTGGGTGAAATAGTCGCCTTAGGGACCCTGACTTCGCCCTCTGCGGGCCCCACTTCTCCCTAAAAAAACATTTTTGTTTTGTTTTTACGATTTTCAAGCAAAATTTTGTCTAGTAAGATACACTGGCCCATTATGAAGCACTCCTTCTATTCAAATGTTGTATTTAAAGGTTGTACTATGCATTTTAACCCTATTTTGCAGAAGTATATTAAAGAACACCATTTAAGGAAGCGATCACACGCTTTCTCACTTCTCCCAAAAATTCTGACCTAGAATGAACCCTTGGCCCCCCCCAAGATTTTTTTATACACATGCCTGTGGTCTTGTCAGATTTAAAGAGAGACACGCCCGATTGGGATTTTGAGGGGCGTCTGGCATTGGGTTGTCCTATTTCGCCCACATTGTCCTCTACAATGATCCCTGCACATCATGGTTAAAACCATTTTACATGAAAAGGGAGGGCAATTAAAAAATGTATACCTGAATAATCTCCGGAGCTGCTCATTCCACTTTTGGAGTCGAGCAATATGATTGGTCGATGCAGAACATTGGCCAGCCCAAATATGTGAATATTTCGCAAGCCGAGCGCTTCTCCCTCTGGCGGTATGTAATACGGATCACACTCCTCGATAATCACATCCCATTCATCTTTGTCCACAAAATCTCTAAACAACATTTGATACTTTTCCAGATTTGTCATCATGTGGTTTTTTAAATTCACCCTCAAAGCATGCCAAAACAGTTCTCGCCCAACCAACGTTCGTGAGATTGCATGCACGAGACAGTGCCCATCACCATCTGCATGGATTGGTACTATTCGTATTTCGTTGTCATTAAATGCCTTAATGTCATTCAGAGTGTCAGCTAGATAAATCGTACTACCCGACCGATCCATTCCGTAACCTATCACATCTAAATGTTCTTCGTCTATAATGAAGGCACGATCTCCTAGAATACTGACATCAAATACCTCTCTCTTACCCATTTCAGACAGCAGTTTGGCTTTTCCAGTCTCTTTGTCCATTCCATAGTAAGTTAGAATCGGTGAAATGAGCTTACAGACATAGTTCAACAGCCCCAACACTTTCACACTGTCCACCCCTTTCTTGGGTTTGACATTTCCAAGCAAGATGTTTTTCAGTAAATTATGCAAAGCAACTTCAGGATTAGTAACTTCTGCTACATTTTTTAACAAGTGACGTTCATGACGCTGCCCGCAGTTTGTGCATTCGATACTGTTATCGTAGGATGGAAAATAAAGCTTCGCTTGACAACCCTCGTCCGGGCAAGTTCCATACATGAGACGATATGACTCCGAGCTTTTCTGTCGTTTTGATCTAGACGCCATGGTTGATACTTAATTGACAACTTCATGAGATAAACTCCACGTTCAAAATCATTTCAATCATATGACACAGGCAGCATATGATACATGTAGCGCCGCTCTATGTATGGTGCAATCATATTTTCAGAAATATTCACTTTTTTTTTTTAATTTATCTACTGACTGAGGAATGTTGCACTCAGTCAAACTTTCATGTAGAACTTAACAACTAATATACATGGTGGTACAAAACTATAACTAGTGTTGATAATGGTTAAATATTTTCATTTTTGTCAAAACATTAATTTCCGTATTTTCCAAAAAATTGCTGAACTTTCAATTCCGGTGGTTCATTAGAATTACATATTAGTGGAAAACGCAAAAACATACACTTGTTCAATTTTCACGAATAACTTTTAGTATGCGCACCGTTAAAGTGGGCCGAGGATAGGAAATCTATATATACATTGCCTGATCATTTTGTTGAATTTCTATTTACCAGGTAATGTCACCCGCTGTTAAATATTTTACTTTATTGGACATATATTGATTTCAACATTTTCCGTAAAGATTTCATTAAAAGTCAATGAAATAGCATAATTTGTATCTGTACTTTACCAACTGGAAACAAATACAGTTATTTCAGGTCAGACACCGCTATTGAAATTTCCATTGCAACACAGTTCCAATATATGTTCCACCAAAATAGTTGTTCACATAAATACTGTATCATGCACACTTTGAAGCGCCCGAATATGGCATTGTAGTGGTATGTAAGGAGGCGTGTATTGTCTTGAGTGTCTCGCTATAGAACTAGCTGTATTGTTACCCATTAGCAGTGATTAGTTAAACCAAGGTGTGAAACCAGTTTGCATCTCCGAAGCATTTCTCAGTTTAGTTTAAGCATATTTTATTTTGCTCTATTATGACACAGAATATACATACACGATATATATAAAGAAAGAACAAAATGGTCGAGCCACAAATTCTTACATTATTGAGACGTCTCTTCCCAAATAATGGTTTAAACACACATAACAGCTATAAACAAGGTATTTAATATTTATATATCAAAATTAATGGTGAATGTTTTGATTGCTGTTCACGTTAAAGTTAACATTGCATTTGAAGTCACAATTATCAATTATCTTGATATGAATTTAAAGGAAAGGATGGAGAGAGAGAGGGAGAGAGCGAGAGAGGGGTGGTGAGAGAGAGGGGTTGGATGGAGATAGGGAGGGAGCGAGAGAGAGGGGTGGAGAGAGAATGGTGGAGAGAGAATGGTGGAGAGAGAGGGAGAGGGAGCGAGAGAGAGATGGGGTGGAGAGGGAGGGAGAGCAAGCGTGAGGGGGTGGAGAGGGAGGGAGAGCAAGAGAGGGAGGGAGAGAGTGAGCGAGAGAAGGGTGGAGAGAGAAGGAGGGAGATAGCAAGAGAGAGAGAGGTGAAGGGAGAGATAGATGGGGAGGGAGGAAGGGAGGAAGAAAAGCTAGATAGAGGGAGAGAGGGAGGGAGAGAGTGAGGGAGGGAGAGAGGGGTGGAGAGAGAGTGAGCGAGAGAAGGGTGAAGAGGGGAAGAGAGGGGGTGAAGGGAGAGAGAGAGGGGGAGGGAGGGAGTGAGAAAATGAGATAGAGGGAGGGAGAGAGAGACTATGCATGTCTAACCTTCCTTTGCGACAACAATCGGAAAAAAGAACAACAACAACAGAATAATGCACAATTCAATGCAAGACACCATGTATTCAGAATTGATCAGTATTTTTAATAAAGTTTGCACTTCCAAGAAGATGAAACTATCTCCTTCTTCCGTGTATTGTTTGTCAGACAGTTCTTAAACAGCTTTAAAAAACGGATTGACAAGCTTCCGGACAATTACTAAAGAAATGTGTTCCAAGAATTTTATTAGCACAAAAAAAATTCATTTATTTATCAATATTTACATCGCTATTGCATTTGTCATGAAAAGAGGTGTGTGTTACAGTTTGCGCTGTTCCAAGGATGATCTAATTATTAGATCCCCGACACACGATAAGTCGCAAATTTAGATTAAATAACAATAGTTGAAAAGTGTGATATATTTTGTTTGTCTCATTGAAAAGAATAATTAATGTAAATATAATTAATGAATCGCAAATTAATAGTTTCCATTGGGGTATGAACTACATTGGGTGTGCTTAATGTTACCATGAATGCGATGCCTTCGGCCTCCGCACACTCAATGTAGTTCATACCTCAATTAAAATTATTAACCCACGGTGCATTCCTTAAATACAGTAACAAGAAGAAACTACACTGATGTAGGCTTAAAAAGGATCTATAATTCTTTCCTCTGAGCCTAGCAATGAGGCTAGCCCAACCTATTCTACGGTATAGTGACTTTGTCTGCTCGTCGTGTTCACCTCGCGGTAATGGTGCATCATGCAATCCTTGTTTCAAACCAACTTGAGATTTGTTGCTATAATGGTGTCAGAAATATTGAAATAGATAGACAATATTTTGTTTGTTTCATGAAATATATAGATAATATTTGTTTGTTTCATGAAATATATAGACAATATTTTGTTTGTTTCATGAAATATATAGACAATATTTGTTTGTTTCATGAAATATATAGACAATATTTTGTTTGTTTCATGAAATATATAGACAATATTTGTTTGTTTCATGAAATATATAGACAATATTTTGTTTGTTTCATGAAATATATAGACAATATTTGTTTGTTTCATGAAATATATAGACAATATTTTGTTTGTTTCATGAAATATATAGACAATATTTGTTTGTTTCATGAAATATATAGACAATATTTTGTTTGTTTCATGAAATATATAGACAATATTTGTTTGTTTCATGAAATATATAGACAATATTTTGTTTGTTTCATGAAATATATAGACAATATTTGTTTGTTTCATGAAATATATAGACAATATTTTGTTTGTTTCATGAAATATATAGACAATATTTGTTTGTTTCATGAAATATATAGACAATATTTTGTTTGTTTCATGAAATATATAGACAATATTTGTTTGTTTCATGAAATATATAGACAATATTTTGTTTGTTTCATGAAATATATAGACAATATTTTGTTTGTTTCATGAAATATATAGACAATATTTTGTTTGTTTCATGAAATATATAGACAATATTTTGTTTGTTTCATGAAATACATAGACAATGTTTGTTTGTTTCATGAAATATATAGACAATTTCTGTTTGTTCATGAAATATATAGACAATTTCTGTTTGTTCAGACAATATTTGTTTGTTTCATGAAATATATAGACAATATTTTGTTTGTTTCATGAAATATATAGACAATATGTGTTTGTTTCATGAAATACATAGACAATGTTTGTTTGTTTCATGAAATATATAGACAATTTCTGTTTGTTCATGAAATATATCGACAATATTTGTTTGTTTCATGAAATACATAGACAATATTTGTTTGTTTCATGAAATACATAGACAATATTTGTTTGTTTCATGAAATACATAGACAATATTTGTTTGTTTCATGAAATGTATAGACCATATTTTGTTTGTTTTATGAAATATATAGACAATATTTTGTTTGTTTCATGAAATATAGAGACACTATTTTGTTTGTTTCATGAAATATATAGACAATATTTGTTTGTTTCATGAAATATATAGACAATATTTGTTTGTTTCATGAAATATATAGACACTATTTGTTTGTTTCATGAAATATATAGACAATATTTGTTTGTTTCATGAAATATATAGACAATATTTGTTTGTTTCATGAAATATAGAGACACTATTTTGTTTGTTTCATGAAATATATAGACAATATTTGTTTGTTTCATGAAATATATAGACAATATGTGTTTGTTTCATGAAATATATAGACAATTTCTGTTTGTTCATGAAATATATAGACAATTTCTGTTTGTTCAGACAATATTTGTTTGTTTCATGAAATATATAGACAATATTTTGTTTGTTTCATGAAATATATAGACAATATGTGTTTGTTTCATGAAATACATAGACAATGTTTGTTTGTTTCATGAAATATATCGACAATATTTGTTTGTTTCATGAAATACATAGACAATATTTGTTTGTTTCATGAAATGTATAGACCATATTTTGTTTGTTTTATGAAATATATAGACAATATTTTGTTTGTTTCATGAAATATATAGACAATATTTTGTTTGTTTCATGAAATATATAGACAATATTTGTTTGTTTCATGAAATATATAGACAATATTTTGTTTGTTTCATGAAATATATAGACAATATTTGTTTGTTTCATGAAATATATAGACAATATTTTGTTTGTTTCATGAAATATATAGACAATATTTGTTTGTTTCATGAAATATATAGACAATATTTTGTTTGTTTCATGAAATATATAGACAATATTTGTTTGTTTCATGAAATATATAGACAATATTTTGTTTGTTTCATGAAATATATAGACAATATTTGTTTGTTTCATGAAATATATAGACAATATTTTGTTTGTTTCATGAAATATATAGACAATATTTGTTTGTTTCATGAAATATATAGACAATATTTGTTTGTTTCATGAAATATATAGACAATATTTGTTTGTTTCATGAAATATATAGACAATATTTGTTTGTTTCATGAAATATATAGACAATATTTGTTTGTTTCATGAAATATATAGACAATTTCTGTTTGTTCATGAAATATATAGACAATTTCTGTTTGTTCAGACAATATTTGTTTGTTTCATGAAATATATAGACAATATTTTGTTTGTTTCATGAAATATATAGACAATATGTGTTTGTTTCATGAAATACATAGACAATGTTTGTTTGTTTCATGAAATATATAGACAATTTCTGTTTGTTCATGAAATATATAGACAATTTCTGTTTGTTCAGACAATATTTGTTTGTTTCATGAAATATATAGACAATATTTTGTTTGTTTCATGAAATATATAGACAATATGTGTTTGTTTCATGAAATACATAGACAATGTTTGTTTGTTTCATGAAATATATAGACAATTTCTGTTTGTTCATGAAATATATCGACAATATTTGTTTGTTTCATGAAATACATAGACAATATTTGTTTGTTTCATGAAATACATAGACAATATTTGTTTGTTTCATGAAATACATAGACAATATTTGTTTGTTTCATGAAATGTATAGACCATATTTTGTTTGTTTTATGAAATATATAGACAATATTTTGTTTGTTTCATGAAATATAGAGACACTATTTTGTTTGTTTCATGAAATATATAGACAATATTTGTTTGTTTCATGAAATATATAGACAATATTTGTTTGTTTCATGAAATATATAGACACTATTTGTTTGTTTCATGAAATATATAGACAATATTTGTTTGTTTCATGAAATATATAGACAATATTTGTTTGTTTCATGAAATATAGAGACACTATTTTGTTTGTTTCATGAAATATATAGACAATATTTGTTTGTTTCATGAAATATATAGACAATATGTGTTTGTTTCATGAAATATATAGACAATTTCTGTTTGTTCATGAAATATATAGACAATTTCTGTTTGTTCAGACAATATTTGTTTGTTTCATGAAATATATAGACAATATTTTGTTTGTTTCATGAAATATATAGACAATATGTGTTTGTTTCATGAAATACATAGACAATGTTTGTTTGTTTCATGAAATATATCGACAATATTTGTTTGTTTCATGAAATACATAGACAATATTTGTTTGTTTCATGAAATGTATAGACCATATTTTGTTTGTTTTATGAAATATATAGACAATATTTTGTTTGTTTCATGAAATATAGAGACACTATTTTGTTTGTTTCATGAAATATATAGACAATATTTGTTTGTTTCATGAAATATATAGACAATATTTGTTTGTTTCATGAAATATATAGACACTATTTGTTTGTTTCATGAAATATATAGACAATATTTGTTTGTTTCATGAAATATATAGACAATATTTGTTTGTTTCATGAAATATATAGACAATAAGTGTTTGTTTCATGAGGAAATATTTTTAAAAACGTTTCTTGCTTTCTATGTTGGTTAGTGAAATATAATTTGGTCCAAACATACATATAATTTGGTCCAAACATACATATAATTTGGTCCAAATATACATATAATTTGGTCCAAACATACATATAATTTATTTTTTTAGGTTGAAATGTGAATTTTATTATTGAAAATGATGTAACCATGCACTAAATGATGTAACCATGCACTAAATTATGTAACCATGCACTAAGTGATGTAACCATGCACTAAATGATGTAACCATGTGCTAAATGATGTAACCATGCACTAAATGATGTAACCATGCTCTAAATGATGTAATCATGCACTAAATGATGTAACCATGCACTAAATGATGTAACCATGTGCTAAATGATGTAACCATGCACTAAATGATGTAACCATGCACTAAATGATGTAACCATGCACTAATGTACTAAATGATGTAACCATGCGCTAAATGATGTAACCATGCACTAAATGATGTAACCATGCGCTAAATGATGTAACCATGCACTAAATGATGTAACCATGCACTAATGCACTAAATGATGTAACCATGCACTAAATGATGTAACCATGCACTAATGCACTAAATGATGTAACCATGCGCTAAATGATGTAACCATGCACTAAATGATGTAACCATGACCATGCACTAAATGATGTAACCATGCACTAAATGCACTAAATGATGTAACCATGCACTAAATGATGTAACCATGCACTAAATGATGTAACCATGTGCTAAATGATGTAACCATGCACTAAATGATGTAACCATGACCATGCACTAAATGATGTAACCATGCACTAAATGATGTAACCATACACTAATGCACTAAATGATGTAACCATGCGCTAAATGATGTAACCATGCACTAAATGATGTAACCATGCACTAATGCACTAAATGATGTAACCATGCACTAAATGATGTAACCATGCACTAAATGATGTAACCATGCACTAATGTACTAAATGATGTAACCATGCTCTAAATGATGTAACCATGCACTAAATGATGTAACCATGTGCTAAATGATTTAACCATGCACTAAATGATGTAACCATGCACTAAATGATGTAACCATGTGCTAAATGATGTAACCATGCACTAAATGATGTAACCATGCACTAAAAGATGTAACCATGCACTAAATGATGTAGCCATGCACTAATGCACTAAATGATGTAACCATGCACTAAATGATGTAGCCATGCACTAATGCACTAAATGATGTAACCATGCACTAAATGATGTAACGATGCACTAAATGATGTAACCATGACCATGCACTAAATGATGTAACCATGCACTAAATGATGTAACCATGTGCTAAATGATGTAACCATGCACTAAATGATGTAACCATGCACTAATGCACTAAATGATGTAACCATGCACTAATTGATGTAGCCATGCACTAATGCACTAAATGATGTAACCATGAGCTAAATGATGTAACCATGCACTAACTGATGTAACCATGTGCTAAATGATGTAACCATGCACTAAATGATGTAACCATGCACTAAATGATGTAACCATGTGCTAAATGATGTAACCATGCACTAAATGATGTAACCATGCACTAAAAGATGTAACCATGCACTAAATGATGTAACCCTGCACTAATGCACTAAATGATGTAACCATGCACTAAATGATGTAGCCATGCACTAATGCACTAAATGATGTAACCATGCACTAAATGATGTAACGATGCACTAAATGATGTAACCATGACCATGCACTAAATGATGTAACCATGCACTAAATGATGTAACCATGTGCTAAATGATGTAACCATGCACTAAATGATGTAACCATGCACTAATGCACTAAATGATGTAACCATGCACTAAATGATGTAGCCATGCACTAATGCACTAAATGATGTAACCATGAGCTAAATGATGTAACCATGCACTAAATGATGTAACCATGCACTAAATGATGTAACCATGTGCTAAATGATGTAACCATGCACTAAATGATGTAACCATGCACTAATGCACTAAATGATGTAACCATGCACTAAATGATGTAGCCATGCACTAATGCACTAAATGATGTAACCATGAGCTAAATGATGTAACCATGCACTAAATGATGTAACCATGCACTAAATGATGTAACCATGTGCTAAATGATGTAACCATGCACTAAATGATGTAACCATGCACTAATGCACTAAATGATGTAACCATGCACTAAATGATGTAACGATGCACTAAATGATGTAACCATGACCATGCACTAAATGATGTAACCATGCACTAAATGATGTAACCATGTGCTAAATGATGTAACCATGCACTAAATGATGTAACCATGCACTAATGCACTAAATGATGTAACCATGCACTAAATGATGTAGCCATGCACTAATGCACTAAATGATGTAACCATGAGCTAAATGATGTAACCATGCACTAACTGATGTAACCATGTGCTAAATGATGTAACCATGCACTAAATGATGTAACCATGCACTAAATGATGTAACCATGCACTAAATGATGTAACCATGCACTAAATGATGTAACCATGTGCTAAATGATGTAACCATGCACTAAATGATGTAACCATGCACTAATGCACTAAATGATGTAACCATGCACTAAATGATGTAGCCATGCACTAATGCACTAAATGATGTAACCATGAGCTAAATGATGTAACCATGCACTAAATGATGTAACCATGCACTAAATGATGTAACCATGTGCTAAATGATGTAACCATGCACTAAATGATGTAACCATGCACTAATGCACTAAATGATGTAACCATGCACTAAATGATGTAGCCATGCACTAATGCACTAAATGATGTAACCATGAGCTAAATGATGTAACCATGCACTAAATGATGTAACCATGCACTAAATGATGTAACCATGCGCTAAATGGTGCTTGAACGTCTTGTTAGACGATATCATAAATGATGTCACTGACGGCTTGAGTTCAAAGATGTTGACGTTGATATTTCAAACTTCAGTGGCTGGAAACCATAAGCATAATTCAGTGAGAATAAAATATGCTATTTTGCTTTCAACACATTTCACGATCAATTTCTTTATTTCATTGGAAAACTTAAAATAAAAGACAGTAATTGCGATATTAAATGATTGCTTAGTAAATGCATACAGTGACTTTAGACGAGTCAGTGGTTATGTATAGCATGTTGCACCATGAATCCATGGATCACATTGTGAATCCAGGGGTTGCACTGTGAATCCAGGGGTTGTACCGTGAATCCATGGGGTTGCACTGTGAATCCAGGGGTTGTACCATGAATCCAGGGGTCACACTGTGAATCCAGGGGTTTGCACCATGAATCCATGGATCGCACTGTGAACCCATGGGTTGTACCGTGAATCCATGGGGTAGCACTGTGAATCCAGGGGTTGTACCGTGAATTCAGGGATTTCACTGTGAATCCAGGGGTTGCACCGTGAATCCAGGGGTTGCACCGTGAATCCATGTGGATGCACTGTGAATCCAGGGGTTGCACTGTGAATCCAGGGGTTGCACCGTGAATCCAGGTGTTGCACTGTGAATCCAGGGGTTGTACCATGAATCCATGGATCGCACTGTGAACCCAGGGGTTGTACCGTGAATCCATGGGGTTACACTGTGAATCCAGGGGTTGTACCGTGAATTCAGGGATTTCACTGTGAATCCAGGGGTTGCACTGTGAATCCATGGGGTTGCACTGTGAATCCAGGGGTTGCACTGTGAATCCAGTGGTTGTACCATGAATCCATGTGGTTGCACTGTGAATCCAGGGGTTGCACTGTGAATCCAGAGGTTGCACTGTGAATCCAGGGGTTGCACTGTGAATCCATGTGGTTGCACCGTGAATCCAGGGGTTGCACCGTGAATCCATGTGGTTGCACTGTGAATCCAGGGGTTGCACTGTGAATCCAGGGGTTGCACCGTGAATCCAGGGGTTGCACCGTGAATCCAGGGGTTGTACCGTGAATCCAGGGGTTGTACCTTGAATCCAGGGGTTGTACCGTGAATCCAGGGGTTGTACCATGAATCCAGGGGTTGTACCGTGAATCCAGGGGTTGTACCGTGAATCCAGGGATTGCACTGTGAATCCAGGGGTTGTACCATGAATCCAGGTGTTGCACCGTGAATCCAGGGGTTGTACCGTGAATCCAGGGGTTGCACTGTGAATCCAGGGGTCGCACTGTGAATCCAGGTGTTGCACTGTGAATCCACGTGTTGCACCGTGAATCCATGGGGTTGCACTGTGTATCCAGGGGTTGCACTGTGAATCCAGGGGTTGCCCCATGAATCCAGTGGTTGTACCATGAATCCAGGGGTTGCACCGTGAATCCAGGGGTTGTACTGTGAATCCAGGGGTTGTACCGTGAATCCAGGGTTGTACCATGAATCCAGGGGTTGCACTGTGAATCCAGGGGTTGTACCATGAATCCAGGTGTTGCACCGTGAATCCAGGGGTTGTACCGTGAATCCAGGGGTTGCACTGTGAATCCAGGGGTCGCACTGTGAATCCAGGTGTTGCACTGTGAATCCACGTGTTGCACCGTGAATCCATGGGGTTGCACTGTGAATCCAGGGGTTGCACCATGAATCCAGTGGTTGTACCATGAATCCAGGGGTTGCACTGTGAATCCAGGGGTTGTACCGTGAATCAGGGGTTGCACTGTGAATCCAGGGCCGCACTGTGAATCCAGGGGTTGCACTGTGAATCCAGGTGTTGCACTGTGTATCCAGGGGTTGCACTGTGAATCCAGGGGTTGCACTGTGAATCCACGTGTTGCACCGTGAATCCATGGGGTTGCACTGTGTATCCAGGGGTTGCACTGTGAATCCAGGGGTTGCACTGTGAATCCATGGGGTTGCACTGTGAATCCAGGGGTTGCACTGTGAATCCAGGGGTTGCACCGTGAATCCAGGGGTTGTACCGTGAATCCAGGGGTCGTACTGTGAATCCATGGGGTCGCACTGTGAATCCAGGGGTTGCACTGTGAATCCAGAGGTTGCACTGTGAATCCAGAGGTTGCACTGTTAATACAGGGGTTGCACTGTGAATCCAGGGGTTGCACTGTGAATCCAGGGGTTGTACTGTGAATCCAGAAGTTGCACTGTGAATCCAGGGGTCGCATCGGGAATCCTGGAGGGATCACACAGTGAATGCAGGGATCGCAGGTTTGATCTAATAAATCCCCATCTGACACTAATAATATTAAGTCATTCAGATGGGACTATAACTTACAAACCTAGGTTCTATGCAGTACTAATACAGAGTTAATGAGTTTAGACATATAACTATGTACTCTAACAGTCAACATTTTATACAGCAAACGGATATATTTTGCATTTTATTTATTTAATTTTTCATTTATTATTTGTTTGCTTTGGAAATTTTAACCGAGGCGGTGTTCCTCAGTGTGGCTACGGGCCTGCCATGTATCGGTCATGTAATAGAACCAGGAATGTTTTTGGAATTGGAGCATCTTCTTATCCTCCAAAATATAAAACAACTTATATGCTTAAGGAGTCATCACCCCCCGATTAATGGGGGATTAAGGGGGCGACGATAAATAATCCTATCCAGATTATTTTTTTCAGGAAGTCACAATGTCAGCAGCAGCGTGTACAGCATGCCGGAGTCTTTTCTTCACTTCCTTCAGAAGACTCGCACCTGTAGCATCAAGTATGACATCTCGGTTGACTCCTCGGTGCCCACAGGATCAGCGCTGTTCTCAACCACTGAGCTATTCAAATACTTCCAGATATTACAGCACCGTGACAAGGGAGCATGAAATCATTTGTGAAGATAGTGGAGAAACCATTATTCGAAGCCCGTACCCGGACATAGCGCCTTGTGACAAAACATTCGGAGAGTTCATGCTCTCATATCTAGATGAATTCAAGAATTTGGATATGATGGTAACTAGGCATTCTTCCACTAGTTTATGAAACACGTCTTAGTTTAAGCTTTATTTAGTCTTCTTGTACAAAGAGCATCAAGATAACAAAGGAGTGGAAAACAAGATAAATACAACCTTATACAAGATAAATACAATCTTATACAAGATACATACAACCTTATACAAGATAAACAAGATATTTACAACCTTATACAAGATAAACAAGATAAATACAACCTTATACAAGATAAACAAGATATTTACAACCTTATACAAGATAAACAAGATATTTACAACCTTATACAAGATAAACAAGATAAATACAACCTTATACAAGATAAACAAGATAAATACAACCGTATACAAGATAAACAAGATAAATACAACCTTATACAAGATAAACAAGACATTTACAACCGTATACAAGATAAACAAGATAAATACAACCTTATACAAGATAAATAAGATAAATACAACCTTATACAAGATAAACAAGATATTTACAACCTTATACAAGATAAACAAGATAAATACAACCTTATACAAGATAAACAAGATATTTACAACCTTATACAAGATAAATACAACCTTATACAAGATAAATACAACCTTATACAAGATAAACAAGATAAATACAACCTTATACAAGATAAATACAACCTTATACAAGATAAACAAGATAAATACAACCTTATACAAGATAAATACAACCTTATACAAGATAAATACAACCTTATACAAGATAAACAAGATATGTACAACCTTATACAAGATAAACAAGATAAATACAACCTTATACAAGAAAAACAAGATATTTACAACCTTATACAAGATAAACAAGATAAATACAACTGTATACAAGATAAACAAGATATTTACAACCTTATACAAGATAAACAAGATAAATACAACCGTATACAAGATAAACAAGATATTTACAACCTTATACAAGATACATACAACCTTATACAAGATAAACGATATAAATACAACCTTGTACAAGATAAACAAGATATTTACAACCTTATACAAGATACATATAACCTTATACAAGATAAACGAGATAAATACAACCTTATACAAGATAAATACAACCTTATACAAGATAAACAAGATAAATACAACCTTATACAAGATAAATACAACCGTATACAAGATAAATAAGATATTTACAACCTTATACAAGATAAATACAATCTTATACAAGATAAACAAGATATTTACAACCTTATACAAGATAAACAAGATAAATAAGATATTTACAACCTTATACAAGATAAACAAGATATTTACAACCTTATACAAGATAAACAAGATATTTACAACCTTATACAAGATAAACAAGATAAATACAACCTTATACAAGATAAACAAGATATTTACAACCTTATACAAGATAAATAAGATATTTACAACCTTATACAAGATAAATACAATCTTATACAAGATAAACAAGATAAATACAACCTTATACAAGATAAACAAGATATTTACAACCTTTTACAAGATAAATACACCTTATAAAAGATAAATACAACCTTATACAAGATAAATAAGATATTTACAACTTATACAAGATAAACAAGATAAATACAAATCTTATACAAGATACATACAATCTATACAAGATAAACAAGATAAATACAACCTTATACAAGATACATACAACAACCTTATACAAGATAAACAAGATAAAATACAACCTTATACAAGATAAACAAGATAAATACAACCTTATACAAGATACATACAACCTTATACAAGATAAACAAGATAAATACAACCTTATACAAGATAAATACAACCTTATACAAGATAAATATAACCGTATACAAGATAAATACAACCTTATACAAGATAAATACAACTGTATACAATATAAAAAGATAAATACAACCTAATACAAGATACATACAACCTTATACAAGATAAACAAGATAAATACAACCTTATACAAGATAAACAAGATAAATACAATTTTATACAAGATAAATACAACCGTATACAAGATAAACAAGATAAATACAACCGTATACAAGATACATACAACCTTATACAAGATAAACAAGATAAATACAACCTTATACAAGATAAACAAGATAAATACAACTTTATACAAGATAAACAAGATATTTACAACCTTATACAAGATAAACAAGATAAATACAATCTTATACAAGATAAACAAGATAAATACAACCTTATACATGATACATACAACCTTATACAAGATAAACAAGATAAATACAATCTTATACAAGATACATACAACCTTATACAAGATAAACAAGATAAATACAACCTTATACAAGATAAACAAGATAAATACAACCTTATACAAGATAAATACAACCATATACAAGATAAATACAACCTTATACAAGATAAATACAACCGTATACAAGATAAATAAGATAAATACAACCTTATACAAGATACATACAACCTTATACAAGATAAACAAGATAAATACAACCTTATACAAGATAAATACAACCTTATACAAGATAAATACAATTTTATACAAGATAAATACAACCTTATACAAGATAAACAAGATAAATACAACCGTATACAAGATACATACAACCTTATACAAGATAAACAAGATAAATACAACCTTATACAAGATAAACAAGATAAATACAACCTTATTCAAGATAAACAAGATATTTACAACCTTATACAAGATAAACAAGATAAAAACAATCTTATACAAGATAAATACAACCTTATACATGATACATACAACCTTATACAAGATAAACAAGATAAATACAACCTTATACAAGATAAACAAGATAAATACAACCTTATACAAGATACATACAACCTTATACAAGATAAATACAACCTTATACAAGATACATACAACCTTATACAAGATACATACAACCTTATACAAGATAAATACAACCTTATACAAGATATTACAACCTTATACAAGATAAACAAGATAAATCAACCTTATACAAGATAACAAGATAAATACAACCTTATACAAGATAAACAAGATAAATACAACCTTATACAAGATAAACAAGATAAATACAACCTTATACAAGATAAAACAACCATACACAAGATAAATACAACCTTATACAAGATAAACAAGATATTTACAACCTTATACAAGATAACAAGATAAATACAACCTTATACAAGATACATACAACCTTATACAAGATAAACAAGATAAATACAACCTTATACAAGATAAATACAACCTTATACAAGATAAATAAGATATTTACAACCTTATACAAGATAAACAAGATAAATACAATCTTATACAAGATACATACAACCTTATACAAGATAAACAAGATAAATACAACCTTATACAAGATACATACAACCTTATACAAGATAAACAAGATAAATACAACCTTATACAAGATAAACAAGATAAATACAACCTTATACAAGATACATACAACCTTGTACAAGATAAACAAGATAAATACAACCTTATACAAGATAAATACAACCATATACAAGATAAATACAACCTTATACAAGATAAATACAACCGTATACAAGATAAATAAGATAAATACAACCTTATACAAGATACATACAACCTTATACAAGATAAACAAGATAAATACAACCTTATACAAGATAAATACAACCTTATACAAGATAAATACAATTTTATACAAGATAAATACAACCTTATACAAGATAAACAAGATAAATACAACCGTATACAAGATACATACAACCTTATACAAGATAAAAAAAAAAACAACCTTATACAAGATAAACAAGATAAATACAACCTTATACAAGATAAACAAGATAAATACAACCTTATACAAGATAAACAACCAACAAAAAACAACCAACAAAAAACAACCAACAAAAAAAACAACAAAAAAACAACAACAAGATACATACAACCTTATACAAGATAAATACAACCTTATACAAGATACATACAACCTTATACAGATAAACAAGATAAAACACCAACGATAAATACAACTTATACAAAAAACAGATAAATACAACCTTATACAAGATAAACAAGATAATACAACCTTGACAAGATAAACAAGATAAATACAATCTTATACAAGATAAACTAGATAAATACAACCTTAACAAGATACATACAACCTTATACAAGATAAACAAGATAAATACAACATTATACAAGATAAATACAACCTTATACAAGATACAACAACCAACAAGATAAATACAACCTTATACAAGAACAACAACCAACAAAACAACACCAACAAAAAAAACCAACAAAACAACAACAACAAAAAACAACCAACAAAAAACAACCAACAAAACAACACCAACAAAAAAACAACCAACAAGAAAACAAGATAAATACAACCTTAACAAATAAACAAGATACATACAACCTTATACAATATAAAACAACCAACAAAACATACAACCTTATACAAGATACATACAACCTTATACAAGATACATACAACCTTATACAAGATAAATACAACCTTATACAAGATACATACAACCTTATACAAGATAAATACAACCTTATACAAGATACTTACAACCTTATACAAGATAAACAAGATAAATACAACCTTATACAAGATAAACAAGATAAATACAACCTTATACAAGATAAACAAGATAAATACAACATTATACAAGATAAACAAGATAAATACAACCTTATACAAGATAAACAAGATAAATACAACCTTATACAAGATAAACAAGATATTTACAACCTTATACAAGATAAATACAACCTTACACAAGATAAATACAACCTTATACAAGATAAATAAGATATTTACAACCTTATACAAGATAAACAAGATAAATACAATCTTATACAAGATGCATACAACCTTATACAAGATAAACAAGATAAATACAACCTTATACAAGATACATACAACCTTATACAAGATAAACAAGATAAATACAACCTTATACAAGATAAACAAGATAAATACAACCTTATACAAGATACATACAACCTTGTACAAGATAAACAAGATAAATACAACCTTATACAAGATAAATACAACCATATACAAGATAAATACAACCTTATACAAGATAAATACAACCGTATACAAGATAAATAAGATAAATACAACCTTATACAAGATACATACAACCTTATACAAGATAAACAAGATAAATACAACCTTATACAAGATAAATACAACCTTATACAAGATAAATACAATTTTATACAAGATAAATACAACCTTATACAAGATAAACAAGATAAATACAACCGTATACAAGATACATACAACCTTATACAAGATAAACAAGATAAATACAACCTTATACAAGATAAACAAGATAAATACAACCTTATTCAAGATAAACAAGATATTTACAACCTTATACAAGATAAACAAGATAAAAACAATCTTATACAAGATAAACAAGATAAATACAACCTTATACATGATACATACAACCTTATACAAGATAAACAAGATAAATACAATCTTTTACAAGATACATACAACCTTATACAAGATAAACAAGATAAATACAACCTTATACAAGATAAACAAGATAAATACAACCTTATACAAGATACATACAACCTTATACAAGATAAATACAACCTTATACAAGATACATACAACCTTATACAAGATACATACAACCTTATACAAGATAAATACAACCTTATACAAGATACATACAACCTTATACAAGATAAATACAACCTTATACAAGATACATACAACCTTATACAAGATAAACAAGATAAATACAACCTTATACAAGATAAATACAACCTTATACAAGATAAACAAGATAAATACAACCTTATACAAGATAAACAAGATAAATACAACCTTGTACAAGATAAACAAGATAAATACAATCTTATACAAGATAAACTAGATAAATACAACCTTATACAAGATACATACAACCTTATACAAGATAAACAAGATAAATACAACATTATACAAGATAAACAAGATAAATACAACCTTATACAAGATACATACAACCTTATACAAGATAAATACAACCTTATACAAGATACATACAACCTTATACAAGATAAATACAACCTTATACAAGATACATACAACCTTATACAAGATACATACAACCTTATACAAGATAAATACAACCTTATACAAGATACATACAACCTTATACAAGATAAATACAACCTTATACAAGATAAACAAGATAAATACAACCTTATACAAGATAAACAAGATACATACAACCTTATACAAGATAAATACAACCTTATACAAGATACATACAACCTTATACAAGATACATACAACCTTATACAAGATAAATACAACCTTATACAAGATACATACAACCTTATACAAGATACATACAACCTTATACAAGTAAACAAGATACATACAACCTTATACAAGATACATACAACCTTATACAAGATATATACAACCTTATACAAGTAAACAAGATACATACCACCTTATACAAGATACATACAACCTTATACAAGATAAATACAACCTTATACAAGATACATACAACCTTATACAAGTAAACAAGATAAATACAACCTTATACAAGATACATACAACCTTATACAAGATAAATACAACCTTATACAAGATACATACAACCTTATACAAGATAAACAAGATAAACAAGATATTTACAACCTTATACAAGATAAATACAACCTTTTAGTAATGACCTCTAGACACATGGTTCTTGCAGAAACCAGAAAAACATTAGAAATGAATGACTAGAATTGAGTTCACAAAAAAATGACCTTCCTCTACCAAACATACCTGAAATTATGTTCATCCTGTGCCTAGAACTGTTTTCCATAACTATGAAAGAATCATGGCATGTGATAATGTACTCATCCCTTACAGGTGGACTACCCCACGGGGCGTGTTTACTCGGGAGCCAAGATAAAAGCATTGGTGATTAAATTGGCGAGCGCACTGACTAGACTCGGGTATAAGAAAGATGATGTTGTTCTCATCTTCTCCGCCAACTGCCCGGAGTATCCCATTATTTTCATAGCGTGTTCGATGATCGGTGTGACAATAAGTACTGCTAACCCGGTGTATACTGCAGGTCTGTATAATGAGTTGTACACCATGTCATTACACTGCCCTTTATGGGGCCTCCATCGTAGGGCGGTTAAGGTTGTTGACTTCTAATCACCACTGTAGCTTCAAATCCCACTTGGGACGTCAAGATATTTAATGTAAGGACGCTATGCAGCTGGCTCTCTGACAGTCGGTGGTTCTACCTTGTAATCAGACTCGGACACAAATAAGCAAGCAAAACAGTAACATGCCACCCATATGGTGCTTCAGAGAGAGCAGAGAGATACAGCTTTACAGAGATGTGATATATGGAGCCACTAGAGAGAGGAGAGATATGGAGCCTCTAGAGAGAGAGGAGAGATATGGAGCCACTAGAGAGAGGAGAGATATGGAGCCTCTAGAGAGGGGAGAGATATGGAGCTTCTAGATAGAGGAGAGATATGGAGCTTCTAGAGGGAGGAGAGATATGGAGCTTCTAGAGAGAGGAGAGATATGGAGCTTCTAGATAGATGAGAGATATGGAGCTTCTAGAGAGAGGAGAGATATGGAGCTTCTAGAGAGAGGAGAGATATGGAGCTTCTAGAGAGAGGAGATATATGGAGCTTCTAGAGAGAGGAGAGATATGGAGCTTCTAAAGAGAGGAGAGATATGGAGCTTCTAGAGAGAGGAGAGATATGGAGCTTCTGGATAGAGGAGAGATATGGAGCCTCTAGAGAGATGAGAGATATGGAGCTTCTAGAGAGAGGAGAGATATGGAGCTTCTGGATAGAGGAGAGATATGGAGCTTCTAGAGAGAGGAGAGATATGGAGCTTCTAGAGCGAGGAGAGATATGGAGCTTCTAGAGAGAGGAGATATATGGAGCTTCTAGAGAGAGGAGAGATGTGGAGCTTCTACAGAGGAGAGATATGGAGCTTCTAGAGTGAGAGAGATATGGAGCTTCTACAGAGAGGAGAGATATGGAGCTTCTAGATAGAGGAGAGATATGGAGCTTCTAGAGAGAGGAGATTAATGGAGCTTCTAGAGAGAGAGAGAGAGATGAGAGATATGGAGCTTCTACAGAGAGGAGATATATGGAGCTTCTACAGAGAGGAGATATATGGTGCTTCTAGAGAGAGGAGATATATGGAGCTTCTACAGAGAGGAGAGATATGGAGCTTCTACAGAGAGGAGAGATATGGAGCTTCTACAGAGAGGAGAGATATGGAGCATCTAGAGGGAGGAGAGATAGGGAGCTTCTAGAGAGGAGAGATATGGAGCTTCTACAGAGAGGAGAGATATGGAGCATCTAGAGGGAGGAGAGATATGGAGCTTCTAGAGAGAGGAGATATATGGAGCTTCTAGAGAGAGGGGAGATATGGAGCTTCTAGAGAGAGGGGAGATATGGAGCTTCTAGAGAGAGGAGAGATATGAAGCTTCTACAGAGAGGAGATATATGGAGCTTCTAGAGAGAGGGGAGATATGGAGCTTCTAGAGAGAGGGGTGATATGGAGCTTCTAGAGAGAGGAGAGATATGGAGCTTCTACAGAGAGGAGATATATGGAGCTTCTAGAGAGAAGAGAGATATGGAGCTTCTAGAGTGAGGAGAGATATGGAACTTCTAGAGAGAGAAAATATATGGAGCTACTAGAGCGAGGAGAGATATGGAGCTTCTAGAGAGAGGAGATATATGGAGCTTCTAGAGAGAGAGGAGAGATGTGGAGCTTCTAGAGAGAGGAGAGATATGGAGCTTCTAGAGAGAGGAGTGATATGGAGCTTCTAGAGAGAGGAGAGATATGGAGCTTCTAGAGTGAGAGAGATATGGAGCTTCTACAGAGAGGAGAGATATGGAGCTTCTAGAGAGAGGAGATTAATGGAGCTTCTATAGAGATGAGAGTCTTGGAGCTTCTAGAGAGAGAGGAGAGATATGGAGCATCTAGAGGAGGAGAGATATGGAGCTTCTAGAGAGAGGAGAGATATGGAGTTGCTAGAGAGTAGAGATATGGAGCATCTAGAGAGAGGAGAGATATGGAGCTTCTAGAGAGAGGAGAGATATGGAGCTTCTAGATAGAGGAGAGCTATGGAGCTTCTAGATAGAGGAGAGATATGGAGCTTCTAGAGAGAGGAGAGATATGGAGCTTCTAGAGAGAGGAGAGATATGGAGCTTCTAGAGAGAGGAGAGATATGGAGCTTCTAGAGAGAGTAGAGATATGGAGCTTCTAGATAGAGGATATAAATGGAGCTTCTAGAGAATGGAGAGATATGGAGCTTCTAGATAGAGGAGAGATATGGAGCTTCTAGAGAGAGGAGAGATATGGAGCTTCTAGAGAGACGAGAGATAAGGAGCTTCTAGATAGAGGAGAGATATGGAGCTTCTAGATAGAGGAGAGATATGGAGCGTCTAGATAGAGGAGAGATATGGAGCTTCTAGATAGAGGAGAGATATGGAGCTTTAGATAGAGGAGAGCTATGGAGCTTCTAGAGAGGAGAGATATGGAGCTTCTAGATAGAGGAGAGATATGGAGCTTCTAGAGAGAGGAGAGATATGGAGCTTCTAGAGAGAGGAGATATATGGAGCTTCTAGATAGAGGAGAGATATGGAGCCTCTAGAGAGAGGAGAGATATGGAGTTCTAGAGAGAAGAGAGATATGGAGCTTCTAGAGAGAGGAGAGATATGGAGCTTCTAGAGAGAGGAGAGATATGGAGCTTCTAGAGAGAGGAGAGATATGGAGCTTCTAGAGAGAGGAGAGATATGGAGCTTCTAGAGAGAGGAGAGATATGGAGCTTCTAGAGAGAGGATATATATGGAGCTTCTAGAGAGAGGAGAGATATGGAGCTTCTAGAAGAGGAGAGATGAGCTTCAGAGAGAGGAGAGATATGGAGCTTCTAGATAGAGGAGAGATATGGAGCTTCTAGAGAGAGGAGAGATATGGAGCTTCTAGAGAGAGGAGAGATATGGAGCTTCTAGAGAGAGGAGAGATATGGAGCTTCTAGAGAGAGGAGAGATATGGAGCTTCTAGAGAGAGGAGAGATATGGAGCTTCTAGAGAGAAGAGATATGGAGCTTCTAGAGAGAGGAGAGATATGGAGCTTCTAGAGAGAGGAGAGATATGGAGCTTCTAGAGAGAGGAGAGATATGGAGCTTCTAGAGAGAGGAGAGATATGGAGCTTCTAGATAGAGGAGAGATATGGAGCTTCTAGATAGAGGAGAGATATGGAGCTTCTAGATAGAGGAGAGATATGGAGCTTCTAGATAGAGGAGAGATATGGAGCTTCTAGATAGAGGAGAGATATGGAGCTTCTAGATAGAGGAGAGATATGGAGCTTCTAGATAGAGGAGAGATATGGAGCTTCTAGATAGAGGAGAGATATGGAGCTTCTAGATAGAGGAGAGATATGGAGCTTCTAGATAGAGGAGAGATATGGAGCTTCTAGATAGAGGAGAGATATGGAGCTTCTAGATAGAGGAGAGATATGGAGCTTCTAGATAGAGGAGAGATATGGAGCTTCTAGATAGAGGAGAGATATGGAGCTTCTAGATAGAGGAGAGATATGGAGCTTCTAGATAGAGGAGAGATATGGAGCTTCTAGATAGAGGAGAGATATGGAGCTTCTAGATAGAGGAGAGATATGGAGCTTCTAGAGAGAGGAGAGATATGGAGCTTCTAGAGAGAGGAGAGATATGGAGCTTCTAGATAGAGGAGAGATATGGAGCTTCTAGAGAGAGGAGAGATATGGAGCTTCTAGATAGAGGAGAGATATGGAGCTTCTAGATAGAGGAGAGATATGGAGCTTCTAGATAGAGGAGAGATATGGAGCTTCTAGAGAGAGGAGAGATATGGAGCTTCTAGAGAGAGGAGAGATATGGAGCTTCTAGAGAGAGGAGAGATATGGAGCTTCTAGATAGAGGAGAGATATGGAGCTTCTAGATAGAGAGAAAACTCTTGAAGTACAACATAATTCTAATGAAATTACTTTTCATATTTGACTGTTATTTTGACCGATAGCATGCAAGGAGATAAGTACATGGTTTTACCTTCACAGCCCCTTTTGATCCCTTACTGTTATGAATCTTTGCTTAAAGGCAACATTGTGGAAGTCGTGATAGCGCAGTTGTAGCAAGTTCGCTTAAGTGCGAAAGGCCCGCTGGAGCCATTACGATTGTGCCCTTAGGCAAAGCATTTAAGTTCCACGTTGCCTCTTCTCTCTCCCTCATGGCGATGTAATCCACCAGGAATGAGGTCTCGAGAGTGATTCATATAAGTTGAATTAACTTGTTTCGTAATCGAGCTAAAATAATATTTGTATAAACTAAAGGCAATATTCACCCTGCAAATTATGTTTGGTTTATTCTTTGTGACCAGGTGAACTTGTGAGACAGTTGGCCCACAGTGTAATACAGGCAATATTCACCTTGCAAATTATGTTTGGTTTATTCTTTGTGACCAGGTAAACTTGTGAGACAGTTGGCCCACAGTGAAATACAGGCAATATTCGCCTTGCAAATTATGTTTGGTTTATTCTTTGTGACCAGGTGAACTTGTGAGACAGTTGGCCCACAGTGTAATACAGGCAATATTCACCTTGCAAATTATGTTTGGTTTATTCTTTGTGACCAGGTGAACTTGTGAGACAGTTGGCCCACAGTGAAATACAGGCAATATTCACCCTGAAGGCAATGCTTCCCACAATACATGATGCTTTGAACTTGGACAAGGAAGTTCATGAAAGAGTAAAGGTACTAGCGAGCAATCAAATACAGTCAAACCTGTCCTAAGCAGCCAGCCAAGGGAATTACAGAAAGTGGCTGCTTAGCACAGTTGGCTGCTTAATAAAGTCGAATGTATCCCGGCGAGAAGAGTTTTCGCCCAGAACAGGTTTTTGCCTAACTGTGGGAATAGCAAGTCGCGAGAGATCACGCAATATTTCACGCTCCAGTTACCGGAATTATAAATAAACATACCTTGTGCACTTCCAATATATTTCTAACCAATCATAGAGATCAGACAGGTAAATAAGCGGTGAAAACTTTAAACCTACCCCAGTTTTCACTAATTTCACTATATCCATTTTATGTCGCCATATAAATATCATTTTTTAAAGAAATTAACAATTTTTTCTCCAAAATGACATGTTCATCGTCTGCCACGCCAATATATTTACAAATAAAAATGTCATAGTCCCACTGCTCCGTGTTTATGAGTTTCGTCCGTTATTACACACAAGGGTTCCTTTTGAATAATATTGATTTTCACCGATTTTCGCCTTCAGGTCCATGTCTTGTCACAGAGGTTCTCCACTGATATACATGGTTTTGTAAACCTAGTTATTCTCTGTTGGACACCGTGTGATGTGTGCGATGGATGGGTCCATTTACGGTTCTGCACCCAGTCAGAGTAATTAGGGGGGATGACGACTTCTTATGCCCTGTGTGTTTGTCTAAGTTAAACTAAATTTTAGTGTTTTAGATACAGTATAAAATACTGTCCAACAAATGAATTTTGAGTGAAAATGATAAATTAAGCCTGTTATTAAAATAAGTCTTCCTTAGTTATAAATATTGTTTTGTTAAAAAAGAACTGTTGCTTACATACTAATGTTCGCACTGTAGGCAATTTCCACAGTTAGGCGAAAACATGTGACGTCATTCCGGATTACTGAGGTACCGCTATTTTGTCAACTTTTCTCAAAATCGGTTTTCTTCGAGATTTTTGTGAATGAATGGTAAAATATTGTTTATTTGGTGACATAAATTGTTTGCAGTGTATGACAATTCTAAGCCTATAGGAGTCCGTTATGTACTACATCTTCGGAAACCAGTAACACTGGAATATAGTAAAACAACATATTGGGAAACTGGCTGCTTAATACAGGTGACCACTAACACAGGTTTCACTGTATGTAAATCAGATAGTACCATGGGTGTACCGGTATTCGATCACCTACGGTTTGACTGTGAACAACTTCTAGTCAGTCTCTTTTATAGCAGATGAAATAATATTACTATGTAAAGTGATCACATTCTTACATTTAATAGGCATAACTAAACTCAGATTGCATAACATCTTTTAAAATAAAACCATAATTTCACTCACATGTAAATTCAAAATGGCGTAAACAATAGGATCTGAGCTTCAGACACCAATCAGATTTCAAGTACCAGAAATGTGTTTGCCGGTATTGTCACATGATTGACATGTGACCTTGTAAAGCCAAGCAGTTGACTTCCCCCATTACAAAAATAAACATATATCTCCAGGTAACGGAGTTTTAAACATATATCTCCAGGTAACGGAATTTTAAACATATATCTCCCGGTAACGGAGTTTTAAACATATACCTCCAGGTAACCAAGTTTTAAACATATATCTCCAGGTAACGGAGTTTTAAACATATATCTCCAGGTAACGGAGTTTTAAACATATATCTCCAGGTAACAGAGTTTTAAACATATAACTCCAGGTAACGGATTTTTAAACATATATCTCCAGGTAACGGAGTTTTAAACATATATCTCCAGGTAACGGAGTTTTAAACATATATCTCCAGGTAACGGAGTTTTAAACATATATCTCCAGGTAACCGAGTTTTAAACATATATCTCCAGGTAACCGAGTTTTAAACATATATCTCCAGGTAACCGAGTTTTAAACATATATCTCCAGGTAACTGAGTTTTAAACATATATCTCCCGGTAATGGAGTTCGAGCCACGCTCAGGCCGTGTCTCATTTATATGAAAAAGTTGGCAGTTTCTTACGGAGGTTGGTGCACCCAAGTACTGGTTAACCGCTGGAGCCTGCCCAGGAAAGGTGCTGTTAGGTAAACTGCCCGCCGGCAATATAGCCCAAAATGGTCCTGATGCAGTCGTAAAACCCGAAATATAACATAACATATTTAGATAGATTATTTAGATAGACAATCGGTTGATTCTGATTGCTCCTACACTTAAAAAATGAATCGCAGGTTAATAGTTTCCATCGGTGTATGAACTACATTGGGCGCGGTTAAAGTGTGTGGAGGTTGAAGGCATCCACTCTAACTTTAAACACAACCTGTGTAGTTCATACCACAATGTAAACTACTATAGGGAAATGACTATTTTGGCTGCTTAACGCAGGTGACCACTTAATGCAGGTGACCACTTAATGCAGGTGACCACTTAATGCAGGTGTGGGTTATCTGGATAAGCCACGGCCACCAATCATCATATAACACTTACATTTTGTTATGTATCATACTTTCCATCATCATCATCATCATCAACATAAGACACCAATAAATGTTGCAGCAATATCAACCTTCTCATCACTCTTGATGAGATCACAATATAGATGTCCACTTTTAAAGGGATGTACGTGGACGAAAGGAACAGTATATATACTACTTATGATAGCTTTCCTCACGATAAACTCACTTTTAAGTGTTGTAACTGGCTATAATATTTGCGGTGTATATTTTGAGGCCCCGACAGATTAATTTTATAACATAACTTCATGGGGGTTTATATAATATATATACCATATTGATAATTATAGGTTTTCAACAAATTAATTATTATTTGATTATCGATAAATCTGCCTGGGCCTCAATTTGTTACTAGTAATGATAGGTAATATAACGCATGATTTGCTCTAAGTTTGCCTGCCAGACTTGTCCATAATCTAGGTCGGCCCAATGTCTTTAAAAGAAGAAAGGTACCAATTAGCCTCCAGCAACACTCGTCATACAACTATCAATTCTATAATTAGGATGTGATCGTAATTGATGGACAAGCTGACAAGTGTCGGCCATTCCAGACTCTATTGGATGATGATGGTTCAGGTTTCCCGGAGAATATCGACATCAACCCAGCAGAGGCCATTCTTACTCTGCCATACAGTAGCGGTACCACAGGGCTACCTAAAGGGGTCATGCTATCACATACAAACATGATTATGAACCTCTTGCAAGCCAAATTGTAAGTAAATTCTTTTTTCTTTATTTCCTTTTTCAAAAGATGCACTTAAACTAGACTATAAATTCTGCATGTACTATACACTGATGCTAGGCAATCAAATCTTTCTTGCATTACTTCAAAATGGCAAACCACTGGAATAACATACAATTCAATAAACTGCAATTAATTAAACCAAATATTGGTAAATCATCTTCTGTTTATCACTCCAACCGTAGAGAGGAAACAGTAGTGTCACGGTTGAGACTTGGACATACCCATTTCACACACTCATTTTTATTGAAGAGAGGATCCACCATGGTGTATACCATGCCATTCCTCTATAAATGTTGAACACATCTTAATTCACTGTGTAGATTTATCACTCGTTCGTCAAAAATATTATACAGTTATGATGATGAAGGAGCTTTTCGACAAAGTTGATTTTAAATACATCATTGCATTTTTAAAAGAATCACATCTTTTCCATAAATTGTAACGTTTTACTGGTTTTTATATACAGTTTTACAACTGACGTTTTTTATCATTTTTACAGATTCATAAATTTTGTTGCAATTGACCTTTCGTCATTACAATTTTGCCACATACATATATTTTTATCTCCATATATTTTTAACTATCTTGTATACAATATACTTAACCTGGCGCGATATAGCCTGAACTGTGCTGAATCGCCGTTAAACCAAATACTCACTCACTATATGCATAATGTATACAATATACTTAACCTGGCGCGATATAGCTTGAACTGTGCTGAAGCGTCGTTAAACCAAATACTCACTCACTCACTCGCTGTAACAACCCTTGAATACAATATACTTAACCTGGCGCGGTATAGCCTGAACTGTGCTGAATCGCAGTTAAACCAAATACTCACTCACTCGTTATGAACCTCTTACAAGCAGTCAATTATTTCTCTTTTTTTTTCTGTTTCTTTCTTTTTTATTTGTAAGTAAATTCTGGTCTGATATTAAACTGTTACTGAAACAGGTATGGGAGTCAACTAATCTATAACAATATTTAGTACGCTCATCAATGCAACCCGGGTTCGATCCTCGGACTGTGAAGTATGCTAGGTTGTACACTGATCTCCAAATCGCACAGGTGGGTTATCTTCTGGTATTCCAGTTTCCTCCCTAACAAAAGACCGCACCATAAACTTTCATCCGTGCCAACGAGAGCGATTAATATAAGTTGTGTCAGCCTTTCTCACTGTAAAAGCTACTATGTGCAGTAAAGCTACACAGTAAAGCTACTATATGCAGTAAAGCTACACAGTAAAGATACTATATGCAGTAAAGCTACTATATGCAGTAAAGCTACTATATGCAGTAAAGCTACTATATGCAGTAAAGCTACACAGTAAAGCTACTATATGCAGTAAAGCTACTATATGCAGTAAAGCTACTATATGTAGTAAAGCTACTAGCAGTAAAGCTACTATATGCAGTAAAGCTACTATATGTAGTAAAGCTACTATATGCAGTAAAGCTACTATATACAGTAAAGCTACTATATACAGTAAAGCTACTATATACAGTAAAGCTACTATATGCAGTAAAGCTACTATATACAGTAAAGCTACTAGCAGTAAAGCTACTATATGCAGTAAAGCTACTATATACAGTAAAGCTACTATATACAGTAAAGCTACTATATGCAGTAAAGCTACAATATACAGTAAAGCTACTAGCAGTAAAGCTACTATATACAGTAAAGCTACTAGCAGTAAAGCTACTATATGCAGTAAAGCTACTATATACAGTAAAGCTACTATATGCAGTAAAGCTACTATATACAGTAAAGCTACTAGCAGTAAAGCTACTATATGCAGTAAAGCTACTATATACAGTAAAGCTACTATATGCAGTAAAGCTACTATATGCAGTAAAGCTACTAGCAGTAAAGCTACTATATGCAGTAAAGCTACTATATACAGTAAAGCTACTAGCAGTAAAGCTACTATATGCAGTAAAGCTACTATATACAGTAAAGCTACTATATACAGTAAAGCTACTAGCAGTAAAGCTACTATATGCAGTAAAGCTACTATATGCAGTAAAGCTACTATATACAGTAAAGCTACAATATACAGTAAAGCTACTATATACAGTAAAGCTACTATATGCAGTAAAGCTACTAGCAGTAAAGCTACTATATGCAGTAAAGCTACTAGCAGTAAAGCTACTATATACAGTAAAGCTACTATATACAGTAAAGCTACTAGCAGTAAAGCTACTATATGCAGTAAAGCTACTATATACAGTAAAGCTACTAGCAGTAAAGCTACTATATACAGTAAAGCTACTATATGCAGTAAAGCTACTAGCAGTAAAGCTACTATATACAGTAAAGCTACTATATACAGTAAAGCTACTAGCAGTAAAGCTACTATATACAGTAAAGCTACTATATACAGTAAAGCTACTAGCAGTAAAGCTACTATATACAGTAAAGCTACTAGCAGTAAAGCTACTATATACAGTAAAGCTACTAGCAGTAAAGCTACAATATACAGTAAAGCTACTAAGCAGTAAAGCTACTATATGCAGTAAAGCTACTATATGCAGTAAAGCTACTATATACAGTAAAGCTACTATATACAGTAAAGCTACTATATGCAGTAAAGCTACTATATACAGTAAAGCTACTAGCAGTAAAGCTACAATATACAGTAAAGCTACTATATACAGTAAAGCTACTATATACAGTAAAGCTACTATATGCAGTAAAGCTACTATATACAGTAAAGCTACTATATGCAGTAAAGCTACTATATACAGTAAAGCTACTATATACAGTAAAGCTACTATATGCAGTAAAGCTACTATATACAGTAAAGCTACTATATGCAGTAAAGCTACTATATACAGTAAAGCTACTATATACAGTAAAGCTACTATATACAGTAAAGCTACTATAGCAGTAAAGCTACTATACAGTAAAGCTACTATATACAGTAAAGCTACTATATACAGTAAAGCTACTATATACAGTAAAGCTACTATATACAGTAAAGCTACTATATACAGTAAAGCCTATATACAGTAAAGCTACTATATGCAGTAAAGCTACTATATACAGTAAAGCTACTATATACAGTAAAGCTACTATATGCAGTAAAGCTACTAGCAGTAAAGCTACTATATACAGTAAAGCTACTAATAGTAAAGCTACTATATGCAGTAAAGCTACTATATACAGTAAAGCTACTATATGCAGTAAAGCTACTATATGCAGTAAAGCTACTATATACAGTAAAGCTACTATATACAGTAAAGCTACTATATACAGTAAAGCTACTATATGCAGTAAAGCTACTAGCAGTAAAGCTACTATATACAGTAAAGCTACTATATACAGTAAAGCTACTATATACAGTAAAGCTACTAGCAGTAAAGCTACTATATACAGTAAAGCTACTATATGCAGTAAAGCTACTATATACAGTAAAGCTACTATATACAGTAAAGCTACTATATGCAGTAAAGCTACTATATACAGTAAAGCTACTAGCAGTAAAGCTACTATATACAGTAAGCTACTACAAAACTATACAGTAAAGCTACTAGCAGTAAAGCTACTATATGCAGTAAAGCTACTATATACAGTAAAGCTACTATATACAGTAAAGCTACTAGCAGTAAAGCTACTATATACAGTAAAGCTACTAGCAGTAAAGCTACAATATACAGTAAAGCTACTATATACAGTAAAGCTACTATATACAGTAAAGCTACTATATGCAGTAAAGCTACTATATGCAGTAAAGCTACTATATGCAGTAAAGCTACTATATGCAGTAAAGCTACTATATACAGTAAAGCTACTAGCAGTAAAGCTACAATATACAGTAAAGCTACTATATACAGTAAAGCTACTAGCAGTAAAGCTACTATATACAGTAAAGCTACTAGCAGTAAAGCTACTATATGCAGTAAAGCTACTATATGCAGTAAAGCTACTATATGCAGTAAAGCTACTATATACAGTAAAGCTACTATATGCAGTAAAGCTACTAGCAGTAAAGCTACTATATACAGTAAAGCTACTATATACAGTAAAGCTACTATATGCAGTAAAGCTACTATATACAGTAAAGCTACTATATACAGTAAAGCTACTAGCAGTAAAGCTACTATATACAGTAAAGCTACTATATACAGTAAAGCTACTATATACAGTAAAGCTACTAGCAGTAAAGCTACTATATACAGTAAAGCTACTATATACAGTAAAGCTACTAGCAGTAAAGCTACTATATACAGTAAAGCTACTATATACAGTAAAGCTACTAGCAGTAAAGCTACTATATACAGTAAAGCTACTAGCAGTAAAGCTACTATATACAGTAAAGCTACTAGCAGTAAAGCTACAATATACAGTAAAGCTACTAGCAGTAAAGCTACTATATACAGTAAAGCTACTAGCAGTAAAGCTACTATATGCAGTAAAGCTACTATATACAGTAAAGCTACTATATGCAGTAAAGCTACTATATACAGTAAAGCTACTATATGCAGTAAAGCTACTATATGCAGTAAAGCTACAATATACAGTAAAGCTACTATATACAGTAAAGCTACTATATACAGTAAAGCTACTAGCAGTAAAGCTACTATATGCAGTAAAGCTACTATATACAGTAAAGCTACTATATACAGTAAAGCTACTATATGCAGTAAAGCTACTATATACAGTAAAGCTACTATATACAGTAAAGCTACTAGCAGTAAAGCTACTAGCAGTAAAGCTACTATATACAGTAAAGCTACTATATACAGTAAAGCTACTAGCAGTAAAGCTACTATATACAGTAAAGCTACTATATGCAGTAAAGCTACTATATACAGTAAAGCTACTATATACAGTAAAGCTACTATATACAGTAAAGCTACTATATACAGTAAAGCTACTATATACAGTAAAGCTACTAGCAGTAAAGCTACTAGCAGTAAAGCTACTATATGCAGTAAAGCTACTAGCAGTAAAGCTACTATATACAGTAAAGCTACTAGCAGTAAAGCTACTATATGCAGTAAAGCTACTATATGCAGTAAAGCTACTATATACAGTAAAGCTACTATATGCAGTAAAGCTACTAGCAGTAAAGCTACTATATGCAGTAAAGCTACTATATACAGTAAAGCTACTATATGCAGTAAAGCTACTATATACAGTAAAGCTACTATATACAGTAAAGCTACTATATACAGTAAAGCTACTATATACAGTAAAGCTACTATATACAGTAAAGCTACTATATACAGTAAAGCTACTATATACAGTAAAGCTACTAGCAGTAAAGCTACTAACAGTAAAGCTACTATATACAGTAAAGCTACTAGCAGTAAAGCTACTATATGCAGTAAAGCTACTATATACAGTAAAGCTACTATATGCAGTAAAGCTACTATATACAGTAAAGCTACTATATACAGTAAAGCTACTATATACAGTAAAGCTACTATATACAGTAAAGCTACTATATACAGTAAAGCTACTAGCAGTAAAGCTACTATATGCAGTAAAGCTACTAGCAGTAAAGCTACTAGCAGTAAAGCTACTATATACAGTAAAGCTACTATATACAGTAAAGCTACTATATACAGTAAAGCTACTAGCAGTAAAGCTACTATATGCAGTAAAGCTACTAGCAGTAAAGCTACTAGCAGTAAAGCTACTATATACAGTAAAGCTACTATATACAGTAAAGCTACTATATACAGTAAAGCTACTAGCAGTAAAGCTACTATATGCAGTAAAGCTACTAGCAGTAAAGCTACTAGCAGTAAAGCTACTATATACAGTAAAGCTACTATATACAGTAAAGCTACTATATACAGTAAAGCTACTAGCAGTAAAGCTACTATATGCAGTAAAGCTACTAGCAGTAAAGCTACTAGCAGTAAAGCTACTATATACAGTAAAGCTACTATATACAGTAAAGCTACTATATACAGTAAAGCTACTAGCAGTAAAGCTACTATATGCAGTAAAGCTACTAGCAGTAAAGCTACTAGCAGTAAAGCTACTAGCAGTAAAGCTACTATATACAGTAAATCTACTATATACAGTAAAGCTACTATATACAGTAAAGCTACTATATACAGTAAAGCTACTAGCAGTAAAGCTACTATATACAGTAAAGCTACTATATACAGTAAAGCTACTATATGCAGTAAAGCTACTATATACAGTAAAGCTACTAGCAGTAAAGCTACTATATACAGTAAAGCTACTAGCAGTAAAGCTACTATATACAGTAAAGCTACTATATGCAGTAAAGCTACTATATGCAGTAAAGCTACTATATACAGTAAAGCTACTATATGCAGTAAAGCTACTATATACAGTAAAGCTACTAGCAGTAAAGCTACAATATGCAGTAAAGCTACTATATGCAGTAAAGCTACTATATACAGTAAAGCTACTATATACAGTAAAGCTACTATATGCAGTAAAGCTACTATATACAGTAAAGCTACTAGCAGTAAAGCTACTATATGCAGTAAAGCTACTATATACAGTAAAGCTACAATATACAGTAAAGCTACTATATACAGTAAAGCTACTATATGCAGTAAAGCTACAATATACAGTAAAGCTACTATATGTAGTAAAGCTACTATATGCAGTAAAGCTACTATATACAGTAAAGCTACTATATGCAGTAAAGCTACTATATACAGTAAAGCTACTAGCAGTAAAGCTACTATATACAGTAAAGCTACAATATACAGTAAAGCTACTATATGCAGTAAAGCTACTATATACAGTAAAGCTACTATATGCAGTAAAGCTACTATATACAGTAAAGCTACTATATACAGTAAAGCTACTATATGCAGTAAAGCTACTATATGCAGTAAAGTTACTAGCAGTAAAGCTACTATATGCAGTAAAGCTACTATATGCAGTAAAGCTACTAGCAGTAAAGCTACTATATACAGTAAAGCTACTAGCAGTAAAGCTACTATATGCAGTAAAGCTACTATATGCAGTAAAGCTACTATATACAGTAAAGCTACTATATGCAGTAAAGCTACTAGCAGTAAAGCTACTATATACAGTAAAGCTACTAGCAGTAAAGCTACTATATGCAGTAAAGCTACTATATGCAGTAAAGCTACTATATGCAGTAAAGCTACTATATGCAGTAAAGCTACTATATGCAGTAAAGCTAATATATGCAGTAAAGCTACTATATACAGTAAAGCTACTATATACAGTAAAGCTACTATATGCAGTAAAGCTACTATATGCAGTAAAGCTACTATATGCAGTAAAGCTACTATATGCAGTAAAGCTACTATATACAGTAAAGCTACTATATACAGTAAAGCTACTAGCAGTAAAGCTACTATATGCAGTAAAGCTACTATATGTAGTAAAGCTACTAGCAGTAAAGCTACTATATGCAGTAAAGCTACTAGCAGTAAAGCTACTATATGCAGTAAAGCTACTATATACAGTAAAGCTACTATATGCAGTAAAGCTACTATATGTAGTAAAGCTACTATATGCAGTAAAGCTACTATATGCAGTAAAGCTACTATATACAGTAAAGCTACTATATACAGTAAAGCTACTATATACAGTAAAGCTACTAGCAGTAAAGCTACTATATACAGTAAAGCTACTATATACAGTAAAGCTACAATATACAGTAAAGCTACTATATGCAGTAAAGCTACTATATACAGTAAAGCTACTATATGTAGTAAAGCTACTATATGCAGTAAAGCTACTATATGTAGTAAAGCTACTATATGCAGTAAAGCTACTATATACAGTAAAGCTACTATATACAGTAAAGCTACTATATGCAGTAAAGCTACTATATACAGTAAAGCTACTATATGCAGTAAAGCTACTATATACAGTAAAGCTACTATATGCAGTAAAGCTACTATATACAGTAAAGCTACTATATGCAGTAAAGCTACTATATACAGTAAAGCTACAATATACAGTAAAGCTACTAGCAGTAAAGCTACTATATACAGTAAAGCTACTATATACAGTAAAGCTACTAGCAGTAAAGCTACTATATACAGTAAAGCTACTAGCAGTAAAGCTACTAGCAGTAAAGCTACTATATGCAGTAAAGCTACTATATACAGTAAAGCTACTATATGCAGTAAAGCTACTATATACAGTAAAGCTACTATATGTAGTAAAGCTACTATATGCAGTAAAGCTACTATATGTAGTAAAGCTACTATATGCAGTAAAGCTACTATATACAGTAAAGCTACTATATGCAGTAAAGCTACTATATACAGTAAAGCTACTATATGCAGTAAAGCTACTATATGCAGTAAAGCTACACAGTAAAGCTACTATATGAAGTAAAGCTACACAGTAAAGCTACTATATACAGTAAAGCTACTATATACAGTAAAGCTACTATATACAGTAAAGCTACTATATACAGTAAAGCTACTAGCAGTAAAGCTACTAGCAGTAAAGCTACTATATGCAGTAAAGCTACTATATACAGTAAAGCTACAATATACAGTAAAGCTACTATATACAGTAAAGCTACTATATGCAGTAAAGCTACTATATACAGTAAAGCTACTATATGCAGTAAAGCTACTATATACAGTAAAGCTACTATATGCAGTAAAGCTACTATATGCAGTAAAGCTACTATATACAGTAAAGCTACTATATACAGTAAAGCTACTATATACAGTAAAGCTACTATATACAGTAAAGCTACTATATGCAGTAAAGCTACTATATACAGTAAAGCTACTATATACAGTAAAGCTACTATATGCAGTAAAGCTACTATATACAGTAAAGCTACTATATACAGTAAAGCTACTATATGTAGTAAAGCTACTAGCAGTAAAGCTACTATATGCAGTAAAGCTACTATATACAGTAAAGCTACTATATACAGTAAAGCTACTATATACAGTAAAGCTACTAGCAGTAAAGCTACTATATGCAGTAAAGCTACTATATACAGTAAAGCTACTATATGCAGTAAAGCTACTATATACAGTAAAGCTACTAGCAGTAAAGCTACTATATACAGTAAAGCTACTATATACAGTAAAGCTACTATATACAGTAAAGCTACTATATACAGTAAAGCTACTATATGCAGTAAAGCTACTATATGCAGTAAAGCTACTATATACAGTAAAGCTACTATATACAGTAAAGCTACTATATACAGTAAAGCTACTATATACAGTAAAGCTACTAGCAGTAAAGCTACTATATGCAGTAAAGCTACTAGCAGTAAAGCTACTAGCAGTAAAGCTACTATATGCAGTAAAGCTACTAGCAGTAAAGCTACTAGCAGTAAAGCTACTATATGCAGTAAAGCTACTATATACAGTAAAGCTACTATATGCAGTAAAGCTACTATATACAGTAAAGCTACTATATGTAGTAAAGCTACTATATGCAGTAAAGCTACTATATACAGTAAAGCTACTATATACAGTAAAGCTACTATATGCAGTAAAGCTACTATATACAGTAAAGCTACTATATGCAGTAAAGCTACTATATACAGTAAAGCTACTATATGCAGTAAAGCTACTATATGCAGTAAAGCTACTATATGCAGTAAAGCTACTATATGCAGTAAAGCTACTATATACAGTAAAGCTACTATATGCAGTAAAGCTACTATATACAGTAAAGCTACTATATACAGTAAAGCTACTATATACAGTAAAGCTACTATATGCAGTAAAGCTACTATATGCAGTAAAGCTACTATATGCAGTAAAGCTACTATATACAGTAAAGCTACTATATGCAGTAAAGCTACTAGCAGTAAAGCTACTATATGCAGTAAAGCTACTATATGCAGTAAAGCTACTATATACAGTAAAGCTACAATATACAGTAAAGCTACTAGCAGTAAAGCTACTATATACAGTAAAGCTACTATATACAGTAAAGCTACTAGCAGTAAAGCTACAATATACAGTAAAGCTACTATATACAGTAAAGCTACTATATACAGTAAAGCTACTATATGCAGTAAAGCTACTATATGCAGTAAAGCTACTATATGCAGTAAAGCTACTATATACAGTAAAGCTACTATATGCAGTAAAGCTACTAGCAGTAAAGCTACTATATGCAGTAAAGCTACTATATGCAGTAAAGCTACTATATACAGTAAAGCTACAATATACAGTAAAGCTACTAGCAGTAAAGCTACTATATACAGTAAAGCTACTATATACAGTAAAGCTACTAGCAGTAAAGCTACAATATACAGTAAAGCTACTATATACAGTAAAGCTACTATATACAGTAAAGCTACTATATACAGTAAAGCTACTATATACAGTAAAGCTACTATATACAGTAAAGCTACTAGCAGTAAAGCTACTATATGCAGTAAAGCTACTATATGCAGTAAAGCTACTATATACAGTAAAGCTACTATATACAGTAAAGCTACTATATACAGTAAAGCTACTATATACAGTAAAGCTACTAGCAGTAAAGCTACTATATGCAGTAAAGCTACTAGCAGTAAAGCTACTAGCAGTAAAGCTACTATATGCAGTAAAGCTACTAGCAGTAAAGCTACTAGCAGTAAAGCTACTATATGCAGTAAAGCTACTATATACAGTAAAGCTACTATATGCAGTAAAGCTACTATATGTAGTAAAGCTACTATATGCAGTAAAGCTACTATATACAGTAAAGCTACTATATACAGTAAAGCTACTATATGCAGTAAAGCTACTATATACAGTAAAGCTACTATATGCAGTAAAGCTACTATATACAGTAAAGCTACTATATGCAGTAAAGCTACTATATGCAGTAAAGCTACTATATGCAGTAAAGCTACTATATGCAGTAAAGCTACTATATACAGTAAAGCTACTATATGCAGTAAAGCTACTATATACAGTAAAGCTACTATATACAGTAAAGCTACTATATACAGTAAAGCTACTATATGCAGTAAAGCTACTATATGCAGTAAAGCTACTATATACAGTAAAGCTACTATATGCAGTAAAGCTACTATATACAGTAAAGCTACTATATGCAGTAAAGCTACTATATGCAGTAAAGCTACTATATACAGTAAAGCTACTATATACAGTAAAGCTACTATATACAGTAAAGCTACTATATACAGTAAAGCTACTATATGCAGTAAAGCTACTATATACAGTAAAGCTACTATATACAGTAAAGCTACTATATGCAGTAAAGCTACTATATACAGTAAAGCTACTATATACAGTAAAGCTACTAGCAGTAAAGCTACTAGCAGTAAAGCTACTATATGCAGTAAAGCTACTAGCAGTAAAGCTACTATATACAGTAAAGCTACTAGCAGTAAAGCTACTATATGCAGTAAAGCTACTATATGCAGTAAAGCTACTATATACAGTAAAGCTACTATATACAGTAAAGCTACTATATACAGTAAAGCTACTATATACAGTAAAGCTACTATATACAGTAAAGCTACTATATGCAGTAAAGCTACTATATACAGTAAAGCTACTATATACAGTAAAGCTACTATATACAGTAAAGCTACTAGCAGTAAAGCTACTATATACAGTAAAGCTACTAACAGTAAAGCTATAGCAGTAAAGCTACTATATACAGTAAAGCTACTATATACAGTAAAGCTACTATATACAGTAAAGCTACTAGCAGTAAAGCTACTATATGCAGTAAAGCTACTAGCAGTAAAGCTACTAGCAGTAAAGCTACTAGCAGTAAAGCTACTATATACAGTAAAGCTACTATATACAGTAAAGCTACTATATACAGTAAAGCTACTATATACAGTAAAGCTACTAGCAGTAAAGCTACTATATACAGTAAAGCTATATACAGTAAAGCTACTATATGCAGTAAAGCTACTATATACAGTAAAGCTACTGCAGTAAAGCTACTATATACAGTAAAGCTACTAGCAGTAAAGCTACTATATACAGTAAAGCTACTATATGCAGTAAAGCTACTATATGCAGTAAAGCTACTATATACAGTAAAGCTACTATATGCAGTAAAGCTACTATATACAGTAAAGCTACTAGCAGTAAAGCTACTATATGCAGTAAAGCTACTATATGCAGTAAAGCTACTATATACAGTAAAGCTACTATACAGTAAAGCTACTATATGCAGTAAAGCTACTATATACAGTAAAGCTACTAGCAGTAAAGCTACTATATGCAGTAAAGCTACTATATACAGTAAAGCTACAATATACAGTAAAGCTACTATATACAGTAAAGCTACTATATGCAGTAAAGCTACTATATACAGTAAAGCTACTATATAGTAAAGCTACTATATGCAGTAAAGCTACTATATACAGTAAAGCTACTATATGCAGTAAAGCTACTATATACAGTAAAGCTACTAGCAGTAAAGCTACTATATACAGTAAAGCTACTATATACAGTAAAGCTACTATATGCAGTAAAGCTACTATATACAGTAAAGCTACTATATGCAGTAAAGCTACTATATACAGTAAAGCTACTATATACAGTAAAGCTACTATATGCAGTAAAGCTACTATATGCAGTAAAGTTACTAGCAGTAAAGCTACTATATGCAGTAAAGCTACTATATGCAGTAAAGCTACTAGCAGTAAAGCTACTATATACAGTAAAGCTACTAGCAGTAAAGCTACTATATGCAGTAAAGCTACTATATGCAGTAAAGCTACTATATACAGTAAAGCTACTATATGCAGTAAAGCTACTAGCAGTAAAGCTACTATATACAGTAAAGCTACTAGCAGTAAAGCTACTATATGCAGTAAAGCTACTATATGCAGTAAAGCTACTATATGCAGTAAAGCTACTATATGCAGTAAAGCTACTATATGCAGTAAAGCTAATATATGCAGTAAAGCTACTATATACAGTAAAGCTACTATATACAGTAAAGCTACTATATGCAGTAAAGCTACTATATGCAGTAAAGCTACTATATGCAGTAAAGCTACTATATGCAGTAAAGCTACTATATACAGTAAAGCTACTATATACAGTAAAGCTACTAGCAGTAAAGCTACTATATGCAGTAAAGCTACTATATGTAGTAAAGCTACTAGCAGTAAAGCTACTATATGCAGTAAAGCTACTAGCAGTAAAGCTACTATATGCAGTAAAGCTACTATATACAGTAAAGCTACTATATGCAGTAAAGCTACTATATGTAGTAAAGCTACTATATGCAGTAAAGCTACTATATGCAGTAAAGCTACTATATACAGTAAAGCTACTATATACAGTAAAGCTACTATATACAGTAAAGCTACTAGCAGTAAAGCTACTATATACAGTAAAGCTACTATATACAGTAAAGCTACAATATACAGTAAAGCTACTATATGCAGTAAAGCTACTATATACAGTAAAGCTACTATATGTAGTAAAGCTACTATATGCAGTAAAGCTACTATATGTAGTAAAGCTACTATATGCAGTAAAGCTACTATATACAGTAAAGCTACTATATACAGTAAAGCTACTATATGCAGTAAAGCTACTATATACAGTAAAGCTACTATATGCAGTAAAGCTACTATATACAGTAAAGCTACTATATGCAGTAAAGCTACTATATACAGTAAAGCTACTATATGCAGTAAAGCTACTATATACAGTAAAGCTACAATATACAGTAAAGCTACTAGCAGTAAAGCTACTATATACAGTAAAGCTACTATATACAGTAAAGCTACTAGCAGTAAAGCTACTATATACAGTAAAGCTACTAGCAGTAAAGCTACTAGCAGTAAAGCTACTATATGCAGTAAAGCTACTATATACAGTAAAGCTACTATATGCAGTAAAGCTACTATATACAGTAAAGCTACTATATGTAGTAAAGCTACTATATGCAGTAAAGCTACTATATGCAGTAAAGCTACTATATGTAGTAAAGCTACTATATGCAGTAAAGCTACTATATACAGTAAAGCTACTATATGCAGTAAAGCTACTATATACAGTAAAGCTACTATATGCAGTAAAGCTACTATATGCAGTAAAGCTACACAGTAAAGCTACTATATGAAGTAAAGCTACACAGTAAAGCTACTATATACAGTAAAGCTACTATATACAGTAAAGCTACTATATACAGTAAAGCTACTATATACAGTAAAGCTACTAGCAGTAAAGCTACTAGCAGTAAAGCTACTATATGCAGTAAAGCTACTATATACAGTAAAGCTACAATATACAGTAAAGCTACTATATACAGTAAAGCTACTATATGCAGTAAAGCTACTATATACAGTAAAGCTACTATATGCAGTAAAGCTACTATATACAGTAAAGACTATATGCAGTAAAGCTACTATATGCAGTAAAGCTACTATATACAGTAAAGCTACTATATACAGTAAAGCTACTATATACAGTAAAGCTACTATATACAGTAAAGCTACTATATGCAGTAAAGCTACTATATACAGTAAAGCTACTATATACAGTAAAGCTACTATATGCAGTAAAGCTACTATATACAGTAAAGCTACTATATACAGTAAAGCTACTATATGTAGTAAAGCTACTAGCAGTAAAGCTACTATATGCAGTAAAGCTACTATATACAGTAAAGCTACTATATACAGTAAAGCTACTATATACAGTAAAGCTACTAGCAGTAAAGCTACTATATGCAGTAAAGCTACTATATACAGTAAAGCTACTATATGCAGTAAAGCTACTATATACAGTAAAGCTACTAGCAGTAAAGCTACTATATACAGTAAAGCTACTATATACAGTAAAGCTACTATATACAGTAAAGCTACTATATACAGTAAGCTACTAGCAGTAAAGCTACTATATGCAGTAAAGCTACTATATGCAGTAAAGCTACTATATACAGTAAAGCTACTATATACAGTAAAGCTACTATATACAGTAAAGCTACTATATACAGTAAAGCTACTAGCAGTAAAGCTACTATATGCAGTAAAGCTACTAGCAGTAAAGCTACTAGCAGTAAAGCTACTATATGCAGTAAAGCTACTAGCAGTAAAGCTACTAGCAGTAAAGCTACTATATGCAGTAAAGCTACTATATACAGTAAAGCTACTATATGCAGTAAAGCTACTATATACAGTAAAGCTACTATATGTAGTAAAGCTACTATATGCAGTAAAGCTACTATATACAGTAAAGCTACTATATACAGTAAAGCTACTATATGCAGTAAAGCTACTATATACAGTAAAGCTACTATATGCAGTAAAGCTACTATATACAGTAAAGCTACTATATGCAGTAAAGCTACTATATGCAGTAAAGCTACTATATGCAGTAAAGCTACTATATGCAGTAAAGCTACTATATACAGTAAAGCTACTATATCAGTAAAGCTACTAACAGTAAAGCTATATTACAGTAAAGCTATATATACAGTAAAGCTACTAGCAGTAAAGCTACTATATGCAGTAAAGCTACTATATGCAGTAAAGCTACTATATACAGTAAAGCTACTATATGCAGTAAAGCTACTAGCAGTAAAGCTACTATATGCAGTAAAGCTACTATATGCAGTAAAGCTACTATACAGTAAAGCTACAATATACAGTAAAGCTACTAGCAGTAAAGCTACTATATACAGTAAAGCTACTATATACAGTAAAGCTACTATATACAGTAAAGCTACTATATACAGTAAAGCTACTATATACAGTAAAGCTACTATATACAGTAAAGCTACTATATGCAGTAAAGCTACTATATGCAGTAAAGCTACTATATGCAGTAAAGCTACTATATACAGTAAAGCTACTAGCAGTAAAGCTACTAGCAGTAAAGCTACTACAGTAAAGCTACTAGCAGTAAAGCTACTATATACAGTAAAGCTACTATATACAGTAAAGCTACTAAACAGTAAAGCTACATATACAGTAAAGCTACTATATGCAGTAAAGCTACTATATACAGTAAAGCTACTATATGCAGTAAAGCTACTATATGCAGTAAAGCTACTATATGCAGTAAAGCTACTATATGCAGTAAAGCTACTATATACAGTAAAGCTACTATATACAGTAAAGCTACTATATGCAGTAAAGCTACTATATGCAGTAAAGCTACTATATGCAGTAAAGCTACTATATACAGTAAAGCTACTATATCAGTAAAGCTACTAGCAGTAAAGCTACTATATACAGTAAAGCTACTATATACAGTAAAGCTACTAGCAGTAAAGCTACAATATACAGTAAAGCTACTATATACAGTAAAGCTACTATATACAGTAAAGCTACTATATGCAGTAAAGCTACTATATACAGTAAAGCTACTATATGTAGTAAAGCTACTATATGCAGTAAAGCTACTATATGTAGTAAAGCTACTATATGCAGTAAAGCTACTATATACAGTAAAGCTACTATATGCAGTAAAGCTACTATATACAGTAAAGCTACTATATGCAGTAAAGCTACTATATGCAGTAAAGCTACACAGTAAAGCTACTATATGCAGTAAAGCTACACAGTAAAGCTACTATATACAGTAAAGCTACTATATACAGTAAAGCTACTATATGCAGTAAAGCTACTATATACAGTAAAGCTACTAGCAGTAAAGCTACTAGCAGTAAAGCTACTATATGCAGTAAAGCTACTATATACAGTAAAGCTACAATATACAGTAAAGCTACTATATACAGTAAAGCTACTATATGCAGTAAAGCTACTATATACAGTAAAGCTACTATATGCAGTAAAGCTACTATATACAGTAAAGCTACTATATGCAGTAAAGCTACTATATGCAGTAAAGCTACTATATACAGTAAAGCTACTATATACAGTAAAGCTACTATATACAGTAAAGCTACTATATACAGTAAAGCTACTATATGCAGTAAAGCTACTATATACAGTAAAGCTACTATATACAGTAAAGCTACTATATGCAGTAAAGCTACTATATACAGTAAAGCTACTATATACAGTAAAGCTACTATATGTAGTAAAGCTACTAGCAGTAAAGCTACTATATGCAGTAAAGCTACTATATACAGTAAAGCTACTATATACAGTAAAGCTACTATATACAGTAAAGCTACTAGCAGTAAAGCTACTATATGCAGTAAAGCTACTATATACAGTAAAGCTACTATATGCAGTAAAGCTACTATATACAGTAAAGCTACTAGCAGTAAAGCTACTATATACAGTAAAGCTACTATATACAGTAAAGCTACTATATACAGTAAAGCTACTATATACAGTAAAGCTACTATATGCAGTAAAGCTACTATATACAGTAAAGCTACTATATGCAGTAAAGCTACTATATACAGTAAAGCTACTATATACAGTAAAGCTACTATATACAGTAAAGCTACTATATACAGTAAAGCTACTAGCAGTAAAGCTACTATATGCAGTAAAGCTACTAGCAGTAAAGCTACTAGCAGTAAAGCTACTATATGCAGTAAAGCTACTAGCAGTAAAGCTACTAGCAGTAAAGCTACTATATGCAGTAAAGCTACTATATACAGTAAAGCTACTATATGCAGTAAAGCTACTATATACAGTAAAGCTACTATATACAGTAAAGCTACTATATGCAGTAAAGCTACTATATGCAGTAAAGCTACTATATGCAGTAAAGCTACTATATACAGTAAAGCTACTATATGCAGTAAAGCTACTAGCAGTAAAGCTACTATATGCAGTAAAGCTACTATATGCAGTAAAGCTACTATATACAGTAAAGCTACAATATACAGTAAAGCTACTAGCAGTAAAGCTACTATATACAGTAAAGCTACTATATACAGTAAAGCTACTAGCAGTAAAGCTACAATATACAGTAAAGCTACTATATACAGTAAAGCTACTATATACAGTAAAGCTACTATATGCAGTAAAGCTACTATATGCAGTAAAGCTACTATATGCAGTAAAGCTACTATATACAGTAAAGCTACTATATGCAGTAAAGCTACTAGCAGTAAAGCTACTATATGCAGTAAAGCTACTATATGCAGTAAAGCTACTATATACAGTAAAGCTACAATATACAGTAAAGCTACTAGCAGTAAAGCTACTATATACAGTAAAGCTACTATATACAGTAAAGCTACTAGCAGTAAAGCTACAATATACAGTAAAGCTACTATATACAGTAAAGCTACTATATACAGTAAAGCTACTATATGCAGTAAAGCTACTATATGCAGTAAAGCTACTATATGCAGTAAAGCTACTATATACAGTAAAGCTACTAGCAGTAAAGCTACTATATACAGTAAAGCTACTATATACAGTAAAGCTACTAGCAGTAAAGCTACAATATACAGTAAAGCTACTATATACAGTAAAGCTACTATATACAGTAAAGCTACTATATGCAGTAAAGCTACTATATGCAGTAAAGCTACTATATACAGTAAAGCTACTAGCAGTAAAGCTACTATATACAGTAAAGCTACTATATGCAGTAAAGCTACTATATGCAGTAAAGCTACTATATACAGTAAAGCTACTATATGCAGTAAAGCTACTATATACAGTAAAGCTACTATATACAGTAAAGCTACTATATGCAGTAAAGCTACTAGCAGTAAAGCTACTATATACAGTAAAGCTACTATATGCAGTAAAGCTACTATATACAGTAAAGCTACTATATACAGTAAAGCTACTAGCAGTAAAGCTACTATATACAGTAAAGCTACTATATACAGTAAAGCTACTAGCAGTAAAGCTACTATATGCAGTAAAGCTACTATATACAGTAAAGCTACTGCAGTAAAGCTACTATATACAGTAAAGCTACTATATACAGTAAAGCTACTAGCAGTAAAGCTACTATATGCAGTAAAGCTACTATATACAGTAAAGCTACTATATACAGTAAAGCTACTAGCAGTAAAGCTACTATATACAGTAAAGCTACTATATACAGTAAAGCTACTATATACAGTAAAGCTACTATATACAGTAAAGCTACTATATACAGTAAAGCTACTAGCAGTAAAGCTACAATATACAGTAAAGCTACTAGCAGTAAAGCTACTATATACAGTAAAGCTACTATATACAGTAAAGCTACTAGCAGTAAAGCTACTATATACAGTAAAGCTACTAGCAGTAAAGCTACTATATACAGTAAAGCTACTATATGCAGTAAAGCTACAATATACAGTAAAGCTACTATATATAGTAAAGCTACTATATGCAGTAAAGCTACTATATGCAGTAAAGCTACTATATGCAGTAAAGCTACTATATATAGTAAAGCTACTATATGCAGTAAAGCTACTATATGCAGTAAAGCTACTATATGCAGTAAAGCCCTCCCTTCCCCCTGCCCCGAGTCACCCATACATTCCTTTACTTTAGGGGTCCAATGAAGTTCCGGACTGGTGAAGACATTCTGATGGGGTTACTGCCCTTCTACCACATCTACGGCTTGATGGTGTTGCAGTTTGGCACTCTGACACAGGGGGTGAAGATGGTGATACACCCAAAGTTTGAGCCTGAGGTTTTTCTACAGTCGATACAGGACTACCAGGTAACAGATTATCCCTGATTACATCTAGCTTGTCTATGCATGCCACACCAAATATACAATACCAGGTAACAGATTATCCCTGTTTACATCTAGCTTGTCTATGCATGCCACACCAAATATACAATACCAAGTAACAGATTATCCCTGTTTACATCTAGCTTGTCTATGTACGTCACACCAAATATACAATACCAAGTAACAGATTATCCCTGTTTACATCTAGCTTGTCTATGTACGTCACACCAAATATACAATACCAAGTAACAGATTATCCCTGTTTACATCTAGCTTGTCTATGCACACCACACCAAATATACAAATCTACTTAGTATATAAAATTATGTTCCTTATATTTGAAACCAAACGACCCAGTTTCAAATAACTTCTCACATATTTTCACCATATTGAGTCCTTGCGACATATATGTAGATCCAGGCCCATTACTGCTTGTCTAAACTGAGATTTCATAACATTTTTTAAAATAAACTACGCTTTCACTTGCTAGTGATTTCAACATTGTGTCGAAAAAAGACCTATTTTCAGCGGACCTATGAAAATGTTGATTACAGTTAAGTTCCAAAAAGCTAATTAACATTGGGCATAATAATAATTGTTGATTTAACACCAGCAAATTATGATTACTCTTCTTCAATATGACAATATGAGGTATGCTGTGACATGGAGAGAAATGTCACTTAAATGTGGAGAGTGGCACACCATACTGTCTGGCTGATGTTTTTTGCTGGCAAACCCATGTCTCTAACAGCCTGGTATGCATTTGTCAGTGCAGTTGGTGAATATAGACGCCAGGTTGGAGTTGAAAAAAAGATGAATATCATAGGCAATATTATTTTGGAAGAAAAATTGACACCCTTTCGAAATAAAATGTGATTATTTACCTGCTTTTTGCAGGTTTTCTCTTTGAAAACTTCTAACATGTACCTCATGCATAAAGCACCTGCTAATGACAGCCATGACGTGATTCATGTGCCAGAAGCAAACAAAATCTTGTGAATAATCAATGGAGCAGAAAATGACGATGCACCAAATCATGACGATTTAGGATATGAAGTAATATATTTACAGAGTTATAAGTCACTGTAAATAAATAGAAGATACCTGTCTGTTTCTGTGTATGATCAGATTTTCTTTTATGTTTTCGACTGAATTGATAAGAGTGTTCTCAGTGAAAGAAAACTATATATGAAACAGTGATAGATGGCATTTTCCCTGTCACTGCGTGAGTTTCGTATTCCTCCACGGTTGGATGTACTTTTGTATTTTAGAGATTTTCTGACAATCATGAATAGTTAATTATAAAGTAATATATTCTAATGAATTTGTTTTGTCTGTAGTTTTTAATTTCGACAGCAAACAGAAACTGATTTGAAAATTATACCAGAACTATTTCTTATTACGGACGAATATAGACAACAGGTTGGAGTTGAAACAAAAGGATGAAACTGAATTAGCGTAATTAGTAGGCATGGCAACGAATATTCGCTCGGACATCCGAATATCCGAATACTAGAATTATTCGGAAAAAATATTATATAATTTGCAAATATAAAATAACTGTCAGATACATTGTTTTCTTTTGAAACCATCATAAAACATTCCAATACAAAAGAAATCACTCCAGGATGTGTGAATAAACCATGTTAATTGACACTCTGCCATGTAATCGGATAATTACAGTAGGTGCTAAGGTAGGTAGTGTTTAATTATGATGTCAAAACTGTTTAGACGAGTTAGTTTGCAGCAACAACCACCCCATGTATCTTACATTTTTAATTAATTGCTCAATATTGATATGCACCGCATATAGTGGGTTGCATTTATATGTTATTGAGGTAAAGTGTGTACCTTTGGTATGTTTGCATAGACCGTGCATGTCGTGCGATAATCCAAGACTTCCGAGGTCGTATAATTTTGTGTGAAGTATGAGACAAGTCACCATACGTTAAATATGTATGCCGACCTGGTTATGTTTGCAGGCCAGCTTACACATGAAACACATAATGCTTGCCCGTTCAAATCCGATCTATTCTGTCGCCTTTTGCACCAGTTTTCCTTGCGCTTGTGTCCGGTTTATGTCTCATGTTTCCACGATGTCTGTTTATTTGACTATGTTTAAGCTTGTACCGTAGAGGAATCGTAATCCGACGATGAATATTGTGCTTATATGTGAAATGTAGCACATTGTCTATATTTATGCCAAGTAGTATTATTTAATTCGCTTGAGAACCACCCATTGTAAATCGTAAAAGAAAATTTCTCTCTGACCAGTTTTGGAACCATGGATCCCATCTTTAACATTGTATTCTGGTAGATTTATTGATGCGTCATAGTTAAGCAAGGCACATCGTAGAACATTGAACTATGAAGAGATCGATAACCTTTGAACCGTTAAATGTATTACCATATTAAGTTTAATAGTAGGCCATTTAATATTGCTTGTATGTCAGATTTTTAGTAGCTGCCATTTTTGTTCTATCGCTAGTGTGGCGTCGCCTAGCGATTTTGGGACATTCGACCAATTTTGGGTCGCAACCACTTTTGGTCGCTACCAATTTTGGGTCCGGTCGACACCACTCGAACTCCGGACCTTTCGCACCTGGAGCGAACGCGCATTCACTGTGCTATCACGACTTCCACTTGTCATTGTCTAATTATAAATTTAAGTAACATGAGTGGATGCAATGTGTCTGTAATATTTCTAAGGAATTTACTCATCTAAGCAGTTTTGACATCATAATTGAACACCTTGGCACCTACTGTAATTATCCAATTACATGGCAGAGAGTCAATTTAAATTATTTTAAACACTTGTCATGTCATGTCACAACATGGTTTATTCAAACATTCTGGGGCAATTTCTATTGTATTGGAAGGTTTTATGATGGCTTCAAATTGTAAAAGAAAGCAACGTATCGGATTTATGACAGGTTATTTCATTTTTGCAAATATTATATTTTTTTCGAATACTGGAATAGTATTCGGATATTCGGACGCAAGAGCGAATATTCGAATATCCGTTGCCATCCCTAATATTTACATATTTTCGAAATAACGTATTATATTTATCTACTCTGCGTATTTCGGTTTGAAAACTTCCATCTTGTATCCGATATTCATAAGCACCTGCTAATGTCCCATAATAAATCATTTTCCAAGTTGTCATTGTCTGTTATAACACTTGATATAAAAAATACAACAAATACAAAACAAAAAAGTTATGAAAATAACATTTATATAGGAAAATGTGATGAGAAATTGTGGACGTATAATGGTGCAATAACAGTGCAGTCATAAACTGATACTCGCTTAAGATGAGCTGTTTATCAAATTATTGAGTAATTGCCAATTAGTGTGTACCTGTATTGAACACATTGTAATTACTGTCACGATAAACACCATCAACGATCTTTATTGATTGCTTGCACAGACACGACTGTAAATCTTTGATCAGATAAATGTGCTGAATGAAAATCGCAATTCGGCGGCAAACTGGCACTTTGACATAACGAGTATGAAATACTGCTTATTTATATTGAAAGGACCAGAAAAGGAATTCAATAAAATGGAAAATTTGACATAACAAAATGTGACATAAACGGAACCAGTTATACATGTATGTAAAATGATAGTATTTGAATCGGGGCTTTGACCAGACTTTGACATAACCAGTGAATTTGACACAACCGACTTTAAGATTAATGAAAATTTAATTGAAAATCTTCAAATTCGCGAAATAAAGTATTTGCCAAATTATAGTATTTTACATTTACAGTAAACACGATAAATATGGTAACAGTAACCAGTAGACTGATGTGATTGTAGTAATTAATCTAGCCTGGAAACAGTAACCAGTAGACTGATGTGATTGTAGTAATTAATCTAACCTGGGAACAGTAGACTGATGTGATTGTAGTAATTAATCTAGCCTGGGAACAGTAACCAGTAGACTGATGTGATTGTAGTAATTAATCTAGCCTGGGAACAGTAACCAGTAGACTGATGTGATTGTAGTAATTAATCTAGCCTGGGAACAGTAACCAGTAGACTGATGTGATTGTAGTAATTAATCTAGCCCGGGAACAGTAACCAGTAGACTGATGTGATTGTAGTAATTAATCTAGCCTGGGAATAGTAGACTGATGTGATTGTAGTAATTAATCTAGCCTGGGAACAGTAGACTGATGTGATTGTAGTAATTAATCTAGCCTGGGAACAGTAGACTGATGTGATTGTAGTAATTAATCTAGCCTGGGAACAGTAACCAGTAGACTGATGTGATTGTAGTAATTAATCTAGCCTGGGAACAGTAACCAGTAGACTGATGTGATTGTAGTAATTAATCTAGCCTGGAAACAGTAGACTGATGTGATTGTAGTAATTAATCTAGCCTGGGAACAGTAGACTGATGTGATTGTAGTAATTAATCTAGCCTGGGAACAGTAACCAGTAGACTGATGTGATTGTAGTAATTAATCTAGCCTGGGAACAGTAACCAGTAGATTGATGTGATTGTAGTAATTAATCTAGCCTGGGAACAGTAACCAGTAGACTGATGTGATTGTAGTAATTAATCTAGCCTGGGAACAGTAACCAGTAGACTGATGTGATTGTAGTAATTAATCTAGCCTGGAAACAGTAGACTGATGTGATTGTAGTAATTAATCTAGCCTGGGAACAGTAGACAGATGTGATTGTAGTAATTAATCTAGCCTGGGAACAGTAGACTGATGTGATTGTAGTAATTAATCTAGCCTGGAAACAGTAACCAGTAGACTGATGTGATTGTAGTAATTAATCTAGCCTGGGAACAGTAACCAGTAGACTGATGTGATTGTAGTAATTAATCTAGCCAGGGAACAGTAGACTGATGTGATTGTAGTAATTAATCTAGCCTGGGAACAGTAGACTGATGTGATTGTAGTAATTAATCTAGCCTGGGAACAGTAGACTGATGTGATTGTAGTAATTAATCTAGCCTGGGAACAGTAGACTGATGTGATTGTAGTAATTAATCTAGCCTGGGAACAGTAGACTGATGTGATTGTAGTAATTAATCTAGCCTGGGAACAGTAGACTGATGTGATTGTAGTAATTAATCTAGCCTGGGAACAGTAGACTGATGTAATTGTAGTATTTAATCTAGCCTGGGAACAGTAGACTGATGTGATTGTAGTAATTAATCTAGCCTGGGAACAGTAACTAGTAGACTGATGTGATTGTAGTAATTAATATAGCCTGGGAACAGTAACCAGTAGACTGATGTGATTGTAGTAATTAATCTAGCCTGGAAACAGTAACCAGTGGACTGATGTGATTGTAGTAATTAATCTAGCCTGGGAACAGTAACCAGTAGACTGATGTGATTGTAGTAATTAATCTAGCCTGGAAACAGTAACCAGTAGACTGATGTGATTGTAGTAATTAATCTAGCCTAGAAACAGTAACCAGTAGACTGATGTGATTGTAGTAATTAATCTAGCCTGGGAACAGTAACCAGTAGACTGATGTGATTGTAGTAATTAATCTAGCCTGGGAACAGTAGACTGATGTGATTGTAGTAATTAATCTAGCCTGGGAACAGTAGACTGATGTGATTGTAGTAATTAATCTAGCCTGGGAACAGTAGACTGATGTGATTGTAGTAATTAATCTAGCCTGGGAACAGTAACCAGTAGACTGATGTGATTGTAGTAATTAATCTAGCCTGGGAACAGTAACCAGTAGACTGATGTGATTGTAGTAATTAATCTAGCCTGGGAACAGTAACCAGTAGATTGATGTGATTGTAGTAATTAATCTAGCCTTGGAACAGTAGACTGATGTGATTGTAGTAATTAATCTAGCCTGGGAACTGTAGACTGATGTGATTGTAGTAATTAATCTAGCCTGGGAACAGTAACCAGTAGACTGATGTGATTGTAGTAATTAATCTAGCCTGGGAACAGTAACCAGTAGACTGATGTGATTGTAGTAATTAATCTAGCCTGGGAACAGTAACCAGTAGACTGATGTGATTGTAGTAATTAATCTAGCCTGGGAACAGTAACCAGTAGACTGATGTGATTGTAGTAATTAATCTAGCCTGGGAACCAGTAGATTGATGTGATTGTAGTAATTAATCTAGCCTGGGAACAGTAGACTGATGTGATTGTAGTAATTAATCTAGCCTTGGAACAGTAGACTGATGTGATTGTAGTAATTAATCTAGCCTGGGAACAGTAGACTGATGTGATTGTAGTAATTAATCTAGCCTGGGAACAGTAACCAGTAGACTGATGTGATTGTAGTAATTAATCTAGCCTGGGAACAGTAACCAGTAGACTGATGTGATTGTAGTAATTAATCTAGCCTGGGAACAGTAACCAGTAGACTGATGTGATTGTAGTAATTAATCTAGCCTGGGAACAGTAACCAGTAGATTGATGTGATTGTAGTAATTAATCTAGCCTGGGAACAGTAACCAGTAGACTGATGTGATTGTAGTAATTAATCTAGCCTGGGAACAGTAACCAGTAGATTGATGTGATTGTAGTAATTAATCTAGCCTGGGAACAGTAGACTGATGTGATTGTAGTAATTAATCTAGCCTGGGAACAGTAACCAGTAGATTGATGTGATTGTAGTAATTAATCTAGCCTGGGAACAGTAACCAGTAGACTGATGTGATTGTAGTAATTAATCTAGCCTGGGAACAGTAACCAGTAGACTGATGTGATTGTAGTAATTAATCTAGCCTGGGAACAGTAGACTGATGTGATTGTAGTAATTAATCTAGCCTGGGAACAGTAGACTGATGTGATTGTAGTAATTAATCTAGCCTGGGAACAGTAACCAGTAGACTGATGTGATTGTAGTAATTAATCTAGCCTGGGAACAGTAACCAGTAGACTGATGTGATTGTAGTAATTAATCTAGCCTGGGAACAGTAACCAGTAGACTGATGTGATTGTAGTAATTAATCTAGCCTGGGAACAGTAACCAGTAGACTGATGTGATTGTAGTAATTAATCTAGCCTGGGAACAGTAACCAATAGACTGATGTGATTGTAGTAATTAATCTAGCCTGGGAACAGTAACCAGTAGACTGATGTGATTGTAGTAATTAATCTAGCCTGGGAACAGTAACCAGTAGACTGATGTGATTGTAGTAAGTAATCTAGCCTGGGAACAGTAACCAGTAGACTGATGTGATTGTAGTAATTAATCTAGCCTGGGAACAGTAACCAGTAGACTGATGTGATTGTAGTAATTAATCTAGCCTGGGAACAGTAGACTGATGTGATTGTAGTGATTAATCTAGCCTGGGAACAGTAACCAATAGACTGATGTGATTGTAGTAATTAATCTAGCCTGGGAACAGTAACCAGTAGACTGATGTGATTGTAGTAATTAATCTAGCCTGGGAACAGTAACCAGTAGACTGATGTGATTGTAGTAATTAATCTAGCCTGGGAACAGTAACCAGTAGACTGATGTGATTGTAGTAATTAATCTAGCCTGGGAACAGTAGACTGATGTGATTGTAGTGATTAATCTAGCCTGGGAACAGTAACCAGTAGACTGATGTGATTGTAGTAATTAATCTAGCCTGGGAACAGTAACCAGTATACTGATGTGATTGTAGTAATTAATCTAGCCTGGGAACAGTAACCAGTAGACTGATGTGATTGTAGTAATTAATCTAGCCTGGGAACAGTAACCAGTAGACTGATGTGATTGTAGTAATTAATCTAGCCTGGGAACAGTAGACTGATGTGATTGTAGTAATTAATCTAGCCTGGGAACAGTAACCAGTAGACTGATGTGATTGTAGTAATTAATCTAGCCTGGGAACAGTAACCAGTAGACTGATGTGATTGTAGTAATAATCTAGCCTGGGAACAGTAACCAGTAGACTGATGTGATTGTAGTAATTAATCTAGCCTGGGAACAGTAACCAGTAGACTGATGTGATTGTAGTAATTAATCTAGCCTGGGAACAGTAGACTGATGTGATTGTAGTAATTAATCTAGCCTGGGAACAGTAGACTGATGTGATTGTAGTAATTAATCTAGCCTGGAAACAGTAACCAGTAGACTGATGTGATTGTAGTAATTAATCTAGCCTGGGAACAGTAACCAGTAGACTGATGTGATTGTAGTAATTAATCTAGCCTGGGAACAGTAACCAGTAGATTGATGTGATTGTAGTAATTAATCTAGCCTGGGAACAGTAACCAGTAGACTGATGTGATTGTAGTAATTAATCTAGCCTGGGAACAGTAACCAGTAGACTGATGTGATTGTAGTAATTAATCTAGCCTGGGAACAGTAGACTGATGTGATTGTAGTAATTAATCTAGCCTGGGAACAGTAGACTGATGTGATTGTAGTAATTAATCTAGCCTGGAAACAGTAACCAGTAGACTGATGTGATTGTAGTAATTAATCTAGCCTGGGAACAGTAACCAGTAGACTGATGTGATTGTAGTAATTAATCTAGCCTGGGAACAGTAACCAGTAGATTGATGTGATTGTAGTAATTAATCTAGCCTGGGAACAGTAACCAGTAGACTGATGTGATTGTAGTAATTAATCTAGCCTGGGAACAGGCATTCATATATTTTGCCTGTCAGTCATATAAATATACTTTTACCACTGAGCCAATTAATTGAGCCGTATTGAGTTTCTGATATTAATAACAATGTCATTTTGCCAGAAGTAAAAATGTGAAAAATCCCCAGGCTAACCTTTCTTTCATTAATACTTAATATGAACATCAACAGGTGCAGGCAGTTATGTGAGTATTTGTAGTTGTAAAACTGTTGTAATTGCCATCTTGAAATTCTATTTTCAAATTCTCCATCCGAGCACTGTAGCAAATAGTAGATAAAATTTGTTTCCATACAGTATACCAAATAGTTATTATTATTTATATACTTAAAGCGACATTACATCGCAAAAAGCAAATAAAATGCATGTTTACAAGTATAAATGCATTGTACTACAAATTCTTCTGAATACATTCGAACACTAACATTGAATCAATAAACAGTGTTTTTGTGGTCTACAAACTTTCAAGAGTGAAAGTAGGATTTAATATAACGGTCATCCACGCTCCTGAAATGATGTTTATTTGTCATCGGAGTCAATACTAAACATGTGATGCTTTTGCTTAGAGGTAATTTAACTAAGATTAGTCTACAAATGTGAGATATAACGGTAAATATGTACAATCAATTGTGTTATTCAGGATACACGAGTTGTATTACGTATGAATGTCGATCCTATTTTACATTTTTTTGTTATGTCAACAAACCACATAACAAAAAAATGTAAAATGTCAACAAACCACATATACGATGCTTGTTTATTTGTTGAAATACTCAGTTTTTTATCCTATAATAGGAAATTACATTCTGCAGACATTTGCGTTTTCACCGATGTAGTGTCGCTTTAAGGAGTGAATCGTGGATTAATATTTTCCATCGGGGTATGAACTACATTGGGCGTGGTTAAAGTGTGTGGAAGCCGAAGGCATCCATGCTAATGTTAAACACACCCATTGTAATTCATACCCCGATGGAAACTATTCCATTATTTATATTTACGTTATAATTATTCTTATCAATGACACACACAAAAATATAGCACACTTTGCATTTAAAATGGTTTTAGTCCAGATTTGCAACTTACCGTGCGCCGGAACAGGTAAATAGATCATCCTTAGAACAGCTTAAACTGTAAGACACGCCTTTTCTTGATATGAATGCTGCCTAACACTGCGAATGCACATTCCCGTAAAGTAGAGTGCGCATGTCAGCTGCATATCATTAGTTGGGAACCCTCATACAAAAGTGATTACATTGAGGGTACATACGTTCATGGAAGGAAATGCAATAGCGATGTAAAGGACTAAAACTTCGTCGATGCAGTTAGCACTTAATATACATGAGTTGCACTTTAAATATATTTAGGAGGGTGTTTCCAAAATACATATAGCACAGGGCTAGGGAGTGCAGTTGCACAATGGATTGACATCTTATAAAGCTGATCCAAGTCGCTTATTACCCGTCAGCTGATTGCAAAATAGATTGACATTATAAAATGTGGGGAATTGCATCAGTAAATCTGGTTCTAGCCAGCTCCTGGTCAGGGAGATGCTAGTGTGATAAAAACCTGAATGTCATGATAATGTTGTTTATCTCACCAGGTTGCATTCTGGAGATGTATAAAGAGTGCACCTCTCTGTAATGACAGGGAGACCTGGCTGGTTACCATCGAGACACCATGTCTCAGACACCATGTCTCGTGGTGTGGTTAAATATGTCTGCAGGCCGATGCATTTGAAAATTCATAATTAATTAAAATTTTGCATTTTGTGATACCGGTACTTGTTCCTTGTAACTTGTAATTACTTGTGTATGTATCACTATTTCCTAGAAACATAATAAACATTTCTTCTATGTAGTTCTTCATGAAACGACAGCTCACTGTACTGGGTGCATAACGTCTCATTATTCATGTACTGCACCATTCACATTACCTCTTCTCTCTCCTTCATGGTCTTCTCTCTCCTTCATGGTCTTCTCTCTCCTTCATGGTCTTCTCTCTCTCCTTCATTGTCTTCTCTCTCTCCTTCATTGTCTTCTCTCTCTCCTTCATGGTCTTCTCTCTCCTTCATGGTCTTCTCTCTCTCCTTCATGGTCTTCTCTCTCTCCTTCATTGTCTTCTCTCTCTCCTTCATTGTCTTCTCTCTCTCCTTCATGGTCTTCTCTCTCCTTCATGGTCTTCTCTCTCTCCTTCATGGTCTTCTCTCTTCATCTGTTTCCTCTCTCTTCATGGTATTCTCTCTCCTTCGTGGTCTTCTCTCTCTCCTTCATTGTCTTCTCTCTCCTTCATTGTCTTCTCTCTCTCCTTCATGGTCTTCTCTCTCTCTTCATGGTCTTCTCTCTCCTTCATTGTCTTCTCTTCCTTCATTGTCTTCTCTTATGGTCTTCTCTCTCTCTTCTGTTCTCTCCTTCTGTTTTCTTCCTTCTCCTTCATGGTCTTCTCTCTCCTCATGGTCTTCTCTCTCTCCTTCGTGGTCTTCTCTCTCTCCTTCGTGGTCTTCTCTCTCCTTCGTGGTCTTCTCTCTCTCCTTCATGGTCTTTCTCTCTCTTCGTGGTCTTCTCTCTCTCCTTCATGGTCTTCTCTCTCCTTCATGGTCTTCTCTCTCCTTCGTGGTCTTCTCTCTCCTTCGTGGTCTTCTCTCTTCTTCGTGGTCTTCTCTCTCTCCTTCATGGTCTTCTCTCTCTCCTTCATGGTCTTCTCTCTCTCCTTCGTGGTCTTCTCTCTCCTTTGTGGTCTTCTCTCTCCTTCATGGTATTCTCTCTCTCCTTCATGGTATTCTCCTTCATGATCTCTCTCTCCCTCATGGTATTATCTCTCCTTCATGGTATTATCTCTCCTTCATTGTCTTCTCTCTCACTCATGGTCTTCTCTCCCCCTCATGGTCTTCTCTCCCCCTCATGGTCTTCTCTCTCACTCATGGTCTTCTCTCTCCCTCATGGTCTTCTCTCTCCATCATGGTCCTCTCTCTCACTGATGGTCTTCTCTCTCATTCATGGTCTCTCTCCTTCATGGTCTCTCTCCTTCATGGTCTCTCCCTCATTGTCTTCTCTCTCACGTATGGTCTTCTCTTTTGGTTAGAGGAGCTAAAACACTTGTCTGAATAGCATAACAACATAGATTCTGATCGTAACGTGGCTGAGATCTGGATCTATGTTGTTTGCACATTCCTTCCAATTTATTCGGCAGGTTACGGGTTAACAATTAACTGACTTTTTTTTTATTGACACTGTTAACAAATGGAAGTAGGTTCGCACGGTAGTGGATACACACAGAGTGGTACTGACACTAACCTCTATTTTGTAGGTAACATATTGTAATGTAGTGCCGCCAATTGTTCTGTTTCTTGCCAAAAACCCCATTGTGGATCGGTTCTCAATCAAGTCTCTTAAAACCATTGTAAGTGCTGCAGCCCCACTTGGACTAGGGGTCACACACGAGCTAGAGGAACGCCTTCAGTGTATTCTTCTACAGGGTAAGAGTATTTTAGTCACCAGTTATAGGAACCAATACAGTGTAAATAGCCAACATACTTACCGTCCATACACACACCCCTACTTGGTCCTGAAATTTGTGGGTGTTGGTATGCTCAGGGTTCATTCTAGGTCAGAATTTTTGGGTGAAGTGAGAAAGCGTTCGATCGCGTGCTTAAATGGTGTTATTTAATAAATTTCAACGAAATATGGTTAAAATGCACAGTATGACCATTAAATACAACATTATAATAGAAGGAGTGCTTTATAATGGGCAAGTGTATCTTACTGGCCAAAATGTTGTATGGAGAAGTGGGGCCCCCAAAGGGCGAAGTCAAGGTCCCTAGGGCGACTATTTCACCCACATCGCCCTCTAAAATGATCCCTGCATACTGCACTTGCATATAGAACTGGTTGATAAAATGGACACCAGACACAAGTATAGATTGCATGTTTAGCCAGTGCAAGTTGAAGAAATGTTCAGTGTCAGGGTGATTGCTTTCTTTTCTAAAACGTAATTATGGATCCATTTATTCATTTAAAAAATATTTTTAGCACTCACTTATAAGACGGGAAGCCACTTTGAGGCCATAATCTGGTGGTAAGAAAGCTGTCTTATAGGCAAGTATGGAAGGTAGTTCCATGTGTACTAATAATGTTCATACTCACCTATAGGACAAGTTTTGTACCACCAGATTATGGCCTCAAAGTGGCTTCCTGTCGTATAAGTGAGAGCTAAAATTAAAAAAGGTTTTTAAAATAATAAACTTTTTTTAAATGTTATTCATAAATACGTTTTAGAAAAGAAAGCATGCTGACTGAAAATGTCTTCAATGCACTGGACAAACATGCAATCTATACTTGATCTGGTGTACACTTTATCAACCAGTCTTATATACGAGTGCATGCCAAAACCCACAGATTGCAGGACCAAAGTAGGGTGACATGTCTACATCCCCGCGAGGGGTTCGACATTAGAGGATGATAGATAGACCATCTTATAGGCTAGTATGGAAGCTAGTAAATGGTTTGTGCCAACAGAGTTAGGTATTACATGTATAACTTTATAGGATTTTCCTTATCAATTTGGCAAACTCAGATCAGTCGGCTTTTGTTTCATAAACGGCAACATTTCTTTGAAAGAATACAAAATGAATGCCATTTCATCCTGGGATGTATGTGTGTTTTACGTTTATTTATCGGAGACTTGCACTGTCATTTTTGTTTACGTTTATTTACCGGTTTCCCATATGAGTGATGCCTCCGGAAGAGATTAGTCATTTTAGATTTTTGGAGGAGAGTGCAATGATACAGATTCCAGACCCATTCCAGAGTCTCCTCTGGTTCTTTTACGTGCAATGTGTAAAGCACCGACACGAGACCTCGGTTTAAAGTGGTACTGCTTGTTATGGTTATCGTGCAAAACTTTTGTCCTTAAGTATATATTATTCATATGCAAATTTATTCTTGTATTAACTTTAGTAAACCACCATTTACAGAGATATTGGTAAGTTTGTTAAAAATACCCATAAAGGGAGGTAATATACAAAAGGTAATTCAACAAAAGCAGGTTTGTTTATGGCCATATTTTATAATTTATTATTGAAAAATGAAAATATAAGACAATATATATCGCAATATCTAAACGCTCATTACAATATCTTGGTGTGCAGCATATTCTAAGTAAGACGTATAATGGGGCTTTAAAGGAATATCTGTTGAAAATCTGCAAAATAGAGTGGTGGAACCTATGCTCGGTGTATTCCTTTGCTCGGCGTATTTGTCCATTTACATATAGTTCTAGGCTAATTTCGCTGACAGAGCTGAAGCATGGTTCAATAGCATTCCGTTGCATGTATCGGTAGCCTGATGCAACTGTCATGTGACTGGTCCAGCAGACAAATATAAACAAACAAATCATTGGGAGAATATTTCCACCGAAACTGAATTTTAAAAATCTACACCTAACCCGATATAGCCTAATAGCTTCTATACCATTTCTGATTAAGACCAATACTTGTTTTTATTCAATGATTTACTATATCAAAATAAGATATTCAACAAATTATGGCAAATAAAAAATAACAAGTACGCCGTGCATTAAAGTAGTGAGTTCCCATATACGGGTGCCGACCCCACTACACACCGCTGCGATAGCGGTGCCGACCCCACACTACACACCGCTGCGATAGCGGTGCCGACCCCACTACACACCGCTGCGATAGCGGTGCTGACCCCACTACACACCGCTGCGATAGCGGTGCCGACCCCACTACACACCGCTGCGATAGCGGTGCCGACCCCACTACACACCGTTGCGATTAGCGGTGCTGACCCCACTACACACCGTTGCGATAGCGGTGCCGACCCCACTAACACACCGCTGCGATAGCGGTGCCGACCCCACTACACACCGCTGCGATAGCGGTGCCGACCCCACTACACACCGTTGCGATAGCGGTGCTGACCCCACTACACACCGCTGCGATAGCGGTGCCGACCCCACTACACACCGCTGCGATAGCGGTGCCGACCCCACTACACACCGCTGCGATAGCGGTGCTGACCCCACTACACACCGCTGCGATAGCGGTGCCGACCCCACTACACACCGCTGCGATAGCGGTGCCGACCCCACTACACACCGCTGCGATAGCGGTGCCGACCCCACTACACACCGTTGCGATAGCGGTGCCGACCCCACTACACACCGCTGCGATAGCGGTGCGACCCCACTACACCGTGCGATAGCGGTGCTGACCCCACTACACACCGTTGCGATAGCGGTGCCGACCCCACTACACACCGCTGCGATAGCGGTGCCGACCCCACTACACACCGCTGCGATAGCGGTGCCGACCCCACTACACACCGTTGCGATAGCGGTGCTGACCCCACTACACACCGCTGCGATAGCGGTGCCGACCCCACTACACACCGCTGCGATAACGGTGCCGACCCACTACACACCGCTGCGATAGCAGTGCCGCCCCACTACACACCGCTGCGATAGCCGGTGCCGACCCCACTACACACCGTTGCGATAGCGGTGCCGACCCCACTACACACCGTTGCGATAGCGGTGCCGACCCCACTACACACCGTTGCGATAGCGGTGCCGACCCCACTACACACCGTTGCGATAGCGTTGCCGACCCCACTACACACCGTTGCGATAGCTGTATTGAGCTGCAGGGCCACGTGATGAAGCTAAAACTGTCAACAAGAGTTTTTGGAAAGTTGTTTTCACGACTTAAGAAAATAATAATATACGGCAAGTGCAACTAACATTTATTACTGGTCATTATATGTAGGATTTACGCCGAGCATAGGTTCCACCACTCTATAATTTTGAAAAGCATATATTTTAAGAAGTATATTTGTACAGTCATATATAGCACATGTCACTATAATAAAAGAATTATCTATCTATCTACAATATTCCTTGTTGTTTCTGCAGATTTGTGTACAAACATGTGTTAGCTGTCACCTCCATTAATCACCCACCTGTCTTAATCTACCATTTTTTGTTCTGCCCTTGACTGGCTGCTTAACCCATTTCATTCTGGATACCGTTCAAACAGTATTTGCAAAGAACATAGAGCCAGATAGGCGCCACGGAACATGCCGTCTAATCAGGCTCTATGCTGTTTGCTATGCAGATGATCTTGCTAAGACACTTGGCTATGTAGCAAACAACATAGATCCTGATCAGCATGCAGCGTCACGTTGCGGCTGATCTGGATCTATGTTGTTTGCAAAAACCTTTAAATATATCCAGAATGAAATGGGTTAAGACAGGTTTGACTGTACATTGTATGTATAGAGAGTAGGGATGGCAATGAATATTGAATGTAGTATCGATCGATAGAATTCTATCAAAAACTCAAAATCACTCATAATTAAATACTACCTACCTTTGCACCTACTGTAATTATCCGATTACATGGCAGAGTGACACCTGCCATGGATACAACCCCAACATGGTTTATTCACACATCTTAAGGCGATTTCTTTTGTATTAAAGGTTTTATGATGGTTTTAAAAGAAAACAACGTATCTAATTTTATGACGCAGACGGATCTGTAGTCCAGTGGTAACACGCTGGACTGGTAATCCAGGGATCGCAGGTTTGATCCCCGTCTGACCATAATAAAATTAACAGTCTTTCAGGTGGGACTTTAAACCGAGGTCTCGTGTCGGTGCTGTACACCGTGCACGTAAAAGAACCAGAGGAGACTCTGTAATGGGTCTCTGTCTCACAGTCTGTATCATTGCACTATCCTCCAATATCTAAAATGACTAATATCTTCAGGAGGCGTCGCTGATATGGGTAACCGGTAGCGACGATAAATAAACATAAAACACACACATGATTTTATGACAGTTTATTTATTTATTTATATAATATTTTTTTCCGAATAAAGCGTATTCAGCAGCCATGTTTGATTCATAATGTTTTTGCACCATCTTCCGCATCAGCGTTTCCTATTTTCAGCATATGGTTTAACAGAGTGCAGCCCAATAACTCACTATGATGAGTACCCGCACAGAAGGGGAACCATTGGTCGACTGGTGCCCAGTACTATGGCTAAGGTAATCTAATTTAAACCTTTCCAGGAACCATTGGTCGACTGATGCCCAGTGTACTATGGCTAAGGTAAACTAATTTAATCCTGTCCTGGAATCATTGCCTAGTACATGAATGTAAACTAATGTCATCCTCTCCTGGAACCATTGGTCGATCATTGCCCAGTACATCATGGTAAATTATGTCATCCTCTCCAGGAACCATTAGTCGATCATTGCCTAGTACATGATGGTAAACTAATTTAATCCTGTCCTGGAATCATTGGTCGATCATTGCCCAGTACATGATGGTAAACTAATTTAATCCTATCCTGGAATCATTGCCCAGTACATGATGATAAACTAATTCAATCCTCTCTAGGAACCATTGGTCGATCATTGCCCAGTACATGATGGTAAACTAATGTCATCCTCTCTAGGAACCATTGTTCGATCATTGCCCAGTACATGATGGTAAACTAATTCAATCCTCTCCTGGAACCATTGGTCGATCATTGCCCAGTACATGATGGTAAACTAATGTCATCCTCTCCAGGAACCATTGGTCGATCATTGCCCAGTACATGATGGTAAACTAATATCATCCTCTCCAGGAACCATTGGTCGATCATTGCCCAGTACATGATGGTAAACTAATTCAATCCTCTCCAGGAACCATTGGTCGATCATTGCCCAGTACATGATGGTAAACTAATGTCATCCTCTCCAGGAACCATTGGTCGATCATTGCCCAGTACATGTAGGTAAACTAATTCAATCCTCTCCTGGAACCATTTGTCGATCATTGCCCAGTACATGATGGTAAACTAATTCAATCCTCTCCTGGAACCATTGGTCGATCATTGCCCAGTACATGATGGTAAACTAATTCAATCCTCTCCAGGAACCATTGGTCTATCATTGCCCAGTACATGTAGGTAAACTAATTGAATCCTCCAGGAACCATTGGTCAACCATTGCCCAGTAAGTTGACTAACTGAAACCTCTCGGAAGAGGAATCATTGGTCGGCTGGTGCCCAACTCTATGCATAAGTTAATCTACTTAATTCTATGGCTAAGGTAAATTAATTTGACCCTTTCGTAAGTGAAACCATGCATGTATGCCTTGTTATATTTGATTGTGTTTGTCCACTTGTCCGGATCATGGGCAGTTTTGGTCTCTATGCTCTGTTGTGTTAAAGCGACATTACATCGCAAAAAGCAAATAAAATGCATGTTTTCATGTATAAATGCATTGCTACAACAAATTCTTCCGAATACATTCGAACACTAACATTGTTTTTGTGATCTACAAACTTTCAAAATTGAAAGTAGGATTTCATATAACGATCATCCACGCTCTTGAATTTACGTTTGTTTGTCATCGGAGTCAATACTGTTCGAAATACTGTTGTTTAAAGATAATGTAACTAAGAATAGTCTACAAATAAATATGCATAGGCACACATGTGAGATATAGAAGGTACCATAAATCGTGTTATTCAGGATACACAAGTTGTATTACGTATGGATGTCGATCCTATTTACATTATTTTGTTATGTCAACAAACCGCGTATACGGCGCTTGATTATTAATTGAAATACTCAGTATTTGAGGCAAATATTTGGGGGGAAAATACCGTATAATAGGAAAATACATTCTGTAGAAATTTGCGTTTTCACTAATGTAGTGTCGCTTTAAAGTTCCTTTCAAAAGTTGAACTCCAAGTTTGGAGGGTAAATAAATATGTTATTTCAACAAATGTATATGACATGTATTTGTTAGTTTTAGGAGTAATAATGGACTGTTTGAGTAGGAACTATATTCCGATTATATGCGTCATAATCCCTCTTTAAAGATTACAGACCCGTTGACGGGCGACATATTAAAGGCAGGAAGTATTGGAGAACTTATGATAAAGGGACCACAAGTCATGATGGGATACCTGAAGAATAAGGAAGCCACTCAGAAAACCATAGATGCAGATGGATGGTTGTATACAGGTAGGTGTCTGCCTCCGTGGTCCAGTGGTAGGTGTCTGCCTCCATGGTCCAGTGGTAGGTGTCTGCCTCTGTGGTCCAGTCGTAGGTGTCCGTCTCCGTGGTCCAGTGATAGGTGTCTGCCTCCGTGGTCCAGTGGTAGGTGTCCGCCTCCATGGTCCAGTGGTAGGTGTCTGCCTCCGTGGTCCAGTGGTTGGTGTCCGCCTCCATGGTCCAGTGGTAGGTGTCCGCCTCCGTGGTCCAGTGAGAGGTGTCCATCTCCGTGGTCCAGTGGTAGGTGTCTGCCTCCATGGTCCAGTGGTAGGTGTCCGCCTCCGTGGTCCAGTGAGAGGTGTCCATCTCCATGGTCCAGTGGTAGGTGTCCGCCTCCGTGGTCCAGTGGTAGGTGTCCGCCTCCATGGTCCAGTGGTAGGTGTCCGCCTCCGTGGTCCAGTGAGAGGTGTCCATCTCCGTGGTCCAGTGGTAGGTGTCTGCCTCCATGGTCCAGTGGTAGGTGTCCGCCTCCGTGGTCCAGTGGTTAAGGTATACAGGTAGGTGTCTGCCTCCATGGTCCAGTGGTAGGTGTCCGCCTCCGTGGTCCAGTGGTTAAGGTATACAGGTAGGTGTCCGCCTCCATGGTCCAGTGGTAGGTGTCTGCCTCCGTGGTCCAGTGGTTATGGTATACAGGTGTGTGTTTGCCTCCGTGATCCAGTGGTTATGGTATACAGGTAGGTGTCTGCCTCCATGGTACAGTGGTTATGGTATACAGATAGGTGTCTGCCTCCATGGTCCAGTGGTTATGGTATACAGGTAGGTGTCTGCCTCCGTGGTCCAGTGGTTATGGTATACAGGTAGGTGTCTGCCTCCATGGTACAGTGGTTATGGTATACAGATAGGTGTCTGCCTCCATGGTCCAGTGGTTATGGTATACAGGTAGGTGTCTGCCTCCGTGGTCCAGTGGTTATGGTATACAGGTAGGTGTCTGCCTCCATGGTCCAGTGGTTATGGTATACAGGTAGGTGTCTGCCTCCGTGGTTCAGAGGTTATGGTATACAGGTAGGTGTCTGCCTCAGTGGTTATGGTATACAGGTAGGTGTCCGCCTCCATGGTCCAGAGGTTATGGTATACAGGTAAGTGTCTGCCTCAGTGGTTATGGTATACAGGTAGGTGTCTGCCTCCGTGGTCCAGAGGTTATGGTATACAGGTAGGTGTCTGCCTCAGTGGTTATGGTATACAGGTAGGTGTCTGCCTCCGTGGTACAGTGGTTATGGTATACAGGTAGGTGTCTGCCTTCGTGGTCCAGTGGTTATGGTATACAGGTAGGTGTCCGCCTCTGTGGTCCAGTGGTTATGGTATACAGGTAGGTGTCTGCCTCCGTGGTCCAGTGGTTATGGTATACAGGTAGGTGTCTGCCTCAGTGGTTATGGTATACAGGTAGGTGTCTGCCTCCATGGTCCAGTGGTTATGGTATACAGGTAGGTGTCTGCCTCAGTGGTTATGGTATACAGGTAGGTGTCCGCCTCCGTGGTCCAGTGGTTATGGTATATAGGTAGGAGTCCGCCTCCATGGTCCAGTGGTTATGATATACAGGTATGTGTCTGTCTCCGTGGTCCAGTGGTTATGGTGTACAGGTAGGTGTCCGCCTCCGTGGTCCAGTGGTTATGGTATACAGGTATGTGTCTGCCTCCGTGGTCCAGTGGTTATGGTATACAGGTATGTGTCTGCCTCCGTGGTCCAGTGGTTATGGTATACAGGTAGGTGTCTGCCTCCGTGGTCCAGTGGTTATGGTAACATGTATATGTCTGCCTCCGTGGTCCAGTGGTTATGGTATACAGGTAGGTGTCTGCCTCCGTGGTCCAGTGGTTATGGTATACAGGTAGGTGTCTGCCTCCATGGTCCAGTGGTTATGGTATACAGGTAGGTGTCTGCCTCCGTGGTCCAGTGGTTATGGTATACAGGTATGTGTCTGCCTCCATAGTCCAGTGGTTATGGTATACAGGTAGGTGTCTGCCTCCGTGGTCCAGTGGTTATGGTATACAGGTAGGTGTCCGCCTCCGTGGTCCAGTGTTATACAGGTAGGTGTCTGCCTCCGTGGTCCAGTGGTTATGGTATACAGGTAGGTGTCTGCCTCTGTGGTCCAGTGGTTATGGTATACAGGTATGTGTCTGCCTCTGTGGTCCAGTGGTTATGGTATACAGGTATGTGTTTGCCTCCGTGGTCCAGTGGTAGGTGTTTGCCTCCATGGTCCAGTGGTAGGTGTCTGCCTCCGTGGTCCAGTGGTTATGGTATACAGGTATGTGTCTGTCTCTGTGGTCCAGTGGTTATGGTATACAGGTAGGTGTCCACCTCCATGGTCCAGTGGTAGGTGTCTGCCTCCATGGTCCAGTGGTAGGTGTCCGCCTCCGTGGTCCAGTGGTTATGGTATACAGGTAGGTGTCTGCCTCAGTGGTTATGGTATACAGGTAGGTGTCCGCCTCCGTGGTCCAGTGGTTATGGTATACAGGTAGGTGTCCGCCTCCATGGTCCAGTGGTTATGATATACAGGTATGTGTCTGTCTCCGTGGTCCAGTGGTTATGGTCTACAGGTAGGTGTCCGCCTCCGTGGTCCAGTGGTTATGGTATACAGGTATGTGTCTGCCTCCGTGGTCCAGTGGTTATGGTATACAGGTATGTGTCTGCCTCCGTGGTCCAGTGGTTATGGTATACAGGTAGGTGTCTGCCTCCGTGGTCCAGTGGTTATGGTATACATGTATATGTCTGCCTCCGTGGTCCAGTGGTTATGGTATACAGGTAGGTGTCTGCCTCCGTGGTCCAGTGGTTATGGTATACAGGTATGTGTCTGCCTCCGTGGTCCAGTGGTTATGGTATACAGGTATGTGTCTGCCTCCGTGGTCCAGTGGTTATGGTATACAGGTAGGTGTCTGCCTCCGTGGTCCAGTGGTTATGGTATACATGTATATGTCTGCCTCCGTGGTCCAGTGGTTATGGTATACAGGTAGGTGTCTGCCTCCGTGGTCCAGTGGTTATGGTATACAGGTAGGTGTCTGCCTCCGTGGTCCAGTGGTTATGGTATACAGGTATGTGTCTGTCTCCATGGTCCAGTGGTTATGGTATACAGATAGGTATCTGCCTCCGTGGTCCAGTGGTTATGGTATACAGGTAGGTGTCTGTCTCCATGGTCCAGTGGTTATGGTATACAGGTAGGTGTCCGCCTCCGTGGTCCAGTGGTTATGGTATACAGGTAGGTGTCTGCCTCCGTGGTCCAGTGGTTATGGTCTACAGATATGTGTCTGCCTCCGTGGTCCAGTGGTTATGGTATACAGGTATGTGTCTGCCTCCATGGTCCAGTGGTTATGGTATACAGGTATGTGTCTGCCTCCGTGGTCCAGTAGTTATGGTCTACAGATATGTGTCTGCCTCCGTGGTCCAGTGGTTATGGTATACAGGTAGGTGTCTGCCTCCATGGTCCAGTGGTTATGGTATACAGGTAGGTGTCTGCCTCCGTGGTCCAGTGGTTATGGTATACAGGTATGTGTCTGCCTCCATGGTCCAGTGGTTATGGTATAATGGTAGGTGTCTGCCTCCGTGGTCCAGTGGTTATGGTATACAGGTAGGTGTCTGCCTCCATGGTCCAGTGGTTATGGTATACAGGTAGGTGTCTGCCTCAGTGGTTATGGTATACAGGTAGGTGTCCGCCTCCGTGGTCCAGTGGTTATGGTATACAGGTATGTGTCTGCCTCCATGGTCCAGTGATTATGGTATACAGGTATGTGTCTGCCTCCATGGTCCAGTGGTTATGGTATACAGGTAGATGTCTGTCTCCGAGGTCCAGTGGTTATGGTATACAGGTAGGTGTCTGCCTCCGTGGTCCAGTGGTTATGGTATACAGGTAGATGTCTGCCTCCGTGCTCCAGTGGTTATGGAATACAGGTAGATGTCCACCTCCATGGTCCAGTGGTAGGTGTCTGCCTCCGTGGTCCAGTGGTTATGGTATACAGGTAGGTGTCTGCCTCCATGGTCCAGTGGTTATGGTATACAGGTATGTGTCTGCCTCTGTGGTCCAGTGGTTATGGTATACAGGTATGTGTCTGCCTCTGTGGTCCAGTGGTTATGGTATACAGGTATGTGTTTGCCTCCGTGGTCCAGTGGTAGGTGTCTGCCTCCGTGGTCCAGTGGTTATGGTATACAGGTATGTGTCTGCCTCTGTGGTCCAGTGGTTATGGTATACAGGTATGTGTTTGCCTCCGTGGTCCAGTGGTAGGTGTCTGCCTCCGTGGTCCAGTGGTTATGGTATACAGGTATGTGTCTGCCTCTGTGGTCCAGTGGTTATGGTATACAGGTATGTGTTTGCCTCCGTGGTCCAGTGGTAGGTGTCTGCCTCCGTGGTCCAGTGGTTATGGTATACAGGTATGTGTCTGCCTCTGTGGTCCAGTGGTTATGGTATACAGGTATGTGTTTGCCTCCGTGGTCCAGTGGTAGGTGTCTGCCTCCGTGGTCCAGTGGTTATGGTATACAGGTATGTGTCTGCCTCTGTGGTCCAGTGGTTATGGTATACAGGTATGTGTTTGCCTCCGTGGTCCAGTGGTAGGTGTCTGCCTCCGTGGTCCAGTGGTTATGGTATACAGGTAGGTGTCTGCCTCCGTGGTCCAGTGGTTATGGTATACAGGTAGGTGTCTGCCTCCGTGGTCCAGTGGTTATGGTATACAGGTAGGTGTCTGCCTCAGTGGTTATGGTATACAGGTATGTGTCTGCCTCCGTGGTCCAGTGGTTATGGTATACAGGTAGGTGTCTGCCTCCGTGGTCCAGTGGTTATGGTATACAGGTAGGTGTCTGCCTCCGTGGTCCAGTGGTTATGGTATACAGGTAGGTGTCTGCCTCCGTGGTCCAGTGGTTATGGTATACAGGTATGTGTCTGCCTCCGTGGTCCAGTGGTTATGGTATACAGGTATGTGTCTGCCTCCGTGGTCCAGTGGTTATGGTATACAGGTAGGTGTCTGCCTCAGTGGTTACGGTATACAGGTATGTGTCTGCCTCCGTGGTCCAGTGGTTATGGTATACAGGTAGGTGTCTGCCTCCGTGGTCCAGTGGTTATGGTATACAGGTAAGTGTCTGTCTCCGTGGTCCAGAGGTTAAGGTCGCTAACTTTGATGTATACCACTGCAACCTATCATCTCTGATGGTCACAGGTTCGAGCCCCGCTCAAGACTGTGTCTCTTCATATGAAAATGTTGGCAGTTTCTTACGGAGGTTGGTGCACCAAGTACTGGTTAACCGATGGAGCCTGCCCAGGAAAGGTGTTGTTAGGTAAACTGCCTAATGCTCAAATGGGCAACCGATAGCGACGTTAAATAAACTTAAATAATAAAAAAATATATATATACAGGTAGGTATACAGTCAAACAGTTGTCACCTCTATTGAACAAGGTACCTGTATTAAGCAGCCAGTATTCAGGTTTCCAAAATGTTTTATTATATATTGACCTCTCTATTAAGGAGCCACTTTGTGTGATTACCTTGGCTGGCTGCTTAAGACAAGTTCAACTGTAGCATGAATGTAAAATGGAACTAGTCCAATGTAATAGTATGCAAGAGGGGTTGGAAGACAAATTTATCCGTTCCTTTTATTTTGACGCTATATACAGTTTATAGCTTACCGTAGTTTATAACATACCGTAGTTTATAGCATACCGTAGTTTATAGCATATCATAGTTTATAGCTTACCGTAGTTTATTGCTTACCGTAGTTTATAATTCATAGCTTACCGTAGTTTATAGCTTACCGTAGTTTATAGCTTACCGTAGTTTATAGCATATCATAGTTTATAGCTTACCGTAGTTTATAGCATACCATAGCTTATAGCATACCGTAGTTTATAGCATATCATAGTTTATAGCTTACCGTAGTTTATTGCTTACCGTAGTTTATAATTTATAGCTTACCGTAGTTTATAGCTTACCGTAGTTTATAGCTTACCGTAGTTTATAGCTTACCGTAGTTTATAGCATATCATAGTTTATAGCTTACCGTAGTTTATAGCATACCATAGCTTATAGCATACCATAGTTTATAGCTTACCGTAGTTTATAGCATACCGTAGTTAACATACCGTAGTTTATAGCATACCGTAGTTATAGCTTACCGTAGTTTATAGCTTACCGTAGTTTATAGCATACCATAGCTTATAGCATACCGTAGTTTATAGCATACCGTAGTTTATAGCATACCGTAGTTTATAGCATACCATAGCTTATAGCATACCGTAGTTTATATCATACCGTAGTTTATAGCTTACCGTAGTTTATAGCTTTGCGTAGTTTATAGCTTACCGTAGTTTATAGCTTACCGTAGTTTATAGCATACCGTAGTTTATAGCATACCGTAGTTAACATACCGTAGTTTATAGCATACCGTAGTTATAGCTTACCGTAGTTTATAGCATACCGTAGTTTATAGCATACCGTAGTTTATAGCATACCATAGTTTATAGCATACCGTAGTTATAGCTTACCGTAGTTTATAGCATACCATAGTTTATAGCATACCGTAGTTTATAGCATACTGTAGTTTAGAGCATACCGTAGTTTATAGCATACCGTAGTTTATAGCTTACAGCATACCGTAGTTTATAGCTTACCGTAGTTATAGCTTACTGTAGTTTATAGCATACCATAGTTTATAGCATACCGTAGTTTATAGCATACTGTAGTTATAGCTTACCGTAGTTTATAGCTTACCGTAGTTTATAGCATACCATAGTTTATAGCATACCGTAGTTTATAGCATACCGTAGTTTATAGCTTACCGTAGTTTATAGCTTACCGTAGTTTATGGCATACCATAGTTTATAGCATACCGTAGTTTATAGTTTATAGCATACCGTCGTTTATAGCATACCGTAGTTTATAGCTTACCGTAGTTTAGAGCATACCGTAGTTATAGCTTACCGTAGTTTAGAGCATACCGTAGTTTATAGTTTATAGCTTACCATAGTTTATAGCTTACCGTAGTTTATAGCTTACCGTAGTTATAGCTTACCGTAGTTTATAGCATACCATAGTTTATAGCATACCGTAGTTTATAGCATACTGTAGTTATAGCATACCATAGTTTATAGCATACCGTAGTTTATAGCTTACCGTAGTTTATAGCATACCGTAGTTTATAGCATACCGTAGTTTATAGCATACCTTAGTTATAGCTTACCATAGTTTATAGCATACCGTAGTTTATAGCATACTGTAGTTTATAGCATACCATAGTTTATAGCATACCATAGTTATAGCATACCATAGTTTATAGCATACCGTAGTTTATAGCATACCGTAGTTTATAGCATACCGTAGCTTATAGCATACCGTAGTTTATAGCATACCATAGTTTATAGCCGTAGTTTATGGCTTACCATAGTTTATATCATACCGTAGTTTATAGCATACCGTAGTTTATAGCTTACCGTAGTTTATAGCTTATAGCTTACCGTAGTTTATAGCATACATCATACCGTAGTTTATAGCATACCATAGTTTATAGCATACCGTAGTTTATAGCATACTGTAGTTCATAGCTTACCGTAGTTTATAGCTTATAGCATACCGTAGTTTATAGCATACCGTAGTTTATAGCATACCGTAGTTTATAGCATACCGTAGTTTATAGCATACCGTAGTTTATAGCATACCGTAGTTTATAGCATACCGTAGTTTATAGCTTACCATAGTTTATAGCATACCGTAGTTTATAGCATACCATAGTTTATAGCATACCATAGTTTATAGCATACTGTAATTTATAGCTTACCTTAGTTTATAGCTTACCGTAGTTTATAGCATACCAATGTTTATAGCATACCGTAGTTTATAGCATACCGTAGTTGATAGCATACCGTAGTTTATAACATACAGTAGTTTATAGCTTACCGTAGTTTATAGCTTACCGTAGTTTATAGCATACTGTAGTTTATAGCTTACCGTAGTTTATAGCATACCGTAGTTTATAGCATACTGTAGTTTATAGCTTACCGTAGTTTCTACAAATTTATGTTAGCTTGATTGCAAAACAAGTTTTTACAAACGTTAGATTAATCGCTCTCAAGAACTCATTCCTGATGGAATCCATCGCCATGAGGGAGAGAGAAGATATAATGTGGAATTTAAAGGGCACAATCATAATGGCTACATCTTGTATGTTTATGGTTCAATGCATTTCAGGTGATATTGCGCATGTGGACCAGGATGGCTACTTCACAATATCTGACAGAATAAAGGAACTCATCAAATACAAAGGCTACCAGGTGTCGTATATTTTATTCTAGTTTGGAGGTACAGGTCCACCTCCCCAAACATCACCTCCCATGAATGACACCCTCTTTATATCATCGTCTTTATTCCTACCCATTGCGTTTTAATATATTTCACCTCTCATGAATGACATCTCCCAACAACGCACAACGGCAGTCAATTTCCCACCCTGCGATGCAGAAAACCTCCCAAGAACAGACACAAATTTGGCTGAAAAAACCAGTTATCATGACTGTATTACACTGGATACAAGCAATGTTATCATGACTGTATTACACTGGATACAAGCAATGTTATCATGACTGTATTACACTGGATACAAGCAATGTTATCATGACTGTATTACACTGGATACAAGCAATGTTATCATGACTGTATTACACTGGATACAAGCAATGTTATCATGACTGTATTACACTGGATACAAGCAATGTTATCATGACTGTATTACACTGGATACAAGCAATGTTATCATGACTGTATTACACTGGATACAAGCAATGTTATCATGACTGTATTACACTGGATACAAGCAATGTTATCATGACTGTATTACACTGGATACAAGCAATGTTATCATGACTGTATTACACTGGATACAAGCAATGTTATCATGACTGTATTACACTGGATACAAGCAATGTTATCATGACTGTATTACACTGGATACAAGCAATGTTATCATGACTGTATTACACTGGATACAAGCAATGTTATCATGACTGTATTACACTGGATACAAGCAATGTTATCATGACTGTATTACACTGGATACAAGCAATGTTATCATGACTGTATTACACTGGATACAAGCAATGTTATCATGACTGTATTACACTGGATACAAGCAATGTTATCATGACTGTATTACACTGGATACAAGCAATGTTATCATGACTGTATTACACTGGATACAAGCAATGTTATCATGACTGTATTACACTGGATACAAGCAATGTTATCATGACTGTATTACACTGGATACAAGCAATGTTATCATGACTGTATTACACTGGATACAAGCAATGTTATCATGACTGTATTACACTGGATACAAGCAATGTTATCATGACTGTATTACACTGGATACAAGCAATGTTATCATGACTGTATTACACTGGATACAAGCAATGTTATCATGACTGTATTACACTGGATACAAGCAATGTTATCATGACTGTATTACACTGGATACAAGCAATGTTATCATGACTGTATTACACTGGATACAAGCAATGTTATCATGACTGTATTACACTGGATACAAGCAATGTTATCATGACTGTATTACACTGGATACAAGCAATGTTATCATGACTGTATTACACTGGATACAAGCAATGTTATCATGACTGTATTACACTGGATACAAGCAATGTTATCATGACTGTATTACACTGGATACAAGCAATGTTATCATGACTGTATTACACTGGATACAAGCAATGTTATCATGACTGTATTACACTGGATACAAGCAATGTTATCATGACTGTATTACACTGGATACAAACAATGTTATCATGACTGTATTACACTGGATACAAGCAATGTTACATGTTATTACTGGATACAAGCAATGTTATCATGACTGTATTACACTGGATACAAGCAATGTTATCATGACTGTATTACACTGGATACAAGCAATGTTATCATGACTGTATTACACTGGATACAAGCAATGTTATCATGACTGTATTACACTGGATACAAGCAATGTTATCATGACTGTATTACACTGGATACAAGCAATGTTATCATGTATATTACACTGGATACAAGCAATGTTATCATGACTGTATTACACTGGATACAAGCAATGTTATCATGACTGTATTACACTGGATACAAGCAATGTTATCATGACTGTATTACACTGGATACAAGCAATGTTATCATGACTGTATTACACTGGATACAAGCAATGTTATCATGACTGTATTACACTGGATACAAGCAATGTTATCATGACTGTATTACACTGGATACAAACAATGTTATCATGACTGTATTACACTGGATACAAGCAATGTTATGACTGTATTACACTGGATACAAGCAATGTTATCATGACTGTATTACACTGGATACAAGCAATGTTATCATGACTGTATTACACTGGATACAAGCAATGCTATCATGACTGTATTACACTGGATACAAGCAATGTTATCATGACTGTATTACACTGGATACAAGCAATGTTATCATGTATATTACTTGGATACAAGCAATGTTATCATGACTATATTACAATGGATACAAGCAATGTTATCATGACTGTATTACACTGGATACAAGCAATGTTATCATGACTGTATTACACTGGATACAAGCAATGTTATCATGACTGTATTACACTGGATACAAGCAATGTTATCATGACTGTATTACACTGGATACAAGCAATGTTATCATGACTGTATTACACTGGATACAAGCAATGTTATCATGACTGTATTACACTGGATACAAGCAATGTTATCATGACTGTATTACACTGGATACAAGCAATGTTATCATGACTGTATTACACTGGATACAAGCAATGTTATCATGACTGTATTACACTGGATACAAGCAATGTTATCATGACTGTATTACACTGGATACAAGCAATGTTATCATGACTGTATTACACTGGATACAAGCAATGTTATCATGACTGTATTACACTGGATACAAGCAATGTTATCATGACTGTATTACACTGGATACAAGCAATGTTATCATGACTGTATTACACTGGATACAAGCAATGTTATCATGACTGTATTACACTGGATACAAGCAATGTTATCATGACTGTATTACACTGGATACAAGCAATGTTATCATGACTGTATTACACTGGATACAAGCAATGTTATCATGACTGTATTACACTGGATACAAGCAATGTTATCATGACTGTATTACACTGGATACAAGCAATGTTATCATGTATATTACACTGGATACAAGCAATGTTATCATGACTGTATTACACTGGATACAAACAATGTTATCATGACTGTATTACACTGGATACAAGCAATGTTATCATGACTGTATTACACTGGATACAAGCAATGTTATCATGTATATTACACTGGATACAAGCAATGTTATCATGACTGTATTACACTGGATACAAACAATGTTATCATGACTGTATTACACTGGATACAAACAATGTTATCATGACTGTATTACACTGGATACAAGCAATGTTATCATGACTGTATTACACTGGATACAAACAATGTTATCATGACTGTATTACACTGGATACAAGCAATGTTATCATGACTATATTACACTGGATACAAACAATGTTATCATGACTGTATTACACTGGATACAAGCAATGTTATCATGACTGTATTACACTGGATACAAGCAATGTTATCATGACTGTATTACACTGGATACAAGCAATGCTATCATGACTGTATTACACTGGATACAAGCAATGTTATCATGACTGTATTACACTGGATACAAGCAATGTTATCATGACTGTATTACACTGGATACAAGCAATGTTATCATGTATATTACTGTGGATACAAGCAATGTTATCATGACTATATTACAATGGATACAAGCAATGCTATCATGACTGTATTACACTGGATACAAGCAATGTTATCATGACTGTATTACACTGGATACAAGCAATGTTATCATGACTGTATTACACTGGATACAAGCATGTCTGTATTACACTGGATACAAGCAATGTTATCATGACTGTATTACACTGGATACAAGCAATGTTATCATGACTGTATTACACTGGATACAAGCAATGTTATCATGACTGTATTACACTGGATACAAGCAATGTTATCATGACTGTATTACACTGGATACAAGCAATGTTATCATGACTGTATTACACTGGATACAAGCAATGTTATCATGACTGTATTACACTGGATACAAGCAATGTTATCATGACTGTATTACACTGGATACAAGCAATGTTATCATGACTGTATTACACTGGATACAAGCAATGTTATCATGACTTATTACGTGGTTGTTGTATTACACTGGATACAAGCAATGTTATCATGACTGTATTACATGGATACAAGCAATGTTATCATGACTGTATTACACTGGATACAAGCAATGTTATCATGACTGTATTACACTGGATACAAGCAATGTTATCATGACTGTATTACACTGGATACAAGCAATGTTATCATGACTGTATTACACTGGATACAAGCAATGTTATCATGACTGTATTACACTGGATACAAGCAATGTTATCATGACTGTATTACACTGGATACAAGCAATGTTATCATGACTGTATTACACTGGATACAAGCAATGTTATCATGACTGTATTACACTGGATACAAGCAATGTTATCATGACTGTATTACACTGGATACAAGCAATGTTATCATGACTGTATTACACTGGATACAAGCAATGTTATCATGACTGTATTACACTGGATACAAGCAATGTTATCATGACTGTATTACACTGGATACAAGCAATGTTATCATGACTGTATTACACTGGATACAAGCAATGTTATCATGACTGTATTACACTGGATACAAGCAATGTTATCATGACTGTATTACACTGGATACAAGCAATGTTATCATGACTGTATTACACTGGATACAAGCAATGTTATCATGACTGTATTACACTGGATACAAGCAATGTTATCATGACTGTATTACACTGGATACAAGCAATGTTATCATGACTGTATTACACTGGATACAAGCAATGTTATCATGACTGTATTACACTGGATACAAGCAATGTTATCATGTGTATTACACTGGATACAAGCAATGTTATCATGACTGTATTACACTGGATACAAGCAATGTTATCATGACTGTATTACACTGGATACAAGCAATGTTATCATGACTGTATTACACTGGATACAAGCAATGTTATCATGACTGTATTACACTGGATACAAGCAATGTTATCATGACTATATTACACTGGATACAAGCAATGTTATCATGACTGTATTACACTGGATACAAGCAATGTTATCATGACTGTATTACACTGGATACAAGCAATGTTATCATGACTGTATTACACTGGATACAAGCAATGTTATCATGACTGTATTACACTGGATACAAGCAATGTTATCATGACTGTATTACACTGGATACAAGCAATGTTATCATGACTGTATTACACTGGATACAAGCAATGTTATCATGACTGTATTACACTGGATACAAACAATGTTATCATGACTGTATTACACTGGATACAAGCAATGTTATCATGACTGTATTACACTGGATACAAGCAATGTTATCATGACTGTATTACACTGGATACAAGCAATGTTATCATGTATATTACTGTGGATACAAGCAATGTTATCATGACTATATTACAATGGATACAAGCAATGTTATCATGACTGTATTACACTGGATACAAGCAATGTTATCATGACTGTATTACACTGGATACAAGCAATGTTATCATGACTGTATTACACTGGATACAAGCAATGTTATCATGACTGTATTACACTGGATACAAGCAATGTTATCATGACTGTATTACACTGGATACAAGCAATGTTATCATGACTGTATTACACTGGATACAAGCAATGTTATCATGACTGTATTACACTGGATACAAGCAATGTTATCATGACTGTATTACACTGGATACAAGCAATGTTATCATGACTGTATTACACTGGATACAAGCAATGTTATCATGACTGTATTACACTGGATACAAGCAATGTTATCATGACTGTATTACACTGGATACAAGCAATGTTATCATGACTGTATTACACTGGATACAAGCAATGTTATCATGACTGTATTACACTGGATACAAGCAATGTTATCATGACTGTATTACACTGGATACAAGCAATGTTATCATGACTGTATTACACTGGATACAAGCAATGTTATCATGACTGTATTACACTGGATACAAGCAATGTTATCATGACTGTATTACACTGGATACAAGCAATGTTATCATGACTGTATTACACTGATGGATACAAGCAATGTTATCATGACTGTATTACACTGGATACAAGCAATGTTATCATGACTGTATTACACTGGATACAAGCAATGTTATCATGACTGTATTACACTGGATACAAGCAATGTTATCATGACTGTATTACACTGGATACAAGCAATGTTATCATGACTTATACATGGATACAATCATGACTATTACATGGTACAAGCAATGTTATCATGACTGTATTACACTGGATACAAGCAATGTATCATGACTTATTACACTGGATACAAGCAATGTTATCATGACTGTATTACACTGGATACAAGCAATGTTATCATGACTGTATTACACTGGATACAAGCAATGTTATCATGACTGTATTACACTGGATACAAGCAATGTTATCATGACTGTATTACACTGGATACAAGCAATGTTATCATGACTGTATTACACTGGATACAAGCAATGTTATCATGACTGTATTACACTGGATACAAGCAATGTTATCATGACTGTATTACACTGGATACAAACAATGTTATCATGACTGTATTACACTGGATACAAACAATGTTATCATGACTGTATTACACTGGATACAAACAATGCTATCATGACTGTATTACACTGGATACAAGCAATGTTATCATGACTATATTACACTGGATACAAGCAATGCTATCATGACTGTATTACACTGGATACAAGCAATGCTATCATGACTGTATTACACTGGATACAAACAATGTTATCATGACTGTATTACACTGGATACAAACAATGCTATCATGACTGTATTACACTGGATACAAGCAATGTTATCATGACTATATTACACTGGATACAAGCAATGCTATCATGACTGTATTACACTGGATACAAGCAATGTTATCATGACTATATTACACTGGATACAAGCAATGTTATCATGTATATTACACTGGATACAAGCAATGTTATCATGACTGTATTACACTGGATACAAACAATGTTATCATGACTGTATTACACTGGATACAAACAATGTTATCATGACTGTATTACACTGGATACAAGCAATGCTATCATGACTGTATTACACTGGATACAAGCAATGTTATCATGACTATATTACACTGGATACAAGCAATGTTATCATTCTATGGCTACAAGTTGGGATATGTAATTTATTTATACTAGTTTTCTATTAATGTTTTTTCCCTACAGGTAGCCCCTGCTGAATTGGAGGCACTCTTATGTACACACCCATCTATACAAGATGCGGCGGTCGTGGGGCTACAAGCAGGAGAAGATGTGGGGGAGATACCTAGAGCTTTTGTTGTGACAAAACCTGGTGAAAAGTTGGATGCAGAAGATGTTATGGCATTTGTCGAAAGTATGATCTTATCACAATTCTAGATATTTCTTTGAATTAATCTCTTTATTTAGGTCTCCTATTTCATAGTTTATGCTCTTGAACATTCTTCAAATATTCATTTAAATGTTACCTTTTTTCATTTTTAGCATCCTTGACTATTTACTCACTAATACCATCAATTGTGATTCACATAATGCTTTGAAATTGTTTAGCATATAGGCCTACAGTCTACATCCGTTATATCGAATTCCAATAAAGACCGAACAAAATACTTTGACATAACCGAAGTTTGACATAACGGAAGTTTGACATAACCGAAGTTTGACATAACCGAAGTTTGACATAACGGAAGTTTGACATAACCGAAGTTTGACATAACCGAAGTTTGACATAACCGAAGTTTGACATAACGGAAGTTTGACATAACCGAAGTTTGACATAACGGAAGTTTGACATAACCGAAGTTTGACATAACCGAAGTTTGACATAACCGAAGTTTGACATAACGGAAGTTTGACATAACGGAAGTTTGACATAACGGAAGTTTGACATAACCGAAGTTTGACATAATGGAAGTTTGACATAACCGAAGTTTGACATAACGGAAGTTTGACATAACGGAAGTTTGACATAACGGAAGTTTGACATAACCGAAGTTTGACATAACCGAAGTTTGACATAACCGAAGTTTGACATAACCGAAGTTTGACATAACCGAAGTTTGACATAACCGAAGTTTGACATAACGGAAGTTTGACATAACGGAAGTTTGACATAACGGAAGTTTGACATAACGGAAGTTTGACATAACGGAAGTTTGACATAACCGAAGTTTGACATAACCGAAGTTTGACATAACCGAAGTTTGACATAACCGAAGTTTGACATAACCGAAGTTTGACATAACCGAAGTTTGACATAACCGAAGTTTGACATAACGGAAGTTTGACATAACGGAAGTTTGACATAACGGAAGTTTGACCCAGAAGATGTTTTTCGTACATCACAGCCTTACGTACATTTGTCCCATAAATCATGTTCCATGTTGTCATTGTTATAACCGGGACATGGACACACTTGATAAACTAACAATGTAATATCATATATGCAGCACATACATGTAAGTAACATTTATATACGAAACTGTGATGATAAAAAAAACATCGCTGATGTAATAATGGTGAAATAACTATGCAATAACGGTGCACATTTACACTGAAGTAAAATAAATTTGATATAGCGAAAATTTTGACTTAATGAAATGAATATAAATGGAGCCAGTTATATGTAAAATGATAGTGTCTGAAATGGGACTTTTATCCGACTTTGAGGTAACTGGAGAATGCGACATAACTGACGTATTTTCAATTTTACATATATTATACTTAGAATGTAAATTATGGATACAACAACCTTTTAATCGGTTATATATACACGTTATATATATATAACGATTGTCATTCAATATGCTTACGTCGTTTTGTATTTCGATAACATTACCTGATTTGTTTAAGTTACATTGTACAACATTATACATGTATATTGCATGGCGTAACTGTGTACTTTGGTTATAATTATTGTGTATGTGCATTAATGCTATAGTGTTAAGAAATTTAAGAGGACCCTAAGGAAGATTATATCGCTTCAGGTGCGAAAGGTCCAGAGTTCGAGCCCCACTGGAGCCGTTACGATTGTGCCCTTAGGCAAGGCATTTAAATTCCACATTGCCTCTTCTCTCTCCCTCGTGATGATGGATTCCATCAGGAATGAGGTCTCGAGAGTGATTTATATAAGTTGAAATAACTTGTTTCGCAATCGAGCTAAAATAAATTTGTATAAATAAATAAGGAAGATTAGTTCAGAACTAATTAGGTCATCCTCTATAAATAACGAAATCTATCTTGTATAACAACTAATTGATAGGGAGAAGATATCTATACGTATTCTTTCATTCTAATCCCTTTCTTGTGTGTGTTTTACATTTATCGTCGCTACCGGTTGCACATTTGAGCGACACCCCCTGAAGAGATTAGTCATTTTAGATTTTGGTGGATAGTGCAATGATGCAGAGACCCATTCCAAAGTCTCATCTGGTTCTTTTACGTTTACAGTGTAAAGCACCGACACGGGATCTCGGTTTAAAGTCCCATCTGAAAGACTTGATTTTATTAGGGTCAGACGGGGAATCGATCCCTTTCAGTTAATTTAAACTAATTACACGGCTCATTCTAGAGGGTGAATTGAGCGAAAGAGTCGCCCTAGAGACCCTGACTTCTCCCTAAAAAATATTTTATTTTCATACAAAATTGTGTCCAGTAGGATACACCTTCATGGTGTATTTTAACCCTATTTTGTTGACATTGATTAAATAACACCATTTAAGGAATAATACGATGTATTCACGTGCTTTCTCACTTCTCCCAATAATACGATGTATTCACGTGCTTTCTCACTTCTCCCAAACATTCTGCCTATAATGAACCTTATAATTATAGATATATGGAGCAACGATGTACTGTAAAATTAGAATGAAATAAAAATACCAAACATTGATTAGAATGGGCACTCACGGATATTACTAGAAATTAAAGTATGCGATAATGCAGATTTTCGGGAAATAAAGGAATGATTTTTTAGTTTTTTGGTAGAAAAAAAGGAGATATTGTCCTCACAATATTAGGGCAACTACGAAAATATAATTATAATATATTATAAATATAAACAACTTATATTAATCACTCTCATTGGCGCGGATGAAATCGTAAATGTGGTCATTCGTGTGGGAGGAAACCGGAGTACCCGGAGAAAACCCACCTATCCGATCTGGCGACCACCGTACCATCTCACATACTTCCCGGTCCGATGATCGAACCCGGGTTGCATTGGTGAGAAGCAAGCGCGCTAACCACTGCGCTAATCGGACAGTAATGGCTGGAGGAATCCTCAAGTTACACAAGGAAATGTCTCGCGCAGTGAGATAGGACATTGCATAACAATGCTACTGATTCCTGTATATAGCATATCAAAAATGATGATGTAGAGAATGTCACGAGAAAAGATCCCCTTAAAAATCTAAATTTCCCGTTGGCAGAAGACAAATTCCCATTGCGTCCTAAGAAAGGTACACAATTACATGTATACATATCCATAATTTTACCTCAGTTACACTATGTGTGTGTCTCTGCTATGTTCCTTCCACCATATCCACAATATTTTACCTCAGTTACACTATTTTATGTTGGTTGTGGCTAAGTTTCACCATACATATCCACAATATTTTACCTCAGTTACACTATGTGTGTGTCTGCTATGTTCCTTCCACCATATCCACAATATTTTACCTCAGTTACACTATTTTATGTTGGTTGTGGCTAAGTTTCACCATACATATCCACAATATTTTACCTCAGTTACACTATTTTATGTTGGTTGTGGCTAAGTTTCACCATACATATCCACAATATTTTACCTCAGTTACACTATATTATGTTGCTTGCGGCTAAGTTTCACCATACATATCCACAATATTTTACCTCAGTTACACTATATTATGTTGCTTGCGGCTAAGTTTCACCATACATATCCACAATATTTTACCTCAGTTACACTATATTATGTTGCTTGCGGCTAAGTTTCACCATACATATCCACAATATTTTACCTCAGTTACACTATATTATGTTGGTTGCGGCTAAGTTTCACCATACATATCCACAATATTTTACCTCAGTTACACTATTTTATGTTGGTTGTGGCTAAGTTTCACCATACATATCCACAATATTTTACCTCAGTTACACTATATTATGTTGGTTGCGGCTAAGTTTCACCATACATATCCACAATATTTTACCTCAGTTACACTATATTATGTTGGTTGCGGCTAAGTTTCACCATACATATCCACAATATTTTACCTCAGTTACACTATATTATGTTGGTTGTGGCTAAGTTTCACCATACATATCCACAATATTTTACCTCAGTTACACTATATTATGTTGGTTGTGGCTAAGTTTCACCATACATATCCACAATATTTTACCTCAGTTACACTATATTATGTTGCTTGCGGCTAAGTTTCACCATACATATCCACAATATTTTACCTCAGTTACACTATATTATGTTGCTTGCGGCTAAGTTTCACCATACATATCCACAATATTTTACCTCAGTTACACTATTTTATGTTGGTTGTGGCTAAGTTTCACCATACATATCCACAATATTTTACCTCAGTTACACTATATTATGTTGGTTGCGGCTAAGTTTCACCATACATATCCACAATATTTTACCTCAGTTACACTATATTATGTTGGTTGCGGCTAAGTTTCACCATACATATCCACAATATTTTACCTCAGTTACACTATATTATGTGGGTTGTGGCTAAGTATCACCATACATATCCACAATATTTTACCTCAGTTACACTATATTATGTGGGTTGTGGCTAAGTTTCACCATACATATCCACAATATTTTACCTCAGTTACACTATATTATGTGGGTTGTGGCTAAGTTTCACCATACATATCCACAATATTTTACCTCAGTTACACTATATTATGTGGGTTGTGGCTAAGTTTCACCATACATATCCACAATATTTTACCTCAGTTACACTATATTATGTGGGTTGTGGCTAAGTTTCACCATACATATCCACAATATTTTACCTCAGTTACACTATATTATGTGGGTTGTGGCTAAGTTTCACCATACATATCCACAATATTTTACCTCAGTTACACTATATTATGTGGGTTGTGGCTAAGTTTCACCATACATATCCACAATATTTTACCTCAGTTACACTATATTATGTGGGTTGTGGCTAAGTTTCACCATACATATCCACAATATTTTACCTCAGTTACACTATATTATGTTGGTTGCGGCTAAGTTTCACCATACATATCCACAATATTTTACCTCAGTTACACTATATTATGTTGGTTGCGGCTAAGTTTCACCATACATATCCACAATATTTTACCTCAGTTACACTATATTATGTTGGTTGCGGCTAAGTTTCACCATACATATCCACAATATTTTACCTCAGTTACACTATATTATGTTGGTTGCGGCTAAGTTTCACCATAATATTTTACCTCAGTTACACTATATTATGTTGGTTGCGGCTAAGTTTCACCATACATATCCACAATATTTTACCTCAGTTACACTATATTATGTTGGTTGCGGCTAAGTTTCACCATACATATCCACAATATTTTACCTCAGTTACACTATATTATGTTGGTTGCGGCTAAGTTTCACCATACATATCCACAATATTTTACCTCAGTTACACTATATTATGTGGGTTGTGGCTAAGTTTCACCATACATATCCACAATATTTTACCTCAGTTACACTATATTATGTTGCTTGCGGCTAAGTTTCACCATACATATCCACAATATTTTACCTCAGTTACACTATATTATGTTGCTTGCGGCTAAGTTTCACCATACATATCCACAAGGTTTTACCTCAGATAAACGACAGCCTCCGTTGTTGAGTGGTTACGGTTTCTGACTTGTATACCACTGTAACCTATCCTCACTGATGATCACGTGTTCGAGCCCACTCCAGCCTTGTCTGTTTATATGAATAAATTGGTGCACCAAGTACTGGTGAACAGCTGGAGCCTGCCACGGAATGGTGTTGTTAGGTAAACTGTCCACTGGCGATATATAGCCCAAAATGGTGCTAATGAAGGCGTAAAACCTGAACAAACAAACAAACAAATATCTAGTCTGGGATTATGTTTATTCTATTTTTAGAAAATGTAGCACCATACAAGAAGCTTAGAGGAGGTGTAGAGTTTATTGGCGAAATTCCAAAGACAGCAAGTGGAAAGATCCTACGCAGACTTCTGAAAGATAAATAAACTGATTGTAAATATGTGATATGAGATGGCCGTTATTGTATGCCACATATATGGCCGTTATTGTATGCCACATATATGGCCGTGTTTATGCTAACAGTGCAGACATAACCAGCAATGGAATATTGCTGTACAAATACATTGTACAGATTTATAACCAACAATGGAATATTGTTGTACAAATACATTGTACAGATTTATAACCAACAATGGAATATTGCTGTACAAATACATTGTACAGATTTATAACCAACAATGGAATATTGCTGTACAAATACATTGTACAGATTTATAACCAACAATGGAATATTGCTGTACAAATACATTGTACAGATTTATACCAACAATGGAATATTGCTGTACAAATACATTGTACAGATTTATAGCCAACAATGGAATATTGCTGTACAAATACATTGTACAGATTTATAACCAACAATGGAATATTGCTGTACAAATACATTGTACAGATTTATAGCCAACAATGGAATATTGCTGTACAAATACATTGTACAGATTTATAGCCAACAATGGAATATTGCTGTACAAATACATTGTACAGATTTATAACCAACAATGGAATATTGCTGTACAAATACATTATACAGATTAATAACCAGCAATGGAATATTGCTGTACAAATACATTATACAGATTTATAACCAACAATGGAATATTGCTGTACAAATACATTATACAGATTAATAACCAGCAATGGAATATTGCTGTACAAATACATTGTACAGATTTATAACCAGCAATGGAATATTGCTGTACAAATACATCAGATTAATAACCAACAATGGAATATTGCTGTACAAATACATTATACAGATTTATAACCAACAATGGAATATTGCTGTACAAATACATTGTACAGATTTATAACCAACAATGGAATATTGCTGTACAAATACATCAGATTAATAACCAACAATGGAATATTGCTGTACAAATACATCAGATTAATAACCAACAATGGAATATTGCTGTACAAATACATTATACAGATTTATAACCAACAATGGAATATTGCTGTACAAATACATTGTACAGATTATTTGATGACATATGCTAAAGAAATCAACTGTATATTTTAAACATTTAATACTACAAAGTTTATTATACATTGAACATGGCAATATGATAACACTTATGTAATAGTTATAATAAATGATGGCACGTATTTCGTATTTGTTGTGTTTCAGAGTTTGTGGAATTACATGATCACAATGTAGCCCAGCTAGGCTCTGCCATAGTCTGAGCATTGGAAACCTCCAAGGGACGCGACCCTGACCGGTGTTGGCATACGCATTTTGTTCCGCTCTATTGTACCGCATTAATTTTATTCCGCTCTATTGTACCGAGTCCGCCTCCGTGGTCGAGTGGTTAAGGTCGCTGACTTGTATACCACTGTAACCTATCATCACTGATGGTCACGGGTTCGAGCCCCGCTCAGGCCGTGTCTCATTTATATGAAAAAGTTGGCAGTTTCTTACGGAGGTTGGTGCACCCAAGTACTGGTTAACCGCTGGAGCCTGCCCAGGAAAGGTGTTGTTAAGTAAACTGCCCGCCGGCGATATAGCCCAAAATGGTGCTGATGCAGGCGTAAAACCCGAAATATAACATAATAAATCTATTGTACCGCATTAATTTTTATTCCGCTCTATTGTACTGGAATGCGCTGTTTTCAAAATGGCTCTTACTACATATATAAGATGCAAAGTGCAAAATTCAGAAATGGTAGCGCACAAAGTCTATCATTTACTCAACAAGCTAAATACCGCACTAGCTACAATACCATTAGTATCTCCCCACCCAGGCACTCCGTGGTCAAGGGTGATAATCAATTAATACTGCCTTTCGCATATTATTTAACAGATTTATTTTGCTAGGCTGTTCCATAGTCCAGACCACCTGTTAATGCCAACACCAGTCAGTATAGCATCATGCCCCCTAGAATTTTCCGCCACAGCAAATTTACACCTAAATGTTTGCATTAGCCCATTTATAGTAAATTTGTCCCCCAAAATTCTAATTAAATTATTTTTCAACCATTGCTACATTCTGCTCGTCGTAAGGGAAGCCAGTGACTAACTACCGGTCACTACGTCTGAACATATTTTATAGTCTGCTGGTCAGTAATGAATACCGACAAGGCGTCCTTTAAAGTTAATAGGTACATCTGCACCCCCACTTGCGACAGGTGCACGCCATCATCGCAGTAGAAACCTGGAGTGGCTCGGTCAATGTTTGTTGAAATTATATGGCCACCAGGGACCTTGCATACCGCCTCCCTTCCAAACCTATTAGCCCGCTTGCGTTTTAATTCCATCTGCTTTGCAGCGGTTGGCGGCATTCCCCGCCAGCAGAGCCGTGGCAATATATCAAGCCACACTAACTGTGTTTTAGGCAATACACTATGAATATATCCGATGTCTGAGTGCACCTTCACTTTAAAGGCTGCCAGGTCCAATGCGGTTAAGTCGTTGCCACCAAAGTTTAGGACCATGAAGTTTGGGGGTGTGCTGTTTAGTATAGTGCACATCTGAAATTTGGTCAGTAGGTCGGCCAATTTTATCCCAGAGTATCCGAACCAATGCAGTTGGAAACCCTGCCTGTCCAGATCCAGGTGGGGTCTGCCCGTCCCATGCGCTGCCTGACCCGCCCTCTTTACCAATGAATCGCCCAAGATCCAGATGTCTGCCAAATACAGTTATATTCTATAATGGTATAAAACAGAACAAGTTTGTTTTTTGGCTTGTACATAGTACATACTATATGCATACGGTTGTAAAATGTTTATGCTATTGGTGTTAAAACTTTCGAATATACAATATGTTTTCGGAAAATATCGGTAACTAAATTTGAAATTGTTTCATTACAACCCCCCCCCCATTATTGTAGATGATAAATGACGCACTGTTCAATATCGTTTACGTCTAACCTACAAGCAATAGTGATAATTAATTAGTAGCCGTGGATGGTGTCCGAATATATAACTTATAACTGTCTGACTTCCACCTCCCCATTATCTGGATGGTCTCCTCAGGTACTCCATCAATAGCCAGCTGTGTTGCCCTACCAATGCGAAAACTATGTGATTTGAAATTGTCATGTACGTAAGTGCACGTACGGCTTTATTCAAAACTCCAGAAAACTGTGTTCTTGTTAATGGCTGGCAGTTTGCATGTATGAATAAGGTATCGACACCTGTGGGACGATTATTCAAGTACTCCATCATGCACTGCACTGGACAGACGGTCCCTGCGATATCAGTGGGTATTCTTATGGTAATAGGCCGTTGACTAGCTTTTGATGACCTTATTGTAACTTTCATGGCCGAATGATCAGCGTCAATTATAAGATCTTGCCTTTTCAAATGATGGTCAGAACCCCTGGACCTTGTAACCTCACCTATCCTAAGCATCCCGTAATATGCTATTGTGAAAGCTGCTGTGAAGAGTTTAGCCTCAAACTGTGAAGTGCACACGGAAGGCAATGCCATACAAATTTTGTGCAACATGCTTGCTGTAATAGGGGCTCGGATATCACGTTGTGCACGCAATCTCTTGCATCCTTCCAGCATTTTTTTAACAATGAATACCTGCAAAGGATCTTTCCAGTTATGAAGTTTATGGTAAAAACTGATACCTGCCACATACGTGCGTATAGTGGCTGCTGCACGGCCTCTTGCGAAGCAACTCGCAATGAATAGTATGATGTGGTTGGTCAAAGCGGGCCATACTATTGGTATCCCATTATCCCTGCGAAATCGGTCCATGGCTGATATCGCCCCTTGATATGCCTGTGTTGTATTATAAGATATACTAGCAGATATTATGTTTCGCGAATAGATTCCATAGATGCCACGGCATTATGTCTGGCTCCAGCCTTGCGGTGGGTGCTAACCTTCGGAACTTGTTTATCTGTAAACGAGACAAGGTATCACAAATCTGGTTTTTTACACCCGGTAAATGAGTGGCTCGGACAACTATATTGCGGTTCAGACAGATCAGAGTAATGCGTCTTAAGACTACCATAACGTTACTGTTCCTTGATTTCATAGTATTAATCACGCAAACAACAGCCTGGTTATCACAGTTGAACTCTATTTTCTTGTTTTGGAGCCGCTCTGACCATAATTCCAAAGCAACGAACATTGGGAATATATCCAGCAACGTTATGTCCTTAGTTATCTCCTTCTGATGCCACGTATCTGGCCAAACATCGAAACACCAGTGTTCCCCAAATATCACCCCAAAACCCAACTTGGGACCTGCAGCACTATCAGAAAAAAGCTGGACATCAGCGTTAGTGCACCAAAAGCGGTCATGAAACATGGCGATATCATTAAAATTGTTAAAGAATTCTAACCACATGCTCAAATCAGCTGCCACTCCCCTAGTAACTCAGAGGTGATGGTGAGGTTTTGTTAGGCCACATATTGCATTAATTGAGCGGCGACAAAAAGGCCTACCTGGCAGGATTGCTCTGCATGCGAAATTGAGTTTGCCAATCAGTGACTGCATCTCGCGTAGCATTATTCTAGATTTACTTAGGATGTACTCAATGAGCTGAATGAGTTCCTGTACTTTCTCTATCGGCATTCTGACCTCCATCTTATCGGAGTCTAGTATTAAGCCTAGGAAACCTATGACTGTAGTCGGGCCTTCAGTTTTCTCGTCCGACAAGGGGACCCCCAGAAACTTCATACACTCCGAGAATATAGCCATAAGCTGCTGGCAATCCTGCGTCGCCTTTCTCCCGCCTCCTAAGAAGTCATCCAAATAGTGCAATAGTGCCACGATGTCAATTGCTTTCTGTCGTACAAAGAATTCCAAAAATGTAGAAAATTTCTCAAAAGTGCTGCATGAGATGCTACAGCCGAATGGCAAACACTTGTCGACATAAAAATTGTCCTGATATTTAAACCCAAATAAATCAAAGTCCTGTGGGTGCACTGGCAACAATCTGAAAGCACTCTTAATGTCCATCTTGAATAGTAGTGCTCCTTTTCCTAGGATTTGTACCATTTCAACCGCCTTTTCAAATTTTGTATATTGTACAGAACACAGAGCTGTGTCAATTTGATCATTGACAGAGTCACCATATGGGTATGAGAGATGATGAATCAGTCTGAACTCGCCAGGTGCTTTTTTTGGCACCAGACCGATAGGAGATAGCCGCAGATTAGGTAATGGCCTAGTTGCAAACGGACCAGCAACCCGGCCCATATCAACCTCCTTAAGGATATGACTACATTAGGACGTGAATTGACCGACTTCAAGTTTTTTGCCTCACTGGCGCTACGAGGATCACTATAATGGATTTGGAATCCATACTTAAATCCCTCAAGCAACTCTTTCGCTTTCTCGTGTGGGTACTTTTGCAAGGCTATGGCTAAATTATGTACATTGGTGGGTGAAAAAGCCAACGATAACTGTTTCCTGGCCTCACTAGCCAACGGAGGAGCTTTATTGTCTTTCCCTTCTACCTCCGAACCTGCCATTACCCCGCCTAGATTGTCCCCTATATGAGGCCCGAAAAGAATTTCCCCTTGGTTGAAACTGACTATTGGACTGCTGCTCACCATATGTCTGTGTCTGGTTTAATTGGGAGCAAGCCCAGCGACCGTGACTTGGGGAAGAACATGTCGAGCATGTGTGCGCGTATCGACATGGGGACCAGTGACAATAACCCTTATTAAAATCTGCGCACGTAGGCTGTTTTCCATACTGTGGCATGTTAAAGTGAGCATTGGGACCCGCCTCGGCCTGGCACTGAGCTGGGTGTGCTGTCATCACACGAAGCCAAAGGTCCGCATTCAGTTTGTCCCATGATTTAGGGGCAATAGCTTGACGCAGACGGAACTGTTCGTCATAGGTGCGCCAAGCATATCCCTGTTGAAGCCGTGCCGCGTCACGTATTAATGACATATATTCAAGCATCTCCATGTGCTTGGCGGGGAAGTCTTTCAAATAAACCGCCATGAAGATAATAAATGCGTCGGTCCATTTTTCTATTGAGGCACTTTTTTCGGAGCATGTTTTGATCTGTGCTTCGATCACACCCCGCTCGTTTAGCCGGACCAGGCCACCCAATGCATACATATTAGACAATTCTATGGACCCTTTGAGTAATAAGGCCAAATTCACATATTGGTGCTTCCATATTTTAGCACACAATTGGGCAGGGATGTGTGTGGCGACGCCATCCCCCCGCATCCAATCAATTCGATGCCAAGTTTCGGGTCGTCCTGCAGTTGGCAGGCCAAACGATTTTGGAAATCGATAAAACCATCACCCTTTTCAATACCGGCCGCATTCCCTGCATCGAGGTCATCCACCGCCAACTGAATTGTTTCGACATCATCCTCATCAGGCACATCCACTGCCGCATCCACCCGCAAACGCTTTTGTGGTATTGGTTTCGCCGCTGCACGCCTTTTCCCTTTACCTCTACCCGACATTCTCCCGATTATTGTCGATTTAGATTTTTGCTTAGAAATTGAATTGTTCCATTTTGTAAACCGGAAATAAAGGAAGTACGAATATTCGTCCCGGGTATTCTACGCCAGACAGTTGATTCGGACCCGATGCGATTGTCCTCGCGCATGGCACATGCAAAAATAACCCTGATTATGGTCAATAACATAATCTGTATTAATAACCAACAATGGAATATTGCTGTACAAATACATTGTACAGATTAATAACCAACAATGGAATATTGCTGTACAAATACATTATACAAATTTATAACCAACAATGGAATATTGCTGTACAAATACATTGTACAGATTTATAGCCAACAATGGAATATTGCTGTACAAATACATTGTACAGATTTATAGCCAACAATGGAATATTGCTGTACAAATACATTGTACAGATGTATAGCCAACAATGGAATATTGCTGTACAAATACATTGTACAGATTTATAGCCAACAATGGAATATTGCTGTACAAATACATTGTACAGATTTATAGCCAACAATGGAATATTGCTGTACAAATACATTGTACAGATTTATAACCAACAATGGAATATTGCTGTACAAATACATTGTACAGATTTATAGCCAACAATGGAATATTGCTGTACAAATACATTGTACAGATTTATAGCCAACAATGGAATATTGCTGTACAGATCCATAACCAGCAAACCAGCAATGGAATATTGCTGTACAAATACATTGAGATAGTGGGGTGTCCGGTGGTATCTCCTTATTAAGATTTTGAAAGTATGTATTTCCGTAGCTGCATTCTGAAGTTCTTAGTTTAGTTTATACAAATTTATTTTAGCTGGATTGCGAAACAAGTTCTTACAACTTATATTAATCACTCTTGAGACCTCATTCCTGATGGAATCCATCGCCACGAGGCAGAGAGAAGAGGCAATGTGGAATTTAAATGCCTTGCCTAAGGGCACACTCGTAAAGGCTCCAGCAAGGCTCAAACTCCAGGCCTTCCGCATCTGAGGCGAACGCGCTATCACGACTTCCACGACACTGAAGCATTAAAATGAAGCATTAAATTTCTTGTGAAAACATGAGAAATTAGGAAGATATCTGAAAATCTGTAATCAATTAAAGAGTATTGAAATCATTTTCATAATCGATGTATTCATTGCTTATTATACGCCCGGTGTATTCATTGTTTATTATACGCCCGGTGTATTCATTGCTTATCATACGCCTCCACCCCACTACCATTCATAGTTTTATTGCATTTTTCAATTTTTGAAGAATATGTGTAGACACATGCCTATGGGAACTACGCCCCTGGTTTTGGGTGGATATGTAGGGGCTGCATACATCAGGGGGTATTATGTGATCAGTGCAAGCGTTTCAGTACTAACACATATACATTGTACATATAATGGTGAGGCTGCTATCCAGTTGCTTTGTGGAAGGTCGGTGGTTCTACCCAGGTGCCCGTTCATGCCTGAAATACTGCTCAGAGGGGCACCCGGGGTCTTCCTCCACCATCAATAGCTGGAACGTCGCTCGGAGGGGCACCCGGGGTCTTCCTCCACCATCAATAGCTGGAACGTCGCCATACGACCTAAGCCATGCAACATTAAGAAACAAAACCAATAATAATCATAGTGAAATTATAAAAAACCACCATTTATACCACATTAAACACTACTTCTAGTCTACATAATACATAAATACCACATGTAATCAGGGCTAAATAGTCGCCCTATGGACCCTGACTTCGCCCCCTGGGGGCCCCACTTCCTCCTAAAAAACAACTTTAAATTTATTTATTTTTTATAATTTTCATACAAAATGTTGTCCAGTCCCATCATAAAGCACTCCTATTCAAATGTTGTATTTAATGGTCATATTGTGTATTTTAACCCTATTTTGTTGAAATTTATTAAATAACACTATTTAAGGACGCGATCCTTCTGACCTGGAATGAGCCCCGCACTGTAATGACAATGTGAAACGCGCGGCGTCCTACACCACGTGCTATCTAAGTAAAATGAAGATTGTCACATCCTACGACACAATTCTAATGAAATTGCATGACTGTTATTTTCACCACCAGCATGCAGAGTTACATCTGTTATGCACAATACGATTGATTTCTATGGTAGCCATACATTGATTTATCACAAATCTTTGCCAGACGGATCTGTAGTCCAGTGGTAACACGCTGGACTGGTAATCCAGGGATCGCAGGTTCGATCCCCCGTCTGACCCTAATAAAATTAACAGTCTTTCAGATGGGATGTTAAACCGAGGTCTCGTGTCGGTGCTTTACACCGTGCACGTAAAAGAACCAGAGGAGACTCTGGAATGGGTCTCTGTCTGTATCATGCACTATCCTCCAACATCGAAAATGACTAATCTCTTCAGGAGGCGTCGCTCATATGGGCAACCGGTAGCGACGATAAATAAACGTAAAACACTTTTCCTGTATTCAGTGTAATACAGCCATCACATATTTTCTTATATGTACACACGTGGAAGACGGATTGCTTTTGACACATTTGACATATAGTTTGTGTTCATGCTTTATGTGTTGACAATCAACTGTTTATTTGTTGACAATTAACTGATTATTCTGGCTAGCTCATTAATAAAATGCCTAATATAAGCTAGCCAGAATAGAGTAAATATATTTATATTAAGAGGTATATTATGCTGACTATTTGTGCAGAGTTTGATTATCAGGGACTATGTTGGATTATCAGGGACTATGTTTGATTATCAGGGACTATGTTGGATTATCAGGGACTATGTTGGATTATCAGGGACTATGTTGGATTATCAGGGACTATGTTTGATTATCAGGGACTATGTTGGATTATCAGGGACTATGTTGGATTATCAGGGACTATGTTGGATTATCAGGGACTATGTTGGATTATCAGGGACTATGTTGGATTATCAGGGACTATGTTTGATTATCAGGGACTATGTTGGATTATCAGGGACTATGTTGGATTATCAGGGACTATGTTGGATTATCAGGGACTATGTTTGATTATCAGGGACTATGTTGGATTATCAGGGACTATGTTGGATTATCAGGGACTATGTTGGATTATCAGGGACTATGTTGGATTATCAGGGACTATGTTGGATTATCAGGGACTATGTTGGATTAGCAGGGACTATGTTGGATTATCAGGGACTATGTTGGATTATCAGGGACTATGTTGGATTATCAGGGACTATGTTGGATTATCAGGGACTATGTTGGATTATCAGGGACTATGTTTGATTATCAGGGACTATGTTGGATTATCAGGGACTATGTTGGATTATCAGGGACTATGTTTGATTATCAGGGACTATGTTGGATTATCAGGGACTATGTTTGATTATCAGGGACTATGTTGGATTATCAGGGACTATGTTGGATTATCAGGGACTATGTTGGATTATCAGGGACTATGTTGGATTATCAGGGACTATGTTGGATTATCAGGGACTATGTTGGATTATCAGGGACTATGTTGGATTATCAGGGACTATGTTGGATTATCAGGGACTATGTTGGATTATCAGGGACTATGTTTGATTATCAGGGACTATG